>CM049402.1:19927500-20212500 GCA_026929865.2 Hyperoplus lanceolatus | reverse complement strand
AGTGAGAGTGTGGATGTGTGGAGGAAGACATAGAGCTGTAATGTCTGATGAAATACAGTAAGGGCTACACTGATGGTCTCTCATTGAGAGAGGCAGGGTTGAGAGTGCAACCCAATCTGCAAAAATCTAAAGTTGCATCTGTAATACGGAGTTTCCAGCAAACAAACAGCTTAGAGTTGCCTTTCCTTACAGTAAATGACAACATTACAGGATAGATTTCTGTATTACAATTATAGAATATTTACACAGATAAATACTACATTTGGAAATGTTTTCAATAAAATATACAAAATGTGTATCTATTGAAGCAAACTTCAGATTTTCATTTATTTTTGTGTTCCTAAAAAAAACTGGTATGTTATAAAATAAACAATTTCATGTGAAAGAATTTAATCCTTTCATCAAAGAAAATATTATGTAATTTGTGTGAAATAACTCAAATTATTCAAACTGTAAAGATTAAAAGTTTGTAATTTGTGTATTGTGGTTTGATGCTAGTGTTTGTACTCTGAGCATATTCTGACTGACAGTGTGTGTTATCTCAGTGAGGACAATTCATAGTGTTTCTGCACTGAGCCTATTTTGCAGGTGAAGTGAACTGTTCAGCTCCAGTGACTGTTGGTAGTGCAGACTGTAGTTAGAGTTTTGCACATTGAGCTACAGTTGTGCCCACTGTGGTTTAGCGATTGAAAAAAAAACTGTAATACGAATTTTCCAGCAAACAAACAGCTTAGAGTTGCATCCTTACAGTAAATGACAACATTACAGGAATTGATTTCTGTATTACAATTTTAGAATATTTACACAGATAAATACTACATTTGGAAATGTTTTCAATAAAGTATACAAAATGTGCATCTATTGAAGCAAACTTCAGATTTTTATTTCTTTTTGTTCTCCTAAAAAAAATGGTATGTTATAAAATAAACAATTTCATGTGAAAAAATTTCACCTTTCATCAAAGAAAATATTATGTAATTTGTGTGAAATAACTCATATTATTCAAACTGTAAAGATTAAAATTTTGTAATTTGTGTATTGGGGTTTGATGCTAGTGTTTGTACTCTGAGCAGGTTCTGAGTGATAGTGTGTGTTATCTCAATGAGGCTGGTTCAAAGTGTTTGCTGCACTGAACCTGTTTTGCAAGTGAAGTGAACTGTTCAGCTCCAATGACTGTTGGTAGTGCAGACTGTAGTTAGAGTTTTGCACATTGAGCTACAGTTGTGCCCACTGTGGTTTAGCGATCGAAAAAAACTGTAAAAGAAATCATTCAGATTGAGATGTGTGAACTCTAATGTTTCCTGGCTCTCTGTCTTTATCCGATCTCCTTATCCAGAGTAGACTTACATTTCATAGATGCCTTCTGCAAACATTTTCTAATTTGAAGATGTTGAAAGGCATGCAAGCAACTTGTTTTTGGTCAGAATAAATTCTAATTGTATATTAGTTGACGATCCGCTGTCATACCTACTGTATATAAAATCTAAACCAATGTTCCTGTCTGATCAGGAGCATGAAGCACTGATTTCACCTGGGATAGACTTTAAAAAGCAAATAATAACAAAACAAAAAACATTTCAAACACAATCCACCCTTCAAGCTCATCACTCACTGAATCTTCACATATAGTAACTAAGAGGATACAGGTCATTCATCATTTAGAGCTCCTGCTTTATAGAGAGCAAGTAAGTGTTTTACCCCGTAACTCTGACACAAAGACACCCACACACAGCAACATCTGAGGGATGAACCATGCTTTACCTTTTTTAACGTCCAGTTAGACGTCCTGTGTCTAACGGCTGTTATCTTGCAGGCAAATGCTGAGCTGTTCTTTAGAGGAGACCTGCCAGGGGAGAATGACAGAGCCATTTGTTAGCACACATTATTAAATCCACTCTGCTTGTTAAATACAGCTGTCAGGGGCAAACGTTAGGACACATTACAGTGTACCGACGTCTTATATCTCTTACATGTACGAAACAGGCCCCCTGTGCGTACATCTTTTCCGCATATAAAATTAAATAAAACCAACGAAAACACACAAAAACAGTGAGTAAACCTGTTATGTAATTCTCGCTGTCTCCTCTGTTTAAACATTGGATGCTTTTGACTAATAGCCATATGTTGCTCAGGGAAAGATGAGGCATGCTTACAGAGAAATGCACTCTGTAGCTCCTCGCAGGAAAAGATAACATAAAAAAATATGTAATTCTTGTCCTGAAAACACTGGCAACTCTCCGTCATCTGGTGTAAATCCTATGTTTTAAAAGTAAAGAAAGATGTAACGCCGCGTGATCTCGAATGCAGAGCCAGCCATGTTGTGATGCTGATGACCGATGACGGATGATGTGGACATTCATTAAATGATGCTGTTGAGGTGCCCTCAAGCAATCTGTTCAGCATTTTGAGCCTCATGAAAGATACTGTATGAAGCATTCGTTTTAAGCCCATCTCAACATTGTAATGACTACGTCCATGTCCATCAACACAGCTGTAGCAACAGAGATTACTTTGGCACACAACAAAGAGCCTCATCTTCCTGTCTGTTTGAGCGATGTTCATTGGGTGAAAATAATAATGTATTTTCTCAAGGAAGGTTGTGTTGGTCAGATAACCGCAAGGTCAAAACGTTAGATGTTGTGTAATAACAATGGATCTGTGTAGAGTGTAAAGGTCAAAGTGGTCTATTGAATCCACTAAGAATTGATATCGATCCATGCAGGTCTACAGAGCTTTTAGCCCTTTTAGCTTATTATTTTAGTTGTATGGGACAGTAGTAGGAATTTCTTTAAATTACATAAACTGGAACTGGATAAAATGGATCGTGATTAAATCATCTACCTGTGTGCATCTCCATAAACTAGTTTCTGTATGAAGGGGATGGGGATATATTTGCCCAATATATTCAAGAGAATGTGACAATATAAAAATAAGCTCTAGTAAAATTGATCACACTCATTTGACTAAAACAATGGATGTGGGTGTTCTATAGTTAATTACTTAGTTTAGTTTAGTTAGTTTCATGTCACCAGTCAGTTGCTCTTGATGCATTTTAAGAAATCACTGCTTTTTCCAAACAGACCAACAGCAACCCTGTGTAGAAGAAATTTGGCCCTCTCATTCATTTCATTGAGACCAGTCTGGTGATGCAGCAAGGATGCTATCCCCACTTTGGTTGCCAATTACGTAAACACAAGTAAGGTATGCATTTCTACTGTTAAGCATGCAATTCATGATGTGCAGATGGATCAAGCCTTTTTCATATTTCTGTTAATTATTTCCGCTGAGGTTTTGTAATGCACAAATTGAAAATGCAGAAACTATATGTCTATATGGGGAAGAAAGTGGATTATGTAGCAGCTACACAGCCAGCTATTTTTTCCCAGATGTTGTTGGAGAATCGAGAGCTTAGATGTGAGTGATATTGGACCAACATCAATTAGCATGGGGCAGGAATATGTGAGCATTGTGCTTCTGCCTGCTCCCTCTCAAACGTATCCTTGTTTCTTCTTTGATATAATTGGATGTTTTATCTACAGTATGATTGTGTTTTATCTTTGTGTTTTCATCAGTTTTTTTTTCTTTACTTTTCTTGTAAATGTTGTTGATTGTTCGAGATAAAAAAAAGAATCTAATCAAATGAGTTGGACAAATGGGTTTTCATTGTACATTTTCTTTCTAGATTTCTGTGGATCTTCTTGCACACAGAAGGCCAACAATCAATTAAAGTTTTTTAAAGCCATGAATACCAGCCTAGAGAGTTATTTGTTTTAATTGGAATGAACAACCTGAAGAAGCGTGTAGCTGTAAGTAAGTGAAAAAGTCACAGGAGCTGCATTTAGTGGAAGAATGTATGTGAATTTACTGAGAAGATTGGTTCTCTCTCCTTCTTATCAATACACTTTTCCAGTGAATTACACAGGACTCGACTCTGCCAAGGGTGTATCCTGTGAGCCTCAACTGTGGCCGTGACTTGTCTGCTGGAAAATTGTCATAAGGCTGCAGACAGCTGCGTTTACAATGTACTGTACATTGTACACACAGTTGGCCTCCAAACTCCAATAGAGACGTCAAGATGTGAACACATCTTTGTGTGCTGTAAAACCCAGGAGAGAAAGCATATTTCCCTGTGTGGGGAGGCAGGAATGAACCTATAAGATAGACAAAAGCAATGCAATCTATGTCAAATATTAATGTATTAAGCTTGCTAAGCAAATCTGGGGAACATATGTTTGAAGGTATTCATAACCATCTCCCATAACTCAGTTTGATATGCATTTTGAAGGTGTAACAATAGTCCCTTTGCGACCTCAATGGTATATTGATAAGATGCTGAGGCTGGATGAACCAGTCAAACTGTTCAGATGCCCAAAGGCCAGAGACCATCGCTTACAAGTGAACCAGAGTCATGTTGTTCAGATCACATCAGAGGAATTGGACTGCGTTCAAACCAACAAAAAGTAATGTAAAGCAAGTACAATTTTTTGCCATGTTAGTTGGGTGTTCTCAGGGCCGCCGCTCCCTATATATGCGGGGTTCCTGGGGGCCCCCCCAATTTTTTTGTATTAAAAAGGAAAAGAGATGATCCGGGGGCCCCCAAAATTGTGTTTTTTAAAAAAAGTTCATGATAATCATTACATTACAAAAAGTATATAAATTAGTTATGAACGATGGTCGTTATTTTTTCTTAATTGTGTAACCTATCCAGGAGTGGATTACTGCACAGGCACACCGGGCACAGGCCCAGGGGCCCAAGGGCTCAGGGGGGCCCTTAGCCAGAGATACTGATAGTAACTTTTCATGTTGCATAGTCAAAGAGCTCAGTCACTGATGTCAATAACAGGGTCCAAAAAGGAATAGCCTAAATAAAAGGATACTCATTAAAATGTAGCAAGATAGAAATCATCATGGGCCCCTCAACTAGTAGGGTAGAAATACAAAAGCAAGTTAAAAACAACAGCATTAGTAGCTCTGTCTAAGGGGCTCCATGAGGGGCCTTGAAGGCCCCCTCACACAAGCTTTCTATGTGTGAATTATAAATTGTTTATAAAAAGTAGCTATCCACACTTTATCTGTTGCAATGGGCCCCTCCATAATAGAACATGGGTCTGCAGACCAATCTACTGCACTGTTTTTACAGTTCCAGTAAAGAGTGCTGCCTGTTTAAGAAAAATCTGAAAAATAATGTTCCTTCTGCATCTCAGGATTTGATAGAGCCTCTAAAATTTCCTCTCAAAGTGCACCAGATTGATGCATTTTACTTTAAAAAGGTAAACAAAAAATCTGGGGGACATACCCCCGGACCCCCCAACAAGGTACAGGGTCCCTCCAACAATATCCCAAAATCCTGTGGGAAACACTTTTGCCATTAATTGTATGTGTGGTAAATTCAGCGTATCTGACTGGATAGGGACGAGTGTGTGCCCAGCGGCCAATTATCTCATAATCCATCTATGAACCTATCACTCAATTCCTTTGCAAAGGCAGTTAGTAGGATACTAGGCAACCTTTTTCACAAGTTAAGCTGTTCTTTCTGTTAGTAAATGCTGTCCGCAAAAACTCATCACGACAGCAAATGTGCCAAAAAGCAGTCGCAGAGATCTTGCAAGGGCAAAAAAATACCGCTCGCCCCCTACGAGCACGAGCAGCTTGGTGTTTTTTTTTTTTGGGGGGGGGGCAATGGGGGGGCTCACTGACAATTTAAGCTTAGCAGCGGCCCTGGGTGTTCTGCTAACATTTATCAGTTATCAATTAGCGTAATTGAGTTGAGGTTTATCTTAATAATGCATGTATTTGTTTATAAACCAAAGTTTTGTGTGTGCACCTAAAATTAATTGCAATCCATCAGATTGAGAAACTTAAGACATGGTGGAACAAAATGGTTGTTCATTTTACTAAACAACACCGCAATCTTTCATCGATGCTGCAATTTACAGTAAGTTTAAGCCAACAATAGTATTCAATTTGCGTATTGTGCATGCTTATAATTCGCAGAATCTCTGTCTGTCATATGCTTATGTGTAACTCTTATCTGTCTAGACTGGTTTTCCCCACCTCAGACCGGTTACTGTCACAATACAGAACATCTTACAGTTTTTTTCGATCGCTAAACCACAGTGGGCACAACTGTAGCTCAATGTGCAAAACTCTAACTACAGTCTGCACTCATTGGAGCTGAACAGTTCACTTCACCTGCAAAACAGGTTCAGTGCAGCAAACACTATGAACCAGCCTCATTGAGATAACACACACTGTCACTCAGAACCTGCTCAGAGTACAAACACTAGCATCAAACCCCAATACACAAATTACAAACTTTTAACCTTTACAGTTTGAATAATTCGAATTATTTCACACAAATTACATAATATTTTCTTTGATGGAAGGGTGAAATTATTTCACATGAAATTGTTTATTTTATAACATACCAGTTTTTTTTAGGAAAACAAAAATAAATTAAAATCAGAAGTTTGCTTCAATAGATGCACATTTCGTATATTTTATTGAAATTTTTTTCAAATGTAGTATTTATCTGTGTAAATATTCTATAATTGTAATACAGAAATCAATTCCTGTAATGTTGTCATTTACTGTAAGGATACAACTCTTAGCTGTTTGTTTGATGGAAAATTTGAATTACAGATGCAACTTTAGATTTTTGCAGATTGGGTTGCACTCTCAACCCTGCCTCTCTCTATGCGAGACCATGATTCACAACAGGGTCTATCAGTGTAGCCCTTACTGTATTTCATCAGACATTACAGCTCTATGTCTTCTAGTTCTTCCTCCACACATCCACACTCTCACTGCCACTCTTCTACCTCCAACAACCTGTCTTCATTGGTCCATTTCCAAAAAAAATATATTTTTGAGCTTTCCCTTTGTACTGTATTTATGTTCACTAACAGGACTAAAACAGAACATCTTAGTGTTTCAGTCCGCAGTGTTTGAAAGGGATTCATTCTGTTTTGAATGTGTGGTTTACAGTTGTGGCAGCAGTGTGTTAGCATTTGAAAAAAGTGCTGGAAATCCACATTGTTGTGCAGGCTGTGGTTAAGCCATGAGATAGGTGTGTAGAGTTTTGAAAATTGTGTTTAATCAATGAAAAACGAGCTAGAGTTTGGTCCACATGAACCGCTGCTATGCATACTGTTGTTAGAGTTTTGCACTTGTCGCTCCAGTTGTGCCCACTGTGGTTTAGCAATCGTAAAAAACTGTAACATGTCAGCAGGACTTCCCTAAATGGAGCTATCACATTCTTAAGTGTTGGACCACTGAAATGTGCCTTCTCATTAGTTCCAGCGAATGATATGCAGAATGATGCTGCAGAGTAGCTGTGCTCAGAGCTGCCAAATGAGGACGCATCCCAGGAACACAGAGACATCTGCTGTGTTGTAAAAATGTGCTTATTGCCCTCTTTTATGGTGCTGGATTTCCTTTTCAGAAGACATAAAGCGAGGAATATGAGGCTGACAACGTCAAGGGGAGGAGGGAGAAAGAAGGAGAGCAATATGATGGCACACAAGGCCATATTGTTGAAAATCCTAAACCACAACACCTCGAAGGGATTTGACTTCATTCCCACTCTAAGTATCTCTTCTAAAAAAAGGCCTTGCAGATGCAATTTTGCACTCAGCATTTTTATTTGTCCCTGTTCTACTTCCATCTTACACCGCTGGCAACGTTAGTAACCACGGTAACATCCTCTCTTCCAGTGCCTGTCCTCAACTCTTATGTGAATGTTTGAATGATTACACTAAAACACAGAAGCCTTAATGGGGAAACAGTTCTTTAAAGTAAGACTGAAGAGTGTTCTGAATTCAGACATGTTGACCTTGGAAAATGGATTCTCCCAACTTTTCAAGTCTCTTACAAATTAAAAAAGTTCAAATGTTCTGTGGGATGTAAAAACTGAACGCAGGGTTAAAAACTGAACCTCGTTTTGTCTTTCTCTCTGGGTGAAACCACCAAATGTAGTGAATATGAGGACATTCATTTGTGTCTGGCAGGCCCACAATTTTTGACAATGTCTCTATCACACAAATGGAAGTGATTTGGTGCCCGACTAAAAATGTTAATTAAGAAAGCAATATTTGTTGCTATGGTAACGCCATCATTTGGCTCCAGTCTCCGGCTGCAATTGGGCGCTTTAAACTTCCAACAGTTTTGTTTCTCTGTCTCCCCCTGTTTTACAGCCATCTGCTGTCATTGTAGAAGCGACAGTCCATGAAACACATGAACTCGCCAGACACTGAGTATTTTTGTTCATGCTGTGTACATCAGGATAAGAAAGGGAAACCATAAAGGAGATCCAGAAAAAGAAGAAATTAATGTATTAAGACAATGGAGAAAACAGAAAACAAATTGTTTTTGGTTATGTCATCATCAGTCTACACAAAACAGGGATAGATCAGTTACCCCGAGGGTGAAACTCCACTCTATTATAAAAAAAGTTAAATTTTCCTACAGTTGGCTAAAAAGGATGCAGAAGCGAAAACATATTTTATTCCTTGTAGAAAATAAATAAATAAAATGAAGCCAACAATAAATCAACCTGCAACTTGACTGTCAACAGTTTGATCAAAGATTCTGATGTGATATGCTATATTTAATGTGGCTGGCTACAGAGGTGTGGTAAGCTCACTTCTTTTCACCAGCACCCCCAGATTTAATTTTGATTCAAAATCAAGTGACTCTACAATGTGTAAAATGGCTAGAGAACAAAACAGAACACATTCAAAATTAAACTTAGGAATTTGCCAACCTTTACCAACAGGATGCCATTTCTCTCCTTCACTTAAAGTGCCCTGTCACACCATCTTAATGAGGCACATATTTGTTTTACTTTCCTTAATAAAGCAGATGATCTACAGTAACACGTCATCCCAACAGAACAACAAAAAACACCTTTTCAGAAATCACCACAGAAGGAATGACTAAACATTGCTGCACTACAAATAACACTACAGTATTTAAATTAGCCAGTGTTCTGGTATTTGTTTATCCTGACTTGTCCTGAATAGACAAATATTGTTACACTTGGCTAAAATGAATGGATAAGAACCAACTTTTTAATAATTAAAAAGGCATGTCAATACAAGTTATGACAAAGCATGAAACGAAAATAAGTATTACTTCTTGTTATTTTCTTCTTTCGAAAACCCAAGCGAAAACTAAATATCAAAAAATCCTTTGATACACAAATCATCTGAAAATCAGATTCTAAAAACGACATTTGCGGAGCAAGCGCTTGTAGGTTAGCCATTAATGGATTTCTTTAATTGCCTTGGTGCATCATCAGCAGCTCCTTTGCATTTTCTCCACATTTGTCTCATCACTTTTAGGAGCGCTAAACGCCACAGGATCTCATTAACTGCAAACTGTTAGGAACACTGTCATCTGACCTCAGCAACAGCAACATTTAGGATTGCTGGGACAAAATATACACACACAACGTTAAATCATTAGCACATTAGTTGGTGTTGTATGTGTTATGACTGTAAACAGATGTTAGCATCAGTAAGCCTGCAGCGGTGTGAAAACAGAACATGAAGCCAGTTAGAAACCACGTTTCACCGAGGAGACTACATCATATTCAACATGTCAGGCACATCTTTTTTGCGTCATCCCATCTCTGAATAATAAGCCGTGTCCATCACAGTTTGGCGTCTGAATGTTTGACACAGACACATTTGTTATCCAGGCCTATACTCATCACACTGACATACCCTCTCACGCTGACAGTGAATGGATTGAATGTGGGATACACAGTCCCTTTGCTACAATTCATTTATATCACTGTTGCTCTAAGCTTCTTTCTCAAACTCTTCATCTTCATCTTCTCCTTTTTAATTATTAGAGATTGAATGGCTCACACCTGAATCTTCCTCAGCGCACTTAATGAACTAAGTGTCCCTTATATTTAATATGGCTGTAACTCATCTTTAGCATCACCGTCCTTTATATTTTGTCCTTCATATTTCACATTTTATATCCGTGAAGATTTATTATATGAACTCAGTAAAGTGATGATGGCTCTTGCTTAGATTCACCTCATTGCGGTCAGAAAATGCTTCATCACATGTCATACCTAGTTTTTCTGTCTGTCTGTGCCTGCAGCATGTTTCTCTGTCTGTGTGTGTATGTGTGTGTGTGTGTGTGTGTGTGTGTGTGTGTGTGTGTGTGTGTGTGTGTGTGTGTGTGTGTGTGTGTGTGTGTGTGTGTGTGTGTGTGTGTGTGTGTGTGTTTGTGTGTGTGTTTGTGTGTGTGTGTGTGTTGCATGAAATATATAACACAGGGAAAGTGTCACCTCAGCTGGTGGACAGGAAAACTCTCTCCTTGTCTTTGAGAGCTTAAATCTCGGCGTCTGGAGTGTATGAGGTGTAATACGTGAGTAAAGGCCTCAGAGTGTTAATTTAACCTTGTACAGGGTGATAGCTGGCTGATGACTTGGCTCGGGTTGAAGGCAAGGCTCCACGAGGCGCAGGCGCCGCTGCAGCCCTGCAGGGGGAAGAGCAGCAAGCGCGTATTAAGATGGTGTTTTTGGCGGCTGACCAGTTTCCCTCCAAACGCACACTCTCCCTCTGTCTCTCATGCTCACTCACACACACACACACACACACACACACACACACACACACACACACACACACACACACACACACATACACACACACACACACTCACACACTCACACGCACACACACACACAAGCAACACACTCACAAAGCGCCATAGGTGGCTCTTAATCATATTATCCCTGCGAATGGGGTAAGCAGCATGATGTCTTAAGTACTCTTCGGCGAGGTGTGTTGAAAGGATACAGACCGAATGTTATGTCCCACAGACACACACACACACACACACACACACACACACACACACACACACACACACACACACACACACACACACACACACACCTGCTTGCTCCAAACACAAATACGATCACAGATTGAAGCAGACACATATACATGGAAAAACTATGGATGATAACATATAAAGAATACAAACACACAGACACAAATGCACTCACAGAAAGTGGAAGCTGATAGAAGACATTACGTTCAAGGTGCCCTCTTTCTACAAGAAAACTAAATACTGCAGAACCCTGCATTTAAAATTATAACATGCTGGTCTTCATACTAATCACTAGTAGTGCACATACATGCAGTGTTTTTGAAAAGGCCCCATTCTAATTATTGATAGGGATGTTTGTGGATTTTAAAGTAACAGGGCATTTTTGCTAGAAAATAAATGGGGCTGTTGAATTTTCTGTTACATACAATCATCTAAAATTGAGATATTCTGCACAATTATTTTTTATACTTTAGCACATACAAGTACAGTATACGTTTAATCTATTTAAATGATTTGTATTATTGTTTAGTAGTTGAACATATTTTTATTAGAGTGTTCTTGATACACCTCTAAGTGTAATACTATCATATCTGGTAGAAATCATTGTCAAAACTGCAATTATCATTTAAAGAATGGAAAGATTTATTGGACCAGTGAGTAACATGTTATTGAGAAGGCAGCGGTTTTCCCCCCCGACCACCAGATATTCAATCACACATACAAACAATGTAGGTGTTACATATTGTGCAATGTGCTACAACTTTAAAGATTCCAGCAGACATCATGGAGAAGAACAGCAGAAATTCGATCATCACTTCAGGGAGAAAACTCAATAGTCAATTCACAACCTCAGCCTATTCCCCCCCAGTCGCCCCGTCCACACTGTGAAATCAATATGTAATTTATCTGCGTTAAAGCTGAGTTGCCTCTGGCTGGTTAGTGCATGTTGGTATGTGACAACACACACACACACACACACACACACACACACACACACACACACTGTGACCTGTTTAGCAGTGTGATTCCCTGTAATCCTGGTCGGCAATAATGTGCCGTGAGCCTCCAGGTAGGCTGAGCTACCTGAGCTTAGCCTTATTTTATTTTGTTGAGTATGATTGAGTTATTTTGAGAATTTTTTTTGTACACAAGCAATTTTTCCGCAAATCTAAATACTGTGCATTCCTCACAGTATTTCTGTAAAATCATATATAAAATATAAAGTAGCATCACCTGAAAGAATGATTCAGGGCAAACAGTCTAATGTTTCTAATTGCTGAGTTTTACAGGTATGGTGACAGGTCACTCAATCAGGATCCATAGAAATACCGTTTTTTTGGAGAGATATTAGAGCGATGGTGCTGTCTCATAGTCATGCGAGAAAGGCAGTTGGGTGTTTGGTGCCTTGCTCAAGAGCATCCAATCAGTGAGCCCCAGTCCAGCAATGACTGGTCACATACTGGACTTGAACAGGTCTAGCCTGACCCTCCTCTTCCTTACTGCTTTTGCTAATAGCCACCAGAAAAAACTCAATTAGACTGTGAATTGTTTTTTGATTGAGAATAATGTGTCTGCATTAACTGCTAAATATTGTCATTCTGGGCAACAACAATCACATGAAAATTCAATTCCACTCCTTGTGTAACTGGTTAATGTAACTTGCAGAAATTATAGATATACTCTGTTTTTTGTTTGTTTATTATTTCAGTTTTTTTCTGAAATGATTAGCGTGTTGTGACTTCTGTTTGTGTGCAAAGGAAAGCTTGCGCCCACCAGCTACTTCCAATTTGACAAAGTTTTAAATCTAAAATTAGACCTATCTGTTAATATACATTTCTTAACTCTAATCTTTCTTAACTCTTTTCCGGATGACAAAACAGAAACACCCCCTGACATATAAATGGTAGCTGCCAGGCAGCCTGACTCTATCAAGCTGTTTGTTGTGACTGCATTATGTGAGGAACCCATCTCACCTCAGCATTGGGCTGGGCTGTGCGGTGTGTGCCATGGCGACCCGCCGGGCAGTATGTGATTGATCGCACCGTCGCTAGGAGGATTACTATGCCATGATGCAGAGGCAAATTAATCATTCTGACACTGTGGCTGACATGTAATTTCTCCCAAGCATGTTAGCAGGGTGAAACCTTCAGCAGATAGGAGGCACACATACCAGCAGTGTTACCCTGTGGAATTCTATTCAGACCTTAGTCATTTACATAAAGTACTTCCAAAATTAAATATTACTGTATTGAAAGAGATTTTTTTCATGGGTATGCTTCCCATGCTTTACAGCTGCCATGAGACTAATTCGTAATCCGTGCAAGAGATATAGCTTCATTTGCTTCTACTCTTCTGAAATGGATGGAAGCAGAATAACTAGATTTGTTTGTGCATGTTAGAGGAGCAGATACAATATGGGCTACAGCATGGAAATTGATTCCGTGAACAAATCAGTTGCCTTCTTCAATGCTTGGTTGGAGATAGAAAATATGAGTTTGGTGCCCTGGTTGTGGCAACAATATTAAGTTCTCTGAAATATACAACTTGATAATATGTGAAACTTTACAAATAAAACAAAATCAACAGAGGAGTTGCCGTTTGCACAAGTTTGGAGCAAACCAAATCGCTAGCAGCTGCTTGTGTTAACAATGGGAATAGCCTCCCATATCACAGTCAGGTTTATTAAATTCAATTATTTTGTGACTGCACCCAAAATATGTACGTTTCCTAGGTGACCTTTTGACTTGGGGACTCTAAACCAATCGAGGACATTCCATAACATACACTTGTTTTACAGGGTAAAAAGTGTCTCTTGCTGATAAATGCTGACAGGGCCGTAGGGCATGTTAAAGAGTCAAACATGATTGTTCTTGTGTCTGTCATATTCCAGAGGACTGCTTGTAGGGGCTGATGATGGATAGTAGTTGGTCTTCATCCTCTTTATCCTTATCCTGATCTGTAACACAGGCAATGATACTAGTCGCATCAAGGATTTTTTTATTAATGCATCTGCACAATTTGAAAAGGTATCCTGATATTATAACGGAGGTGGAGATTGATTAACATCCATCTCTGCACAAATAAACCAAGCAGCTATGCATAGAATATAAGCCTGTAAATTAACTTGAAATGTACTTGCTGTGAAGAAAGTCAGTAGTATCCCTTAGTACAAAATAAAAACAAGATACAGCGGCATCTGAGAAATCCTTTATATAATAAATAGTCCCTGCAGTATGATGAAGAGTCCCTTGCTTTCACCAGCCTGTCACATAGTTCCTAATACAGGCCAACAAGGCCAAAGGGCCAAGTTCAGACAAATCCAAACCTATTTCAGTTCTTGTCAGTAAGATTGGAGACTGCTTGTATTGGTTACTATTGTGCCTCTGTGTGGCTAGTTTGCTCTCGAGCAATAGAACACTGTCTTTTTCTCTGAGATTTGTGTGCTCTTGTACTTTAGTTAGTCTTCTTGTACAATGAAGACAGCACAGTGAGGGTTGGCCCTGGGAGACAGCAGTACACAAAGAGAAGGTGGAAAATAGAGAATGGCACTGAGAGTTGAGGTTTTTATGCGGTAGGTATGCGACAACGTGGACACCCTTGGGTAAAGGGATAATATAGAAAATCCTTGACAATCTGTCTACACAGATTTTTGTCCATGGTCCATGGAAGTTGGTGAGTGGAGACTTGCAAGTAGAACAAGTCTGTGTGAAGCCAACACATTAAGTAACATCCAGTCAAACAGAGAAGTCAGGAAAAGAATCAAATGCCATTGAGCCCTCACCCAACCAAAGAGCTATTAACCTTCTACCTAACAGCTGATCTGGCACCAAACCAATCAACCTGCTACAAAACCCAACCAACCCAATAGAACAAGCACCCAGCCTGTCACCAAGCTGACTAATCACAACAATCCTGATAAGCATGCCAAGCAAGGAACCTGGAACTTGCCAATTAACAACCCAGCCAGTCAGCAAACCAATGCTCCACTCTGAAGCATCAGCCCACTTGATTGCTGTTGCATAAAGGACCTTCTCTTTAATTGTTCTAGTTCAGCAAAGAGTTTTGATTGAAAACACCAGATGCAAAGGCCCTGGTTCTAAAATTCAAAAAATTATAATTAGGTTGTTTTTCATTTAAGTTTATGTATCTATATTTTTCTCCAGAGACCTGCAGTAAAAACATGTTTCATTCGGCCTCCACAGTTAAAATTGAAACACTAAAAGGATTTACTGGTTAGATTTTTAAGATCGCTAGAAGTGTCCCAAACTATATCAATGTCAAGCCCCCCCAAGGAAGAAGAAAAAAACAGGACAGTAAAATAAATAGGGAAAAGGTGACATTTAAGAAAGAGGATGTGATGGACAATGCAAGGGCATGGAAAAGGAGAGTAAAAGTAAGCTAAGAGGCAAGGTTCAGCGCTAAATAGTAAATACAATGTCATACAAATAAATCTCTCTCTCTGTAGTCCCTGTTCTCTACACACACATATTCAATCATTCCTTCTTTTAAGTTAATTCTTCTTGAACTGATTCATAGATTCAAATTATGAACACACATACAGGGAGAGATGCACCCACACCCTCAAAATAGGCATTTTCAGTCAAACGTACACACTTAGACACAGCATGTTATATGGTGTGTATATGAGTGTGTTATTGCAGTAACAGGTACGGAAAATTATTCAGAAACGTATTCACGAAGGCTAAATATGCAAATCTAAAAACCAGGCAGTGAGGATATGGGACAATCAGGTCAACATAAACAGAGCTGCTATGAAGAGTCAGGCAAAAAACAAGTCGGCCTCTTCAGAGATTAGGTTGGTGGAATACAGTCCTGAAAACAATGTCAGTTTAGCAACATAGACAATCTAAAGCCCCTATCTCACAGGGCTGCGACAGAGTGTGACAAGTTGGAGACAAAAAATGGCGAGAAAATATGCGAATTAGCGACAATTTTCACTTGCAGTCTCACTGAGTTGGTTCTTCACGACACTTTTGCGAATGTCCTGGCCAAAACTTGCCGGGAGCTCGCATTAATGTCTTGCGAACGTCTGGCGAGCGTCGAACGAACGGAATGTCAGTCTCATTTTTTGTCTCAAATCAGTCGCAACTTAGTTTCATATGTAGCCTGACCCTTGCAAAGTTGTCTCACACTTCTCGCACTTTCTGACTCGCGGAGACTAAATTGAGAAGGGTTTGCGACGCGTGCGCGACAACCTGCGACCACTCTGAGACTATTTTGAGAGTAGATTTGTCGCACAATTTTTTTTAACATGTTCAAAATTCAAGCAAAGAAATTGAGACCCCCGCAAACGTTTCAAGACAGTTTAGAGACTCCCTCGCGAATGCAGTCTCCAACTTGTCGCAAACAGTCGCAGCCCAGTGAGATAGGGGAATTCTAGAGAGATTCAAGCAACAAAGTAGAAACACACTCCAGGCACAGGTTTAAGCCATGGCTCAGGCAGACAGACCAATCTCAGGTTAAGACACAGACATAAGGTTTAAGATAAAACAGATAGTCTGGACCAAACGATTATTGTGAAGCAGGATTTGGGATTTGCTAGGTAACTTCAGGTTTAACCTTGGGTTTTCAGTGTCACAATGGTTCCCTTTTTGCATGGGTGCATCGCCCATGGTAGCTTCTGTGGCTGCTCCATATCAGGTCGTGTTCAAGATAACAGATCAACATGAATAAAAGAACGGACGGTCATTTCTCTTAGCAAACAACAACAGCTGGGATTTTACCTTTGTAGGTAGACAGAAAGATTTTCCAAGACAGGATTATTCTACAAACTCAGCTAGTTTTCTTTTTGCAACCGGTAGACCTGCTCATGATCAGCAACCCTATATGACAGACCAGTGTATATGATAGGTTGCTTTCGCTGTTATCACTTCACACAATGGTGAGTAACAGCATTGTCTGCCCATCGACTTTTAAGAAAGCATATAAGCATGTATAAAATAATTAAGGGGGCGCCCTTAGCTCAGTTAGTAGGGCGTCCCCCCCCCCCCCCCCCCTTGGTCCAGCAGCAGACCAGGGTTCGGCCGTTCTCTGCATGTCACTCACCTCTCTGCCCCATTTCACCTCTTTCTCTCTGCACTAAATAAAGCATAAAAATGCCCAAAAAATATCTTGGCTCAGACGATCTCAAGATAAATGAAAAACAACCTGATTCCAAATATACAGAAGGTTTTCAGATTTATCTAATGATCTATTTTTTTTACCGGTTCAGCGTGGAATAATTATTCTGAATAGCAGAATAACAAAGAGAGCTGATGACCTTCCTCATTAATGTTGCCTTCAGGAAATGTACTGCTCAACCCTTTCTATACACCAAATTCACGTTATTGGCAGTGAAAAAACTGCAGTTAAACTATGTTTGGCAGGCTGTTTCACACAACACCTGGAACCAATCTCAATAGTTAGAGCAATAAACTATGGCAGATATGCAGTTCAATAGTTGCACTTAAAAAGATTTTAACTAACGTAGCATATACAGTACCTGCTCACCAGGGCTCACAGGTAAGACATTTTTAGCAATTTTATGAACAGATGCCCTGGAAAATTATCCTAAATATGACAGATGATCCCTGTTCCTGCTTCCGTGCTTGCTCTTGCTGAGGGAGGTTCTGTGTAAGCATATGTATAAGGATATCTGCACCTGTAGGCTTTGTTGAGACGTAGTAGAAACTCTGGCAAACAAAGATGATAACAAACACAATATACAATACTGTGGAAGTGTAAAAATCCCAACCACTAGCTAATAGCATAAAGCTAGTAAATGATAGCTCAATGCTAAAGCTAAGCTTTGTGGAAATCCCTTTATGTATGTCCCTGTCACAAAATGTGTCTGTCATCATCATCATCTTCAGCTTCCCTGTTCGCTCGAGTCAGCAGGTGTTCCAAAAGGATCAGATATGCACTCAATCAAAGTTGTATTTGCAAGTGGGAAATGTCAAACTTTAAAGTGTGGTTGTTGAAACGGTGATTCCCCTCAAGAACAGTGGTTGACTTTTTTGTTTTAAGCACCTTTTCTTCTAAGGACCTCCTCCCCCCCAGACAGACACACACACACGCACGACACACACACACACACACACACACACACACACACACACATACCCAATGGCACTAATTCAATACTCTTTCCCAAGAAATATACTTGAACAAGAAGCATAAGAAAGTTCAAGAGCGGTAATCAACCACTTTCAAAGTAGTTAGACGAGTAGTTCCTTATCTCATCTGATTGTTGTATTTCACTCAAATAATCTTCATCTTGCTGTCTTTCTCTGTCTCTGTGATACATCAGCATCCCTGAGAGAGGCAGCAGAGCCCCCAAGTAATTTATAGATGCATGGAGTCCTTCATGCAAGCACTGAGTACATATTCCCCTCATAAACAGACCACCATTAGCATACTGCTAGGGCATATATTAAATTTTATTCAAATCTTACCTTGGCTACACGGACAGCAGCTGAATTGCAAATGAGCACATAAATTCATGCAGTCTTGCACACATACACAGCACACACAAGTGCATGAAACAGAGATATGTACATGCATGTATGCATAAAGTGTTCATTCAGCCAGGACAACCCACACACAAATGCAAACATGCACAAAAAGACAGACACACACACACACAAACACACACTCACACAAACACCAATCAATAAGTAATTACACTACCAGAAGATTTAAATTTTAGCATGAGAACATAATTCAATCACGCCTTTGTAATATACTACCTGGTTTGTTTACAAATGTGAAGCCTCGCGAAAATTGTTGAGGAACATGACTTGCATGACAAAATGTCTGCTGTTGAAGGGATAATGGATAAATATCATAAAGAGTTGAGGATCATCACAGTCTGCTGGGCTCAATCAGATTTCTGACTAAAATCCAATCTCCATCTTTTAAAGGCTCCTTTGTCCCTTAAATGCCTCATTGCATGAGAGATTCAGGGCACTATAGTGTAGGCAGAAGTAAAAGTGTTGGTGGGAACAGAGAAAAATAGGTGTACTGTATGTCCAAAAATGCATAATTAACTTAAAGCCCTTACAACTATACTATAATTACCTGAAAACATAACGTTGATATGCTATTAGAAGTAATGTTACAGGCACACAACTTTAACAGTGTCGGGTAGCCTGGCAAGGTGGTTGCATACACAAACATAGCATCTACCTGTCTGTAATACACAATACAGACAGGTAGAGGATCACGAGGAGAAATTCATGGATTTGAACAAAAAGTGATTTTGACAACAAGCATTCTCCAGAATTTCTGACTGGACTTTTTTAAAACACTGGCATGGCAGCCCCGTAAAAACACAAACACACCCACTGGCATGGGAGTCACATAAACACACACACACACACACACACACACACACACTCATGCAAACATCAACAACTATAAACATATACATTAATAATAAACTAGGCTACGGTCCCAAATTGTAAATTTGCTTACTTGTTGATGATTACCGTAGGAGACAACAGGGCTTGGTGTTACTCAATGCAATAATGTCATTATAGTCCAACATTTCAGACAAAGGAGAGAAGGGACAAGGAGTTCAGCCAGTCTGTCATCATTGATGCCGTTTTTTCCCGACTTACAGGTGAAAATAGTACAGTAACAGTGAAGTTTATACTGTTAAAAGACTCTCTTTTGGAGAAAAAACACTACCATATGTCGAGTACCTCCACAAGTACGCCTCTCTCTTTAGTGAACAAACACTTCATGTTTCACGACATAATCATTCATTTGCTTTTCTGGCTGCAAGGCTTGAATTATTGTATGTTCACCATTTTATCTTTTTTAGCTTTGTATTTGGTCTCCACCTACTCCTGCGGGAACTATCTGGCTACTTGCGAAATACTCCACTATGTCCAACAGACTAGACTCTGTGTCTGTCTTCTGTTTGTGCTGAGCACTTTGTGTACAGTGGATTTTTGGAGCTTTTGCAGTGCCTGCTGCAAACAAAACAATGGTAAGAGAGTGGTGGGGATAAACCACAAAAGTAAAGTTATGTGCAAGACGGATAAAGAATGAACTGACACTCACAATAAAGCCCCATAAAACCTGGAAGAGCTTCATTATCATCAGTTTAGGTACGTATAATGTTTAGTTACATGGAACATGTGCAACAAAGTACACCTAAAACACCCAACAGTTATGCTGGGTGTGTTCAATGGACTCCCACCTTGGTTATAACTTTGCTTTAGTCAACCAGAAGAGGGTCATTGAAGCACATCACATTAGTATGGACATGAAGCAGGAGAGGAGGATCGACAGTAATACTTTACAATCCCCCCCCCTCGTCCTCTACATGTGTGATTCTAAAAGAAGTGGAATATGAAATGTGTCTGACTGAAAGGCAGACTAATTGGCTGCTTGCTGAGCTTCCTGTCTGGCTGCAGGCTGGTTGGTAGTGTAATTCCTGTCCTAGTCAAAGATGATGAACAGTGTATCGACACAAGAGTCTGACTTGTCAATGATCACAGTATAGAGCAATTTAACAAACCTGCCTCACAAAGAAAACTGATGAGTCCGTCTGAAGCGTACATTCCCTCTCTCTCTCTCTCTCTCTCTCTCTCTCTCTCTCTCAAGCCTATTTGATCAGTTTCTGTGTTCTGGCGCCCCATAATCAAGTCTGTCTGAAAATTTGCTTAATTGACAGTCTAATCTGCAATAGAGTGATTTTATTAAACAGTAGATGGTAACACTAGGTATAATGTTTTTCAACTCCTAGATCATGAATTATAAAAGACACAATGCTACAGAGCAACGTGCTAAAAATTAAAAATTAACCCAGGTGAGGGGTGGAAGACAATCAATAAGTATGTATAACATTTGCACTTCAAGTAAATAGATAAACCTTGAAGCCAACATTTGTATCTTACAGATTGCAGGATCCCTTAAATAAAGTCCATGTTTGTGGCTTGAATTCTAATTACTCAGTTCTGCTTATTTATTCTAAAAAGTTAAATATTGCATTTCTTTAAACTTAATAATTGCAGCTTAGTTTACACTTACAGCCTTGGAACATAACAGCCCCATTTCTACCAACAACCATAAAAGATTATCTCCCCATGTGCATACTTCAACCTCGTGGGCCCATTGTGTGTGTATTGGGGTCACATCCAGCAGGACGAAAACAGAGCAAATTGCTGAAATATGTACATGTTGGAAGTGCTAGCGGATGCCCCAGGTTGGCTGCAGATGAGGCGTTGGGCCCCCCGTATTGGCTGCCAGGCAGGTTTAGGAGTTAACGAGAGGTTAAAAACATGATATTGGGACCATCTTGCATTGCTTTTCCCAGCAGACCTGCCTTATGCTACAAAGTCTTGCCTCTTTGACCCTGGACACACAGACCTCCGCTCTGTTTTCAGTTTCACAAACCTACAGTTGCAGTCAACCTCCACCTTGTGTTTTTCACCATCAAAACTGCTGAAGATGGGCAAAAATTATTCATCTTGAACAACAATTAAATTTTTCCCCAAATAGTTGCCGTCGGGGTTGCCTTTTTAATTTTTTTTCCAGATTTTTGCTTTGACAGTGAAGTCTGCACTAAAATGGTTGACACAGCTGTCCCACAGTAAAGTACTGATGACATATCATTATGTGTTGGAGTTAGCATATGAGCTTTGTTTTGTTGAAGGCCTTGGTGCACTGTTTGCCCAAAGTAAATAAGATGAAGTCAAACTGTCGTATCGCTTATTGTGTATTATTATCTTTCAATAAGGATCCTTGGGATGATAGCCAACACTTTTCAGTATGCCGGTAACACGTTGTGTAGTCAGGTATACAGACCATAAGTACAAACAATTTAGAGATATGTCAGTGTACCATCCTTATAGAAATTCTCCATGTAGCATATTGGCTAGCAGCATATCATATTTTCTATGACCCTTCTTATATTAAATGTCCCGGATATGAAGTGTTGGCAGCCTGTTAAAGCAGCTTATCTTATCATTTGCACACTCCTTTATTCATATTTTAACCAATTTATCTCTTGAATCATCCATTGACTAACACATTCATTCACTCATGAATTGCCTCTCAATGAGTCAATGACTCAGTGTATTCACTTTAATTAATTCATTCCTTAGATTAAATATGATCATCAAACATGTCAATGAGCTAATAAAGTACAATCTCTAGCTTGTTTACTTAATTGTAGACGCGTTATTTTATAAATCCACACATTCATTCATGTATTGACTCATTTGGTAGCTCATTCAGTTCCTAGCACATTCACTCACCGTTTTGAAACGTTTACTCCTTTATTTACTCACTTCCTCATCCTCTTGTTAATACTTCCATCCCAGTAGCAGACAGTTGCTGTCATTGTTTTCTGCTCCGTTTACACTCTCAGACAGCTGAACAGACTGGCGGCAAAGCCCCATCAGTTACCATGTGTACAGTATGCATGTGCACTCAATAAACCGTGTGTGTGTGTGTGTGTGTGTGTGTGTGTGTGTGAGAAAGAGAGAGTGTGTGTTAGACAGTGAGCAGTGTACCAACAACAGCTTGCCTTGTCTTTCGTCCATGATGGGATAATGAAGAAAATGGAGCGAACCAAGACCCACTTCTGGGTCTGTTTACACAGACAGAATCATTCCGCCATCTCATGGGAGCCACATCGTTACATTTCTTTAACAGTTAAATTATTACTTAGAGCCAAATTGAAGATGCTTCATTTAACCACCAACATTGAGCAACACAATGTCAGAGCCAGCACATAACTAACTGAACCCAATCATTGAACATTTGAAACATTGGTTTGAAATGTGATTCATAAATTAAACTTGCTCTGCCCTACAGGAAAACAATCAAACAAAAATAGGTCTTATTCAATTTAGATTAAGTTAAATAAAAAAATCCATCTAATTTGGAAAAGATAATTTTTCTTCTGTTGAGTGTTGTTGTTTCATACCAAATAAGGTCAATCCCATTTTGAACCTTGAAAGAGACTATATTTCATTTGAAGTCACTGTCCTATCTTCCTTTCTTTCCCTTTCTTCCATAGATTGATTTCTTCTTCCCCTCTTTCCATGCTCTCTTTTCTCTACCAGATGTTTCTCTATTAGTCTGTATTCTTTCTTTTCCCCCTCTGTTTATAAATGATGTCCTTAATCTCTGTTGTGTTATCTTTCCTCTTCAGGCGTCAACTGAAGTAAACCAGAGCAAATGTCAAAAAAGTGTATTGTATCCATACCTTGGGTTTTGTTGCTAGCTCAAATGGCACCTTTGTTATTCTTAGTAAAGAGACGCACAGTGAAAATCATTACAGCGCCCTCTCAGCACATGTACAGCTGGGCATTTGGAGATAAAGGAAAAAAATCAGGTAAGCTTTGTTGTCATTGTTCTCATTAACTTTCTATGTGGTTTACAATGGGTCAGACACAAAGTAAACAAGCTTGTTGGAAGTATCTGACCTACAGGCATCAACAAGTAAGTTGTTACTTTATCCGAATTTAAACTATAGTAGATTGTGTTTGAGTGAAACCACAAGGAATGTTCTCTTCTTTATGAGTATCTGCCTATACAAGATAATGTACCATATGCTGTTTGCCAACCCATCACTGCAGGTGCACAGCTGTTGGCTAGCACATCTTGTTATCTATGTGGGGTTTTTCCTGCCACCAACAAATCTGCTGGTGAACTTAAAAACTTTTTTTTCCTCAGATGTGAAGATGTGAACAGAAAATGACCCACAGCCTCTGTGTAGCAGAGGAGCTGGTAATGAGGAAGGGCAGAACGAAGGAGATAACCACCCTTCTAATTAATGACAACGGCCCTCTGGAGATGGGTACTGATATCTCACACTGTACGTTGTACTGATGCATGTATCGAGTCAGGGAGAGAAATTAACTCGGTCCGCAGGCACAAATCTCCTTGAAAGTTCACGAGATGTCAGTGAAATAAGACATTAAGGAGAACCATTCTTTTTCTGCAAGTTTGCAAAAATTAATATGTTCTTGAAAGCTTGCTATAGGACCAGATCCGGAGGCATGTTGGTTATTCCAATCTCAGTTGGTAAACTGAGTCTCTGGCCGAGGTCAGGCTTTTTAAAGTCATCACGCACCAGCTTAACTCTTAGAGAACATACTAAAAGTTGATTGCACTTCATGGCACAGGTGAAGCTGTTATCAGCTATCAGTTAACCGGGCATTGACTTCACAGACGCTCGAAAAATAAGCAGAATGTACCGTACTTTTCAAACTATAAGCCACAACTTTTTCCCCATTTTTCGACCCTGTTGTTATTACACAACACAGTATATGTTCTGTAGCTACTAGGGATGGGCGTTAGTAATCGAGTAGTCTCGCAAAGCCAGACCAAACTACAGCAAGTAGTATGGTCTGGAAGCACTCTGTTTAGAGCCGTCTATTCGGGTGGGGAAACCGGGGGAAACTGGGCTAGCCTGTTTGTATTTGTTTAAACCAATCACAATCATCTAGGGCGGGGCTAACCCCGGGAAGCAGCAGCGGTGTCCTGCAAAATAGTGCCGGGGGGGGACTTATTTTGATGGAACGTCTTCACGTCCAGAGACTGTCAGAGAAATGGCTAAACCCGCAAACGCCACACAAAAACTATTAAAGACAAAAGGAATATACATAGTGTGTTGCTTTCTAACCAGCATGTCAAGACACCATACATTTTAGCCCCCGAGGAGCTCACGGGATAACTTAACCGGAGTTAACTAGCCACGTAGTGTTATCTCTGGTAACATTATCATCGGTGGTTGAGAGGCAAGGCTACGGCGGTCGAGTAGAATTTTTAGCATTCGAGAACTTATGTCACCACCTCCTATCGCTGTAGTCAGAGCCGTAGTCCGTCTGTTTACAGGCAGAACAGGGTTTTGACGTTGTGAGCACTACACCAACTGCAGCAAGTAGCCGTAAGAGTTGCTAGGTGATAGTGGAAGCCGTTGTGTAGTGTTCTCGTGCAGTGTGTTGTAACTCTGACTTAACACCGAGTTAAACCGTAGCCAATGAAGACAGAGTCGTAGTAAGGTTGACCATTTACTGTCACAATTCCTCATTAACAGACGGTGAAAACTGCAAATAAAAGAATACAAAAATACTGAATGTACATTTGACTAAACATCATGTTGTACATAGTTGTAAATAATAATATAAACTGTCTAACACTGTATGAAGACATTCTGATGCCAATTGCATTGATTTTAGTTTGTACACAATTGCTAACCAAAAAGTTTTTAACAACACATCAAACATTATTTTTAACTAAATCCACTCTAATATATTATCTTAAACATGTCCTGCATTGATTAAACAAACTTACGGCATTGCCTCTTAGATGCTTTCATGTGGATGCTAGCGGATTACAATCAGAAGATGCACATGTCTGCCATTCCTTCTACAGAGGTAAGATTTTAACAGGAAATGACGTCACAGGAAGTGACTAAACCAGAAGTGACATCATCACAACCCTAAACCGTCAAAATAATATGAATTTATACCTTAGCTAATTTCAACTGTAAAGTAATTATCCACATCCCATTTTACATACAATTATTTCAGAAATAAATGCAAGAAAATTAAATGAATGCCTGGAAAGACAACACACGTTGGAATCTTTCCCCGTCGCTAAAACACCGCTGCTTAGTCCCTAATTCACCAAAGAAAGGGAACGGCGGATCTTAATCTAGCTGGTTATAAGGTCCGGTGCTCAATTCAAACCCCCACGCTTCATTTTCCAGAGTTTATGAGGGTATTTCTGCCCGGGGTTAGTTGTACAATGAAGTTGGACAGCTAGGCTAGGCTGTGTCCCGGACCACCGCCGCCAATATTATTAAGTATTGCCACACTTTATTTCTGTCTACAGTAATGTGACTTCTCACACCCTGTGTGTGTGTGTGTGTGTGTGTGTGTGTGTGTGTGTGTGTGTGTGGAGAGAGAGAGAGCGCTGCACATAAGCACACGGGTTGACTGTGAGCGAATTGTTTCCGAATTTGAGGGGGATCACAATAGGGTAAAGCCAGCAACCGGAAAAGGAGGGGGCTGCGTCAGGGCTGCGTAGCTTGCCGCCGCAAGCGAATAGACGCTGGCGGAAGTGGTCATGCCAGACTAGTAATCGAGTACTCCTCGTTTCAAATGAACTCGATTGGTGGATTTTTTTTTTAGTGTCTGTAGCCTTCAGGCCGGCGGGCCGCGGCTGCCCCTATTTTAAAATGTTATATAGTGTACAAAACGGCACAAAGCGGATAAAATAAAGTTTAACAACATTCAATATTTTGATGCAAGTGCAATAAACTGAGCATTGTGTCAAACATCAACTGCAAATATCTGCCACCTCCGTGCCACCGCAGCGCAGCCTGTGTTCTTCACAGCACCGCGGGGCTAAACACGGTCTCTCCTTTCTTCTCCAGAACATTTTCAGGAATCTAACTGTCCAATTATTTCAAAGCAGATGATAAAGTTACGTTTAGAAAAAAGGGGAGATGACACCTGTTACTCAGTTAGTAATGAGTAGACTGCTCTCCACTTGGAAAGAAAAGAAGAAGCAAGGCTTACTTCAGGCACATTCGCTCCGAGCCGACAACAGTTAAGAAGCCTTCAATAGGGAATATGGGGATAAGATTCAAAAACCGACGGGTGTAACGTTCCGTTAATGAGGAATTAGTCGCGGTAATTATTCACGGACACGGAGTGAGCATTACGCGGTTGGATATAGGCCTACAACTATCTGCTTTGGTGAGTTATTTATATTATCTGCTGCCCTTCTTATTTTAAATGGTGACTTAGGCTATTTTTTTTGTTACAACTACAGCCCATGCTTTTTTTCTCTTTTTTTCTCCCCAACGCAGACCTACTCGACCGGATTAAATTGTGGCCTGTCTATTTAATTACTTTCAGTGAGGAAAAGGTGTTTTGAACTTGTGTAAAAAAATCCTTAATATCATATGGCAACTGTGACTGTTTGACATAAGCATTGAGTGCTTTATTGCGGTCAACCGTTGTTCTGTAGACAGATGCGTTGCGTTCTAAAACTAGAAAAAAGTTTAACGAGGAATCGATTGATCCTCGAGGAATGCAAGCGATCATACGAGTAGCAAAAACACTCGTGTCCATCCCTAGTAGCTACTATTGCACTAAATGGTAACACTTACGTACGTTAAGCAAATATGCAACTTGTTTGTTGAAATGTTAATAAATGGGAGCTTCCTCAAGCAGCCATCTCTTTCCCGACAATCCCCTCTGTGCACGAACTCTTACATATGGTAATTAAACATTATAACACCTGCGGCTTATAGTCCAGTGCGGCTTATAGTGCGGAAAATACGTTAAGTGAAAATTGTAGTGTTGCCCACCCCTACCTGCATGGACTTAAATAGGTCTCATTATTTATTTGCACCAAGTACTTTATTGACATTCTACACTAAGTTAATTTCACACAATTTACAAAGACACCAGGATATATCCCTATTCTATTAAAGTCCCATTTCATTTTCCTCCAACCCCTTCTCCTCCCTACTTTCCTTCCTCTCAGTATTTCTCTGTTTCTACAGCAACACTAGAGAGAGAAGGGGAGGAAGAAAGTGTAGCAGAGAGGGAGGCAATAAATCATCCTCCACTTTCTGAGTTTGGGTTTTGTTGTTGCTCTTCACCATTGTGATGTATCGCCCTCCTCCCAGAGAAGAATGTATGAAAACAAGAAAATGAGAGTTATAAAATTAAAAAAACGAAGGCCATTTTACTCTTGTTTTCTTTCTTTATCCGATAATGGAAAAAAAGAAATGGTGGCATATCTGAGGGATGATGGGATGGAGAGAGTGAGAGAACGGAGAGACCTTTCTGTTCTTTTTGTGAGTTTATGAGCCGTGGATAGTTTTCAGGGTAGCTGAGAGTATTGCTGCAGTCGTTTATCACACACTTTCAAGGATCCTCCAGTCTCCCCTCTTTCATTTTTATCTCTTCTCTCACCCTCTATTTTATATTCTCCTCTTGTACATCCTTTGTTACTGCACCGTTCACACTAGTAATGAACATGTCTATATTTATTTTCTAATTTCTTCACCTTAGTTCAGTTTTAAACAAGTATTTGGTCCTCAAAGCTATTCCAATTTAGGATGTTTTAGTAATTACAATTTTATCAAATAGATAAAATGATTCAGCAGTAGTTGACATATATCTGTTTAGACAGAAGTTGTGGGGAATTTAGACACGTCACATGTGTCTTCATTGTGAACGTGTGTTAGTTTATAAAGTTGAATGTGCTGTTTTGTATTGGGTCATCTATAAAACAAAATGTCTACATTCATTATTTTATGAAGGGTATTTACGGTATGTTGAAAACGTCTTTAATCATTATGTCATCATTTAGCCAATACCACCAGCACTTGCACTGTTATTCTTTCCTGTCTGTGTTAGCTGTCAGAACATACAGGATTCTCTTTTTTTATCTTTTTTTTCATCTCCTTCTGTTCTCTTCCCCAGTTCCCCTGAGCATGTTGGAATCAACAAAACTACACCATAGAAATGTTCCCTCCACACAGGAAAATATTTGTTATTAAACAGATTTAAGCCTTGGAGGCCCATTCAAAGAAGGAAAATGTTCTATGATGTGATTATAATGGCGAGCCTTGGCTCTCAGTCAGTGTGCCCGGTTTTAAATAAAAGTCGAGATTACAAGCATTTTGACGATATCAAATATACCACTCTCGCTAACAGGATAATGGGGGATGATAGGAAGCTTAAGGCATTCCAATTTTTAATGGTGATGTAATGGCACAATGGGACCTAAACAGCATTTCAGGTGTCACTATGTAGAGAAATGCTCAAACCACAGCAAACACATGATGGAGACCTCAGTGGTGTTGACACATTTTTTGTTCCACCTTCTTTTCTGTGTAAGGGAGAATTTAAAGGGGAATTAAGTTCAATCCAAGTTCACAGTGTTAATCCAATCAAAGCAAGAGAGGATTTATAACACAAATGCACTTAAGATGATAATTAATGCTTCTAATTGAAGCTTAGTACAGGCTGCAGGCTGCACATTTGAAGCATTGGTATTATCTGAATGTTAGCCCCAACATAAAAGAAGTCAGCTCATATTTTCTGTCATTAGTAAATTCATCATTTCTATAGTTCGGCTCCCCCTCTGGATCAAGCACGCCAATTTTTGGTAAGCATTTCACTATGTACTACTGTTCAATAGATCACATTATTTTGATCAAGTGGTTTGTTGAGGCAACAGGAAAATTAGAACATTTACCCTAAATGATGTTTTCTAATTAAAAACTTTTTTGTAATTCACCGTACGATTACCATGATCTAAGTTTCGCACCAATGAATAAAGCATGATCAGAAAAGTATGTTTTAAAAGCTTTCATTTCAGACCCTTAAGTACAGCAGTAGCAGCACCGAAGCTATGCCTTCAATGGCTGCTTGGCAAACTGGTGCTCAGAGAGGGTTGTGGGGAGGATTGAACCAAAATGAATTTAGTTGTACATATTTAGGCAGCTCTGTATCCAAGGAATTATGTCAATATTGGACCATTCTGCACCTTACCTTTTACATTCATTGCTAAGATTCAGGGCCAAAGTAGGAAGTAGGTTGTCCTTTAAGTGGGATGGAAGAATGTGCAGGGCTTTGGAATATGAGCCTTTTGAGCGTAATGACTATTTTGGATCCATTCCAAAGTTTTAGATCATGATGTTGGATTATTGCATTTTGTATTCAAATGTTACAGACATATTGGCTCCACAATGCACAATCAGCTCTTCAGGGAGTAGAGATGCATCTTCGATTTGCCTCCATGTCTTGTGCTTTCATCCTTTTACTTGTTATATATTTAGGTTTGTATTTCATTTATTTATTTTCAACAAGTTTTCCTTGTCTTTATATAGAGCTTTGTCTTGGTTGGGAACTGCTGTTGTGGGCCTGCACAGCACCCATGCAAGAAACACCTGTAGGACCAGATGTGTTGTTGAATGATGATTTATGAATGATTCAAGAGTTTGTGGGATTAAACAATTTACTCTTACTTAAAATGTTCTATTAGATAAGAACAAACTTGAGTGGTCGGGGCTTGTATGAGCTGTGTACATCTCAGCCTTAAGAAAAACACTTGCTGTATATGGATTATAAATTAAAATTCATTACCCTTACTGAAATTGAATTTTAAATACATAATCAATATTACCATATCATCATCCTATCTTCTTGTCATATTTTGAATGATAACAAAGTGTTCAGAAGCTGCTAGGAAAATTGTCCCGCTCTGGCAGATGCCTCAGTGTATTTATGCGGGTTGCATGTTGCACCTGTAGACAGTGTACAATGATCTACAGTATAATATTGTCTCATCAATCCCTGCAACTGTTGTCTGCCATCTAAGTCATGGACTGCTTCAACAAGGTGTTTCTTTGTTAGCATCTTCATCAAGTGAAACCTTTCTGTCTTCATTTCTGTCCTCGAGATACAGCACTGCTTGCGTGATTCCATTTTGAAAGCCGACAAACTGGAGGGGTAAATTAGACTAATGATCAAATCTCAAGCAATCGTATCCCATTTACAAGAGCAAGCTACCTTTCAAGGCTTCAGTGAGAGTGTGTGATGCTTAAGAAATACTGCTTTATTTCATGCAAACATTCATGTGATAAATATTTGAATATGGCATGGCTGACGGATGGTAAAATCACATTACCCCTTTATGGGAGACAAACATGGTCCTCACTTTATTCACGACCATGGTGTAATTTAGATTTTGAAGTTCAGTTATATTTTCTGACCTTCTCCAGCCATTTTTTCCATTGCAACAGTAATGGCTTATTTGATATTACTAAATCATTTCATGCCAAATCATGAGAAATAACAACAACAGAACAAAATAACAAAACAAACCATAATGGAAAAGGAAAAATGCTGCATTTTCAATGTGGTCAGAAAGAATGAATGCATGCTTTAATGCTCGGAGGCTGCGAACATTATCCAACGCCGGGCTCAGGTGAAAACTCCCCACAAGGGAAATATCCCTCGTCTAAATCATGGAAAAGAGATGGATAACAGGAAGAGATAGAGGATAAGGGATGGAGATAGAAGAGCGAGAGAGTGAGAGAGATTAGAATGAAGGTAGAGGAATGCACAAGAATCACCTGAGAAAAAGTAGAAATATAGAAAATTTCAGACAAAAACAGATAGAATGATGTGGATGGTGTCCAAGAAAAGAGAGAATAACAAAGAAAACATAAACTGAACAAGTGAGTTTAAAAAGATACAGAGCAGAGATGAGAAGGAAGAGACAATACAAGAAATTAATTCACAAGCAAGAATGCAAAGTTATCTGAGAAAGGCAGAGACACAGGGGAGTGAAACGGCAGAAGAGTGAAAAGAATCAATAACAAAAGCAATAAACGTGGTGGAAAAATGACTGCAATGGTGGAAAATACAAGGGGCTTAAAAGGTAGAGGAGTGAGAAGTCTAAAGATGTTTAAAAACTGGCAGCAGAGAGACTAGGCTGACAGAAATAGAGATGGACACAGAGAGGCAGTGAACAGTGGACTGAGATCAGATATAGGAAGAGGAAAGCAATGACAGAAATAAAGAATCTGATGGAGTGAAACACTGAGCAGTGGCATAAATGAAGAGGAAGATGTTGTAATGCGATGAGTGAAAAACAGTGATGGTAAAAATGAAGAGAAAATAGAACATGGAGGAAAAATACAGAAATGAAGAGGAATATAGCAGCGGATGAATAAAGATAAAAAAAACAAGAGAGTGAGTTTAGATCTAAAGGTAGCAAAGAGAAAGACAATAAAGGTGGGCGCAGAGGAGGGTAAAGAGTCTCAGGTGAAGACTGCAGGGAGCAGGAGCCTTTGCTAATGATGATGTTTAATGACATTGAGTGTGAGATGTGCTGATGTGATGCTTGGCGAAAAGTCTGATGTTAATACACAGCTGAGGCTGTCAAAATGGCTATGTAGCCACAGAGTCTCACTCCCAGGGCTCAAAAACCAGCGCTTGTTCAGGTGCCCTTTGGTGTTGGTTCCTGATAAAAAGGGTCTCATATAGCGTGTTTATCGTCGGTCATTGACATGCTGGGAGCTCAGTTCAACAAGTATTCTGTCTGTGACAATGCTGAGTTTGCATTTAAATAAGGTTACCTATTAGACTATCAAAACATTTTCACTTTTTTGCTTGTAACCCTGTGGCATTTCACAGATATCAAAGAAACAGATTTAAATGAACTCAGCTGAACCTCATCCAGAGCGGCTCCAACTGCTATAAAAGCGTTGCCAAAGTCTGTGCGTGTGAGAAACCATGGCTGCAATACAACACCTTCTCGCTGCGAACCAACAGCCTCGCCGTGCGCGAAGCCAGACGGTTTACATAAATGCATACGTGCGTCGGCACTTCTCCCCACTGGACGTGCTATCAGACCGGGCCGTCCAGGCAAAGTACCGGCTGCCCCGTGCGGAGATCCAACGGCTGATCACTCCTGTGTCACATCCAGAGCAACCCGCTGCAATTCTGCCTTCAGCCCAGAGATGCAGCTCCTGGCTGCGCTGCGTTTTTAGGAACATATCAAACTCTTCTGAGGTCCAACAACCCCCAACCCCTACCCCTTTACCACCAGTCACCAAGCACTGATCACTAAACCATAAACCCACAACCACCACACCATCCATATCAACTCTCAGGCCTGAAGGCTGAAATAAATAAACAGAACCAGCAGATGTAGGCTACATGTAATGTCCTGCACACTATGATTATTGCTGCAGTGTCCGGGTGCTTTACCTGAAAGTCTGGCACTGGAATGCTGTTGAAAGGGCGCACAATACGCACACGGCATTAAACTACGCTTAGATACATTACAAATTGCCTGGGACTTTTTGTTGCTAGGTTTGACACCCTCATTTCAATGCAAAATGATCCACACAATACATGGTTGAAAAGGAAACCATATGGGGGAGGGGTTACACTGCGCTGTCTTCACTGGGCGTCTGCATCACCTGCAACGAAGGGAGATTGATTAGTGAAACCTTCTCACTCTTCCTTTTTGTTTGGTTCTAGAACTCCTGCCACTTCTTCCTCACAACACGCCAGTCACGCAGGCCACATGGGCTGGAGGGGGATATATTTTCAGCTATGGCCTGCCTAACACGGTTCTTCACTGTGATGTTCTTTTTGCCCCTTGTTCCCCCGAATAAAACTCCCCGGTGCTGCCAGACCTCGTCCATTAAGACGCTCATCTCCTCTGCGGTAAACGACGGTGCCCGCTTGTTTCTTTTGCTGCCGCTTTCTTCCACTCTCACATGTGTGTGCCTACAGTATCTCACAAAAGTGAGTACACCCCTCACATTTCTTCACATTTTTCTTTATATCTTTCCATGGGACAACATTGAAGAAATGACACTTTGATACAATGTAAAGTAGTCAGTGTACAGCTTGTATAACAGTGTAAATTTACTGTCCCCTCAAAATAACTCGACACACAGCCATTAATGTCTAAACTGCTGGCAACAAAAGTGAGTACACCCCTTAGAAAAAATGTACAAATCGGGCCCAAAGTGTAAATATTTTGTGTGGCCACCATTATTTTCTATCACTGCCTTAACCCTCTTGGGCATGTAGTTCACTAGAGCTTCACAGGTTGCAACTGGAACCCTCTTCCACCCATTTATGACAGCATCACAGAGCTGGTGGGTATTAAAGACCTTGCGCTCCTCCAACTTCTGTTTGAGGATGCCCCAAAGATGCTCAATAGGGTTTAGGTCTGGAGACATGCTTGGCCAGGCCATAACCTTTACCCTCAGCTTTTTTAGCAAGCCACTGGTCGTCTTGGAGGTGTGTTTGGGGTCGTTATCATGTTGCAATACCACCCTGCGGCCCAGTTTACGAAGGTTGAGTGCACATGGTCAGCGTCGTACACAGAGGTTGGCTTTGGAAAATAGACGTATGAGTGCTGCCAGCATTGCTGAAGGGCTTGAAGGGGTGGGGGGTCAACCTGTCAGTGCTCAGACCATACGCCGCACTCTGCATCATACTGGTCTGCATGGCTGTCATCCCAGAAGGAAGCCTATTCTAAAGATGATGCACAAGAAACCCCACAAAAAGTTTGCTGAAGACAAACAGACTACGGACATGGATTACTGCAACCATGTCCTGTGGTCTGATGAGACCAAAATACATTTATTTGGTTCAGATGGTGTTAAGAGTGTGGAGCGGCAACCAGGTGAGGAGTACAAAGACAAGTGTGTCTTGCCTAGAGTCAAGCATGGTGGTTGGAGTGTCATGGTCTGGGGCTGCATGAGTGCTGCCAGCACTGGGGATCTACAGTTCATTGAATTCTAACATGTACTGTGACATACTGAAGCAGAGCATGATCCCCTCCCTTCATAAACTGGGCCGCAGGGCAGTACTGCAACATGATAACGACCCCAAACACACCTCCGAATGACCACTGGCTTGCTAAAGAAGCTGAGGGTAAAGGTTATGGACTGGCCAAGCATGTCTCCAGTCTTAAACCCTATTGAGCATCTTTTGGGCATCCTCAAACGGGAGATGGAAGAGCGCAAGGACTCTAATATCCACCAGCTCCTTGATGTCGTCATGAATGGGTAGAAGAGGGTTCCAGTTGCAACCTGTGAAGCTCTAGTGAACTGCATGCCCAAGAGGGTTAAGGCAGTGATAGAAAATAATGATGGCAAAACAAAATATTGACACTTTGGGCCCAATTTGGAAAATTTTTCTTAGGGGTGTACTCACTTTTGTTGCCAACACTTTAGACATTAATGGCTGTGTGTCGAGTTATTTTGAGGGGACAGTAACTTTACACTGTTATACAAGCTGTACACTGACTACTTTACATTGTATCAAAGTGTCATTTATTCAGTGTTGTCGCATGGAAAGATATAATGAAATATTTGAAGAAATGTTAGGGGTGTACTCACTTTTGTGAGATACTGTATATCCACGGAGTATATATGCGCTAATGGGCTTGAATACTACTTGGATACACTTGTTGCCACACACACACCCACACCCACACACCCCCACACACACACGATATATGCGTAGCCTAATTCCACCTGTGTGGGGGAGACCATGGGCGCTGTGTGTGACTTATGCGCTGATAAAGAGGTGGGTGATCGATTTGCCTGGCATCGATTTATTCAGTTTCAGCACCACGGCGGTGGACAGCTCCCACTAAGAACCTTCTTTCGCTTCATCTTACGCGTTCTCCAAAGAAGGCACTTAAGATGGCATCTGGGAAACACCCATATCTTAGCGCTCCTTCTTAGGCAAACCCTTCTTTCGACCCATCTTTGGTCCCAAAGAACGATCGAATCTCGGAAACGCGGCCATTATGTGTTTCAGTGGTCAGAAGTGTCAATTACATCTGAACATTTGTATGTCAGTGTATTTTGTCCCAAAGACAAACTTTGTACCAAACTCCTAGGCTTAAAAAAATATGATAATGCCAGACTTGACCTTATACCAAATTCTTAACCTACAGTAGCTTTATTTTTTACACCAAAGCAGTAGTACAAGACCCAACCGAGATAAGAGATCATTTTGGAGAGCGATACAATGAGAAATGATCAGTGATCTCAATGAATAACTGTTTTGGTTTCCCTGTGAAGCCCTGAGAGAGCTTGTGTCCGTTTCTACTGATTATCAAATGAAACAGCCTGATGAAGGGAAAAAATCAATCTTAACTTAAACTGCTTCATGCTAGTCTTCAGTATGTGACCCCTTTCCTGTGGTGAAAACTGTTCATCCGAAGCATCTATGTCTGTATAATCCAAGCAGTCAGACTCCCACTGTGGATGATTCAGCTTTTTTTTGCGTAATATGTCCTCTGGTCATGTTACGCACTATATACACTATATTGCCCTCCTTTGTGTGATTTGGACAGAGAGGCTGGAGGTCGACTGAATGCACTGAGTGGCTGCCTGAGACAGCGCTGTGGGCTGTGCACTTACTGTGGTCAGAGGGACACGTGTGAGACATTCAGTACATGTGTGGCTTTTAAGCGTTGGGCTGCTTTTTTATCTTATGCCTCACAATCTTTTCTTTTAATATTCTGGTAAGTTAAGCCTCCATCTATATGAATTACAGCGTTTTTATTTTTATTTTTTCCCTTTTTTTAGTTTTGTCCCTCCTGACTACCATACACACTGTCAACATATCAAACAAAACCAAGACCAGAATGTGAGCTGATAGCTTAAATAAACCACCTTAATGCAAAGGTTTGATGTATATGCCAGGTTGGAGTGTACTGGAGTAAGCTGCATTTTACTAGCATGCATGTGACCAATATGATGTTTGCAAGTAATACAAGAAGTAAAAGGCTTGGCAACCAGTCTAAAAATGTACTGCAGCATTTAGAAAACACACATAATCCGTATGGACAATTTTAAAGTGTTCTCTTTCTCCTTCTGCTTATTTGCTGTGCATTGTCTCCTCCTGCCAAACAGTTAAGCTCACTTCATGCAGTTACTCAAATGAATCACACTCATCTAAACTCCCAGTGATGTGTCTCTCATTGGTGAAAACTAATAATCATCAATCTCAATGCTGCACTACATTGCTGTTTTGCTGTCAGTTTATTGTAAAGGTACAAATCTGTTTTGTTGTGTCTGTTTCTTCATCTTGCGCCAGACAGAAAGCACTGCCAGATAGACCTCTGTCTGCCGGAGATAATTATTACTGAACGTCTATTGAAATAATTTTCTGATTTATAATAAACACTGCATGTTTGGATTCATTGATAATGTATACAGGGAAGTTGCTCATATTAAATACTCATTGCATTAGCATTGGTTGTCACAATAAAGCAAATTATCTCGGTTTTACCTTGATATCGTGAAGCTATACTCTAAAATTACTTGAGACCTGGTGATATACTGTAGGTGTATTAGTGATTTAACTGGAGTTACTTGAATTTGACCGTGACAAAAAATGTACTCATAAACTGAAGCTGCCAAATCCCTACATTCAAAATGTAAAACTGCAAAACCTTGGTTACCCAGGCCAGGTGTGTGCACTCTAATACAAACTCAAATGTCTACACAAATCTAATTTGGGAAATTTTCCCCTGAATGGATTATAGTAATCATGTCAAAAGCAAAGTTGATGATCATTCACAGTGATTAGTTAAAACAGAAAATATTTTATTTCCAAATGTAAATCGTGGCCTTAAACAGGTAATCTTTAAACTTCACACACAATTCCAATAGCTTTGGCCAGCAATATATCCCAAATATGTATTACTAGTATTATTTGGGAACTTCTCAGACTGCTGTTGCATCCATTGGTGTAATTACACTAACTGTCCATCCAGCCATGTAAAAATGCAAAAGAACATGGTTAAAACAAAAACATAACAATAAATGGACATTACTGGCCAGTTGAAGTTAAAAACTTACAGAATTATGGTTTTGCTAAATTTACTAATTCTAATTTCAACACTGTTTGTTATTTGAAAGAAGACTGATTTCAACAAAATTAAACCTCATGACAGTTTGGACATGAAAGCATCTACTACGGAGCTCAATCATAGTCAATCTACCTCAATATTAATACTTTATTATTTCTTACAGAATAAATTCCGACATGTCACAGTAAGAAAAGCACACTTATAAACAATACAATTAATTGTCGATTATTTACATTTATTTGCTTCAGTTTCAGGATCCTGATGTTATGCATGCCATTTCACTGTCGGTAGTAACACCTTATCTCATCTTACTATGACACGGCAAGTATATGCACTCAAGGAGTCAAGTGAGGCAAGTTTAAGTTTTTGCATTTAGGGCCATGCTGATTATTAGCTCCATTCTTATGATTAATATCCATCAACAGCAGAGGACACTGAAGGACATATAGTTACTCGGTGGAGCGCTCCCACGGCCTCTCTGTGGTGCAGTTGTAAAATTCTGCCTTGATGGCTTCATTAGTCGGAGTGACTTACATGGAGTGGCACAGATAAGGCTTATGCAGATGCACCACAGGTCAGGCTTTCTGCAGATTCTGCGAAACGCCCGGTATCAATCTCCATAAAAGAGACACCCCAGTCAGAGCATCGCCATTTGGCATCTGGTGGTAATAGGCGTCTGAAAAAGTCAACCAGCTGTCCACACCGAAGAGAATTCATAAGACAAAAAGAGTCTGAATGAATTCTGAATATGCCTCAGAAAGTGTTGGCCTTATATAAAATACATGCATCGGTTGCTATATTTTCATTTTTCATTTTATTTGCTGATGTGAATTTTATTGTTTTAATTTATTCCTCTGTTTATTTTTCAAATTGTATTCTTTGTTGTTTTACATAGGCCTCATTTCTATCTATCTATCTATCTATCTATCTATCTATCTATCTATCTATCTATCTATCTATCTATCTATCTATCTATCTACAGTATCTGCACATATGACTTACTTATGTCTTACTTAGGAAACAACTCTTTGTGTCTTTCTGTCCTTGTGTGTCTTCGCCTCCTGTCTAGACATGGCGTTGGGTTGTGGAAAAACTGTTTTAGAAAATCACTTGACTTTGGGACTGATTCACCATAATTAATCAGTCTCGAAGTTAGTGTTGTTGTTGAGACATTGGGCGTTGATAATTGCCCTTGTGGAAACAATAAACAACCTCAATTTATTCCCTATAGACATCCTGAACACAGAAACAGATTCAAATGCATGTAGAATCATTAGGAACACACACACACACACACACACACGCTTAAGACAGTTTGCAGAAAGGCTGTTTCCCTCATGAATAATTCAGAGCAGATAAATTGAATTAAGACTTGTGGAGCTATGTTGTACTAATGTTGGCTAGGTCAATGGGTCTAACTGTTTATTCAGCATGACTTCTCAAAAAGACAGAAACAGGGAGAGCAGAGAGTGAGAGAGACAAGGCATGAGTTAGTGAAGATCATTGTTACTAAACTGTATGTCGTACTGACTAGCTCCTAAATATTTCTCTAAATATATCATGTACCTGTCTAAATCATGATAGGACATGTACAATTGCATACTTACCTGCTTACAAAATATTCAGCTATGATTGTGCGACAATCAAACTGTTCTTCCAAGCTTTGAGATCATAGTTAAAAGTTTGCTGCTCTAGTAAAAGCGATTATGGAGAACACTTGTTGATTTAGATTTAGTCAAAAAATGCGGGTAGGCTAATACAATATAGCCTTTTGTTTATAGCGTAGTGCTGTTTGTGTGTGAGTGAGTGAGTGAGTGTGTGTGTGTGTGTGTGTGTGTGTGTGTCATAATGTTTTTAAACACACTTGTTAAAATAAAGAGTACTGTGCACCAGAGACTCGTTGGCAGTTGCTGTGATCAAACTTAAAAGATGACTGTTTTATTGACTCCAGTTTCTCCAAATACTTAATTTTACCCAAGGAGGCCAGGGTGTGTGGGTTGTGTGTTTGTTAGCAGTTTGGGGTTTATGAAGGAGGAAGTCGAGTCTCAGAGACCAAATGGGAGCTTCCTATGTGCCTCAAGGCAACTGTTGACTGTGGCGGAAAATATTGGACTCTCGGAAATAGCTGACGTTTCAGTGTGTGTTCAGCATGCGTCCACACAAACAAACACACATCATTTCTCTCTTTTCACTCATATGCTTGCGGGCAAATGAAGATTGCTCTTATGTCATATGGCAAAGCATCGTTCTTTCTTTCCTTGTGCACAAAAAAGCAGGATCACAGTCATGGACATGCACAAACTTAGGTACACAAACATAAACACAAACACACACTTGTTTTTGTCACTTGGGAGGCTCTTGACTTGACTTGACTTGGAATTCATTCCCTGGGGTCAAGGTTTCACATAATCAGGAGTATGAGCTGTGTCACCGACAGACGGAGCGCAGATCACAGTGCAGAGGCAAGGCCAAACAAAGGTTTACGTCACCACAAGGTAATATGAAAGCAACACTTTGCCGATCCCCAACCTTGCTTGTCTGGCCACCCACACAAAAGTGTTGGTAATTTGTTTTATATGCTCATATGCTGTCCATAGCATTTTACGTCAGAATTGTACAATCAGGCAAACTCTGAAAAACTGAAAATTTGCTTTTCATCCATCACTAACAACTTTCAGTCAACAAAGGGATTTCGTTAACTCCATTGTCAAGATAGTGATATGGTTTCAAGTTGAAGAACACATCTTGGAAGTGGACTTTGAGTTGACATTTTTTAAATACCCAGAAAAAGCAACAAAGAAAGAATTGGTTGTATCTAGTGCGGACATCTTCGTAAAATAATTGACCTAAGATTACCTATACTGGATATTTTAAGACACTGCATAATAGGGAGTATACTGTCATGGTGCAGGCAGCAGGAGAAGGACCCTGATGCAGAAAGTCAGTCTGAGTATGGAAGTGATTTACGAAAATGGCTTACATGCTGGTATTTGAATGGATATAGACAGCGAGACGGATCCAGGTATGACAGACAGGTTCACAAGTAAAAAAGAAACAAAATCAATACTGGAATAACATAGGAACTAAAAACAGTCAACCAAGATTTGCACATAGCTAAACACTATTAACTGGTGCCGAAAACCATGGCTACCACGCCTTTGACCACCCTGAGATCCCTTGAAGACAGCCAGGCGAGTTACCTCCCTCAGAATATTGCTGTATTGCTATGCATGTTAATTTAGTCAATGAACTATCAATGAACACAGGTAAGTGGCAGCTGAAAGAAGTGAGTACAGGTGAGTAGGTGAATGAGGTAGTCTGGAAATGTCCGAGGGCATCTGGTGGACAGCTTGAGGATGGCAGGTCTGGGGAGTATAGTAAAAAAGTACATGGGCTGTGAGAAGTGAGCAGACACTAAAGAAAGGAAGTGAGATAAATACAAAGACAGATGGGAGAGTGCGGCTGCAGGAAGGTACAGAGTCAAACTGTGACACCTACAAACTGTTTCTCGGATTCAGATTTCTAAGAATCTCAGAAATGCCCTGAATGTTTGTGCTTGCTTGTTAGAAAGATGTGCCGGTCTGTCAGTCAGCTGAATATATGAGCAGAACATGAGGCACCTGACTGCACTGGAAAAATATTGGCTGGCTAATCTTAGTTACACTGACAATTCCAAGGTTTCATTACCTTCCACAGTTTACAGATAGGATAACCATCACAATTATTATTATTTTTTTGTATTGACAGTTTTACTCAACAAATGAATGGCTTAGGTCTGAGCAGGGCCGGCGGTAGCCAGGGGCCAGGGTGGGCCGTGCCCACCCAAATGTGGGCTGTGCCCACCCAACCATAATTTTTTTTTTTTTTTTTTTTTTTTTAGGTCGAAGTCCAGATCCACTATTGGACAGACCTGTTCATTCGCTGTCCAAGAAAATGTCAAATAAAATTCAGACAATTAATTAATACTAAATAATATACCATTACCATGCATTGCTTCTAATTGTATTATTGGGTGGGCAGGACAGCCTGCCTCCAAGTTACCCAAGTTTTTTTATTTTTTTTTTTTTTTAGTTTGTGTGTTTGATATCAACATCAGATTATGTAAATTTAAATTATCATACAATAAAAGGAATACAATGTTTTGGTAGATAGTTATTAGCTTAATAATTGAATCAGTTCATCTGGGAGGTAATCAGAGGTTAACTGATCACATCACGTTCAAGTCCATGGCATGCACAGTGTGTATTGAGTTTATTTAAAAATATTTGAAAATGGGGCTGCCCTCAGTTGCCCATGCACTGTGTATACTGTAGTCTATAGCCTATTTCAGCCTCGTCTGTGGAAAAAAAGATAACTGGACAACAGAGTTATTCTGCTTCGTTCCTCTCACTGCATTTAAATGAATTCATTATATTACAGAAAAATATGTCCCGTAAAAGAAAAAGAGCACCAAGCCCATCACAGAGGACCCTGCATACTATTTTATTTCAAATGTATATTTCTATGGAAAATCCATGTGTCTTTCTTCAATAGCTTCTAATTCATCCGACCCAGTGTCTCCAAATTATTTGTTCACACAAAATTCCTCAGATGTAGCCTCTTAATCTTCCTCTCAAAGGGCACCAGATTCATGCATTTCACTTTAAAAAGGTAAAAAAAAATCTCGTGGCCTCGGCTGGCTACTATTTTCACCCAGCTGGACATCAGAGGCAATAGTGGAAAGTAGTGTGTATAGTATATAGCTCTGGACCACCACCATCCAGGTTGCCCAGTCCCAAAGCTTTCTCTTCAATCAGCTCAGGCTGCCTACAGTTAATACTGCGATTAAGAAAAATAGATACATTATGTTGTATATAATGTATATTATATGTTATTCATAAACATTTTGGGAAAAAAACGTGCAAGAATCAAATCTCCCACACAGCAACACTCAACGTTTATTTGCATATTGTGTTCTACACAATTCACAGTAAATGTGCCAAAAAGCAGACGCAGAGATCTTACAAGGGCAAACAATTTCGGCTCGCATCTTCGTTCTCCCTGAAAAGTGTGCCCACCCAAAATTTCTACAGGCCCACCCAAGTCTGACTTTCTAGAACCGGGCCTGGGTCTGAGGATGTGGAACTTCTTAAAACTCGAACAGAATAAGGATTGATGGCCCACATTGCTTGACACAGTCCATATTTAAATGTCTCTAACACAAGAAGTACTGAAGGGGCATAGGTTGTATCAGTTAGTGAAGGATCTTTGGGGAGTAATTACAAAAAAGCTTTCTGTATGTTCAATGTAATACCACAGCACCCTTTTAAAGTCAATATATAACTACAGTATTTTTGTAAACTAACAGGAAAGCATCCACACAGAAATGCCTTTAAACGCTGATGTCAGTTACTGAAAACAAATAATCCCAGAGCAGTTACAGGAAGAAATCCATTAAATGAGGAAACACAGGGAAACATTTTCTATACACACGGGATCAGGACAGAGACCAGCCTTGGATAAAGAAACCAGTATAACCTGAACCCTCAGTCTGTAGATCTGATTCTGTTCCCACAAGTCACACTGCAGTAGTTTTGTGTTCCAATATTGTATGTTCTCTGTTTGAGGATATCCTGTAAAATGGACAAAATTGTCTGGAAGTAGATCAAACACAAGCAGACAGTGGTGACAGCACTGCAAAGCATGACTGATAAATATCAAGATACTACATTGAAAAACACTGTTTATGTGATTTTAATTAGGTGTGGCATTATTTAAAAAAAAAAAAATCTTATCAAACCTTTAAAAAAATCCTCACTTAGTAATAAAATTGCATATCCTTGTTAATATTCCAAAGCTATTTCTCATGGTGATTAGTGTTACATTAGGATGTCTGTGTTTTTGTCCTGAATTATTCAGATGCTTTTTTGCATGATTGCAACAAGGGACATTTTGGTGCCCTGCATATTGATGAATGCTGTGTTTAACTAAAGTTCCTGATTATGCTATTTGCAAACAGCAGATGGGAACAGCACAGCAGGAGCTGTGTTAACAGTCAACAGAGTTGTCAAAGTCAACTTTTAATTGGATTACTCCTGAACTGCAGCTTTCCAGAGTCATCGCTAGAGGAATCGTTTGGTCACGTTGTCTCAGCCACATGACAATTTTGAAAGAATACTATATTAGAAGTCTATTTTCTCATAGTGCACCACCCTGTAGGCTTTAAAGAAATTGCAGGAGGGCAGTTGTAGTTAGCTTAGCCTTACAACAGACAGTCTACCACAAAGTCCAAAATGACGACATCCATGAGTATTCTCATACAACTTAATGTAGTTTTTGTGCAGTACCAAATAATAATATTTAACGAAACATGAAAAAGACCAATTGGGCTGTGCAGTTTAAATCCAAGAACAGCCAAGAGCCAGCAATATCAATACAGGGCAGAGGCAAGATAAATAATTGAAAGGTAGTATCTATACACCAGCCTCCACCTTGCAACTCATATTAATTAACCCAGACAGCTGGGAAAAGACCATAGTCGGCTGTGAGTTACCTCTGTGGAGGTCACACTGCGACAGACAATAAAGATATTATTGCTGCTGTGGCAGGTGAGCCGGCTGGTGGCTGAATGCAGATGAGCGGGAATGTGTTAACAGTCATGATACAAGGTGATCATTTACATTTTTTAAATTGTTTTGTCTGTCTCTGGTGTTTAACTGATACTCTGAATCACTATGAGTACAACAGTAAAACATGTTGCACTTTCTAGATTAGCAATTTTACAAGCTGTGCCAGGTGCGCGGAGGTCAAAAAGGCCAAAGCCATGACACCGATTGTTACCCATGTGACTCCAGAGTCATCCCTTACGGCAGGTAAATGTTGAGTTACACAGGACCTAAATGTACTTTCTGTATGTATTTTTTTTTTATTAAAACCATGAGCAGTTCATGGTATTTCTAGCACTATGCTGTTTTTAAAAAAAAATTATGTTTGGTTTTGATATTGATTGTACAATTCATAAAAAGAAAATATTGCAGTCACCACAATCTAATCCTTGACATAATTGTGTGTGAACTCTATGCCAAAGGATAAACCAGGTTTTGCGTACTGACTACTAACATTAAAGGGTTGTAGCCAGGCCGATGATCTGTAAAGTTAATTCAAATCTCTGTACGATTTTATCTGCAGCATTCAGCTGAACTCTGATGTCAACCACTGAGCATCTTTACTCAGCATCATCCTTTGACTGCCTTATTTAAGAACTCCTCAGTGGTATATGAACTTCTGTCTCATAACTGTCCATTAGAGCCTGACTCATGCTGGAATTTAGGCCAATATGTTATCAATATTGTTTATTATGAACAGCTACAGCTCAACAGGATAGTGAAGACGCCCAGCAGGATCATTGGTGTCACTCTCCCTTTGCTGATGGTGGCCTACCAGCAACGCTGCACTCGCAGAGCCACCGCCATAATAAAGGACATTCACCACCCCTCCCACAGCCTGTTCTCCCTCCTGTCATCAGGGAGGAGATACAGGAGCATTCCCTGCAGATCCAGCAGGATGCTGAACCATTTTTTTTCCACAGGCTGTAAGGCTCCTGAATGGACTGTGCCTCCTCCCACTCCCCCTCACACACACACACATACACTCCCCCACCACCATTAACTTGGGTACAGTCTGACAGCCAGGAAACTGTCAAGGACACTCTTGAACATTCATTCAGCACTTTATTCAGACTGATGTCTGTTTTTATTGATATGTCTGTTGTTTGCTTTTTGTTTTATATGAGAGTCTGATCATTTTTAATTATTTATTTATGCTGCTTTTTTTTCTTAAACACTGTATGCACTAGAGAGAAACGGCATTTTGTTTAATTTTCTGTATTAAGTCTGTTGAATTGACAATAAAATTAATCTTGAATTTTGAATCTTGAATCTTGAATTACCGGATTATATAACATTTATAATTTGAGAATAAAAACAGTTTTTATTTATATAAACATAATAACATTAAATGTATGCTAAATACATGTGTTATGAAGGCCCCTTTGTGTGTTTGTGTGTGTGTGTGTGTGTGTGTGTGTGTGTGTGTGTGTGTGTGTTTTCTATCTGCAGTGGGGCAGACATTTAAATCTATTTTCTGCATGCCAGCAGACATCAAAACACAATACAGCAGACGAGCCATGCTTCCTTTAATAGTGCTGTTTGTTTTTTAAGGGAAACAGCGTCTGTCAGCCATATATCTGCGTGTTCGTGTGTGTCAAGACATCTCTAAATATAATTTCACACACTTGCCAAGTTCCCAGTGTTGCTGCCATTCAGATAGACGAGGGAAGTCTAAGCTTCACATCAGTGAGCGTGTGTGTTTGTAAAGCAGTGAGTGTGCGTAGTGGGAGAGCATGTTTAGACAGAGAAATACACCATGTGTTGTGTTTCACCTTTTTGTGGCCTTTTCTTTCGCTTTATCCAAACATTGTGACCCTAGGCTGCAGTCCAAGATAATAGCGAGCACATGCACACACCAACCAGACATGTACCAAACACACAACATTGCACACATGTACACAATCAGTAAACATGCATTTTTTCTCTCTGTAGGCAGGAACACAAATTCAATCATACAACCTCATAACAGAATCATAAAAATAATATGAATGGATTGAGACCTATAGGTATTAAAATCTCAGAATTTCCTCTCAACTACAAATGATTGATGATGATTTCTAGTTATGAGAAAAATGGAGGTGCAGCAAACACAGACATACACAGGCACTGAAACACACCCTAGCAAGTGTTTGAAAAATGCTAGCTCTCTATTACACACACACACACACACACACACACACACACACACACACACACACACACACACACACACACACACACACACACACACACACACACACACACACACACACACACACACACACACACACACAATCATTTTCAGATGCTCATGGAGAGCTCTACATTCAGTTGTGTACACACAGAGAGACCCAATACGCACACATAAACAAACAAAACCATACAGGGAATGAAACATATTAATTGAGTGCACACACACCACACACAGATGATACAATTTTGAAAAGTCTATATCCATGTTTGCCGACATGCTCACACACAGAGTGAGACAGGGATTTTGGCTGTGCTGATGTGAGGAAGATCTTTCCCACACATTGAGCCGGGTTGCTGCAGCAGTTGGAGGCTGACGGCTCTGAGATTTAAGGCTCACTGCTGCACTCAGCTGCCTGCACAGGATTTTCTAATTAGAGTTGGCGACTTGGCTTCAGCTTTGCCTCGCAATAAATCACAGAGCCTCTCAGGTGCATTCCCTCTGGCCCTGCTCAGTGGCATTTCACTATCAGCACGCTGATTGAGTTCCCCTGATATTTTTGTCCAGGAGAAAGAAAGAGAAAAAGGAAACAATGAGAGAGAGAGAGAGAGAGAGAGAGAGAGAGAGTGTGTGTGTGTGTGTGTGTGTGTGTGTGTGTGTGTGTGTGTGTGTGTGTGTGTGTGTGTGTGTGTGTGTGTGTGTGTGTGTGTGTGTGTGTGTGTGTGTGTGTGTGTGTGTGTGTGTGTGTGTGTGTGTGTGTGGAGGGGAGTGAGCATCACAAAAGACTCAAAATGGACATGGTAGAAGACATATAGGGGTAGAAAATCGGTTCAAAATGTGTACCATATCTCACCAGTCATAAAGTGATACATTATTTTCTTCATCACCAAAATGCTTTTTTGCTAAAGGACACACCATGCCAGCAAAAGTGGCATATTTACTGTTTGTTTATTTTGCTTGAGTAAGGCTTCTGCATAATGAATTCCCTTAACACCTTTATTGCAAAGATGTTGGAGGCCAGTGTATATCCAGTTTGTCTCTGTTCTTCTATGTGGCTTGGTTTGAGTTTGGTCATGCAGAACGAGGCCAGATAAATTCCTAAACAAAACATTTTGCATCCTCTGTACTTTTCAAAGGGAATTAAAAAATAAAAATGTATTTATTATCCCCTCAAGGGGACGTTACATTTGTGTTGTTACAAACACACACAGAGGCTCAAAATATGAGGAAACAGCACCATAAGGCCAGGACACACCAGTCCGACTACCCGAAAATGGAGACTGCCGATTCAAGGAGCTCCAGTCTTCCCATCGCGGCCGAAAAAGTACAAAGAACACACCAAACTGACTGCTGACTTTCCGTACGCTCTGCACTTGCGCGGGACGTAATGTCTCCATAACAGCAGGCGGCGCTAATCTGTATTGTGGCCCGAAAAAATACGGAAGCCGGAAATGATGGGACGGCTCTCTAGACCATAAACATAGATAGAAATATGTATTTATATTTATGGACCATAAAGAGCACCATTTTTAGCAGAGAGTGTCGAGCATGGTGTCGAGCAGTCAACAAGGGTTGACGCATGTGAGTACTCGCTGAACGAAACAAGCAAACACATTAAAACGATGGCTAACTGTTGTTAGCTGTTTGTGCTATCCGCCTCACATCCGGACTTCACTGATTCGCTAGCCCTCCACAAATCAAATTGCTCCAACTGAAAGACTGCCCGCCGCCTCAAAAGAAGCCCGACGACATCTACGACGACCGATTTCACGGCACACACCAAACAGATACGTGTCCCCGGCCCGCCCCCTCCCGACTCGACGACGGCGATTATCGGGCCGGTGTGTCCTGGTCTTTATACGCATGCATTCATTTATGGAGAGATTTCGGGGTGAGGAGGCAGCCCCAGGCACACCCACAGGAGTTTAGGAGCAATTAAGGGTTCTTTTTCTCTGTTTCCAGATGTAAATATGCATGCTGTAAACACAGTCCAAATGAATATCACACAAGCCATGTCTCAATAAAGGGAAGTTATATTACCGTTCACACCTTATAGTTTGCTTCTAGTTTGCTTCCTCGGTTTGCACCAGTTGCAAGAATGGTACCCTTTATTTTTCACCGGGTTCAGTTATCTTTCACACCTTTTCTTTCCTCTGGTCCGAATCAGTTGGTGAACCGAACCAAAATGCAGCGACATAAACCCTGTGATAAAGTTATTTTCACTCATTGGTCAGATCAGTTTCAAAATCAAATCAAATCAATTTTATTTGTATAGCCCAAAATCACACACACATTTGTCTCAGTGGGCTTTACATTTCATACAATATGATATATGATACAATATGATACAATAGGACACCCTGCCCTTACACCCTTAGCTCGGCTGAGAAAAAACTCCCAGTAAAAACCCTTTACCGGGAATAAAAAAAAATTGAAGAAATCTCAGGGAGAGTCGACAGAGTAAGGGATCCCTCTCCCAGGACGGACATGCTGCAATAGATGTCATAAGTAGAGAAAATTACGAAGGAATTTGATCATTGACCAGGGGCCTCATTTATAAAGCTTTGCGTGGGATTCACGTGGAAGCTGGCGTACGGAAGAAATGTAGGATGTACGTGCGAACAAAAATATTCGGATTTATAAAACAGTGCGCACTCATGTCCTACGCCTGTTTCCCTTTATAAATCACAATCAACTCTAAATGTGGCGCAGACTTTGCGGGCTTCACGTACCGCCCATATTTACCCATACATAGTCATCGACACACCCAAATTAATATCATTTACTGAGTGCATGAAGGCGGTAGTGGCAATCGCCGACTGAAAGGGAAATGGAAAAATAGACTCCACACGGTGTGGATCACTGCGGTCACCCCGAAGTACCCGTTGGAGAAGTGGCGACCAGGGAAAATATAGTTTGGTGGCAGTGTGAGCGTAAAGGCGTCAGAGTTTAGCCTGTGGTGATCTCTGTGAACGCTGTGGCCGAAATAAAAAGAAGCGATCCGACATAAAAGTGGACGCAAACAAGTGCATATCCTCACACAACAGTGTTTGTGCCACGAGCGGGGGACACTGAGACCCCCCATGAGATACAGATTCGGAGAATTCATCCCGGGGCAGTGGCGGGCGGCGGAGGGTTAATAATAAACTTCACAGTCCCTTTCAAAACACAATTGCGACGTGCTTAAACACAAAGAAAAACACAGATAAAACGGACTAAAAGCCGTAAAAAAAATCACAGTAGCCTATATGATGTAAAGTAGGCTTATCATTAGTGTATGAAAAGGTGCACTCCTGTCTGCCTGACTGAGGCATCGAGAACAGCGTCAGTGTAAAAGTAATAGGCTGTATTCCACCTCAATATTATTAGAATTAATTCCACAACATGCAGATAGGTTATTCTAACTGCAGAGCTTATTCGAACGCTATTTTGTTTTTATTTGCACTCATATAGCCTATCTCCGTTTGTAGGCTATGTAAAATCCTAATTCGTTTTGTTTTTGTTGGTATCACTCCATGGAATAATCCGTGGAGGCATTTGTTCATTAGTTGTAAGAATGGCTTCATCCGTTTTGCAAAGAAACTCCCAATATATGATAGACCTTCATGGCTTATAATAGGCCTATCTGGATTCATTTTACACAAACACATTCGTTCTCGCACTTCATACATGTGCCGACGGAGTCACCGTTTCTCCTTTCTCCACTTTCTGTGCGTACGCATGGGTCAGAGTTTGCGTGGAGGACCGCACGTCTCCCGTCAAGTTTGGTTTTTATAAATCCCAATATTTGCTTAGAAATTGGCGTGCGCCCTCTTCTGGGCGTACGCAACGTTTATAAATGAGGCCCCAGGTGATTACATGGTAATACTAAGTAAAGTGCGAATAGTGTGGATGCAGGAAGACTTCAGATGCTGCCAGAGGATCCACACCGTCTCGTCTCCACCAGGGAAAACTAAGGTTTCCATCGCCGGGATTACATCCCACGTCTCCAGGTGGCATCCTTAACCACTGCAACATCTTTCGTGTTGATGGTCCATTCTCAGATGTTACCGGAGGGGGGACCAGATCCACACCGTCTCGTCACGACCAGGGAAAACTGGAAGAGGACAGACAGGCAACCAGTGAGCAAAGCACAAATTAATTTAAAGATTGAACAAGCAAGCGAGTACAAAGAGTACTATCCTGATGGACGGTGAATCAGTGCTGATGTGAGGCAATAGCAGGCGGGGAGCATCCATTCCTAGGACAGCTGATTCCGCACAGAACTCGGAGTCAGTCAAGTAGCATGGAGAGTGCTTGGTAGACAGAGGGAGAGAACCCCCGGGGCAACGCTCAGCCAATCATGGAAGATAGACAGAGGAGAACAAATGTCAGAGAAATGGTATCAGTTATGCAATTAGCGTCGGCAGGACAATTTTTCAGTGGGAGGACAACCGGTACTCAGGCCCAGACAAACCGAGACCGAGGCAGCTCCTCAGGCTGTTAATAATAACGCTATAACAATGGTAAACAATATGAACACAATTAACATTAAATTACATTGATTTACACTCTACCGTTCCCCACCGACACACAATCGGCGCCAGCCCTCCAGATCCAGAGCCTGCCCCTCAGCACCCCGCCCCCAGAGAGCACGCCCCAGTGCGGCACTAGTCCCGAGGAGGACCGGGGCCATAGATAGAGAATAGAGTATAGAATAGGGAAATAGCCAAATGCACCGCTGCCACGAGGAGCAACCACAGCCGAAAACCCCCGGAGGGGCGGCCCGTACAGCCCACTCGGGCCCGCCGGACCGGCCATGCCCAGCCCATGAGGCACACCCAGAGCTAGGACCGGCCGGAGGAGCACCGACGCCGGGCAGCAAAACACAGATGCCAACAGTGACGCCACAGAGTGGACCGCCAGGCACGGATAAATGACTAAAACAGTTTAAAAACAGTTGAAAACAGTTTAAAAACAGTTAAAAACAGTTAAAACGCAAATTGCATAGATTGCTTCTATCCGCCCCATGACAATCTAGTATCTCCCGAGGCGGTCAAAAGCAACCCGCGTCTAACAATTAAAAACATCGCAGTGCCCACCTACCAGTGCAACAATTACACAATCTGCACCCGATGCCCCATTTCCACCCCACCCAAAGGTCCAGTCAGGCAATAGCCCGGCGCCACTGCAGACGCCTGAGCACGCACCCCGGCACCACCCCCGCCCCCGGCCACTCCCAGCCCAGAGCACACCAATGACAGCGGCAGGCAGCGCCGCCGCCCCAGTGCCCCACCCCCTGCCCCGTCAGCCGACATGACCACCCAGCCAAGCCCTGGAGGCCGCCGCGACCGCCTGTCCGGAGGCAAGGCATGGTCCCACCCCCCAGCAGCGGTGCCCACGGTCAGACACCAATTTTCCCCAGTCCGAGTGGCCAGGGCAGCCCACCGGAACAGCCCAAGACCGGCACCTACTCCAGAGCAAACTCTCCCCCAGCAGAGGCCAGAGAACCGACCCCAGACAGGGTGACCCGCCACCGACCCCGCGCCAGCAGAGAGGTGGATGAGCGCTAACCAAAGGTTAATTCAAAGAGATACATCTTAAGTGTAGACTTGAACACCTCGATAGACTCAGATTGTCTGATCTCTATTGGGAGTGTGTTCCATAACGAAGGAGCTCGATACGAGAAAGCCCTGCTGCCGGCAGCTTTCTTAACTCTGGGGACAGACAGGAGCTCTGCAGTCATAGACCGTAGTGCCCGTGATGGGGCATATCGCGCAACTAGGTCAGACAAATATGAAGGTGCAAGCCCATTTAATGCCTTATAGGTCAATAGCAGCACCTTAAAGTCGGATCTGACATGAACCGGAAGCCAGTGGAGCGAAGCAAGAACGGGGGTGATGTGGTCGTATTTTCTAGTTCTGGTCAAAAGCCTCGCTGCAGCATTTTGTACCTTTTGTAAGCTTCGAGTACTTGCCCTGGGCAACCCAGACAGAAGTACGTTACAATAGTCAAGCCGAGAAGATACGAAGGCGTGTATTGATATTTCCGCATCAGCCATGGACAGGCTGGATCGTATTTTTGATATATTCCGTAAGTGAAAAAACGCAATTTTGGTAATCTCTTTGACATGTTGATCAAAGGACAGGTTGGAGTCGAACTTAACACCAAGATTTCTTGCTGTTAAGCTTTGAGAGATAACGCAATTGTCGGAATTAATTGTCAGTTGCTCAAGCTGATTTCTAACGTCTGCGGCACCAATTAATAACAATTCAGTTTTTTTCTGAATTTAAGAGCAGAAAGTTTTGCGACATCCAGCTTTTAACAGCGGATAAGCAGGCCTCTAAATTAGCGATTTGAGTAACATCATTAACTTTGACCGGGAGCTGAGTATCATCCGCATAGCAGTGAAAATTGACCCCAAAGCTACGAATAATTTGACCAATCGGAGAAATATACAAAGAGAAAAGCAGAGGTCCAAGAACAGATCCTTGAGGTTCTCCGTATTTCACGTCAGTGAATATGGATGTACTGTTATTGTAGGAGACGCACTGAGTTCTACAGGATAGGTATGATTTCAGCCAATCGTGGGCCGGCCCTGTAAAGCCAAACAGGTTTTCCAGCCAATCCAGGAGTATGTCATGGTCGATGGTGTCAAACGCTGCACTGAGGTCCAAAAATAGAAGCACCGAGGTCGTATTGGAGTCCATCATCAACAGAGCATCATTAACTACTTTAGTGAGCGCGGTTTCAGTTGAGTGACGTGCCCTAAAGGCAGACTGAAACGGTTCAAAAAGTTGATTACTAGTCAAGTGATCAGAGAGCTGTTGCGCCACTACACGTTCTAGTATTTTGGATAAAAAAAGGCAAATTTGACACTGGGCGATAATTGCTCAGATCATCAGGATCCAAATTGGGTTTCTTGAGAAGGGGTTTCACCACAGCAGCCTTAAAGGAAGTGGGAACAGTACCAGTCATTAATGAAAGGTTGACAACATCATGTATTGTTGGACCCAGGGTTTGCCAGAGTTCTTTGAACAATTTGGCAGGCAAGGAACCAAGAAGGCAGGTCGTTGGTTTTGAGATTTTGACTTTTTGAGTCAGTTCTTCATAAGGAACAGGCTCAAAGTTATTAAGTAAACCGATATTACGCTTACACGCAGGTATCGTTCAATTCGTTGTACCAAAGGAACTGATTTGGTTTCTAATATTCTATTCTAAAATAGTCAATAAAATTTTGCGCTGTGTGGATTGAGCGATTTGATGATTGCGTTTTTTTTGTAAGTTTGGCAACAGTGTCAAATAAAAATTTTGGATTACTCTTATTCCTATTAATAAGAGAAGAGTAATAGGCCTTTTTTGCTACATTTAGAGCACGCTTGTAGATTGAGACGCTATCTCTCCAAGGCCGGTAGGTGGACTCTTGTTTTGATTTTCTCCATCTTTGTTCGAATCTCCTGCAGTCCTTTTTCAGAGCTCGAGTGTGGTCAGTAAACCAGAGAGAAGCGCTCATCGTTCGTCTGGTTTTTGTAGAGAGAGGTGCCACAGAATCCAGGAGGGTAGAGAGGGTTGAGTTCAGCGCAGCTGTCAGGCTATCGACAGATTCGGTCACCGGTGCTAAGGAGGCCAGGACCGTGGGAAGTTGATCCAGTAAGGTCGTTACAGTTGACGCACCGATATGGCGAGTGGTTACCACTGCTCCATCGTCCTCGCTCGGGCAATCCAGGGCAACCTCGAAGGAAATAAGAAAATGGTCAGATACTACAGAAGTGACAGGAGAAACACTTAGGGCCATCACAGAAATCCCACGGGAGAGGACGAGGTCGAGAGTGTTTCCCTCACAGTGAGTAGGTTCATTTACAAATTAGTTGAAACCAAAGTTATCAATAATATTAACAAAGGCTTTCCTTAAGGGATCGGCTGCCTTATTGAGGTGAATATTAAAATCACCGATCATTAGGATTTTATCAGAGTGGGTGATAAGATCCGCAAGAAAGTCACTAAATTGTTCTATAAATTGTGAGTATGGGCCGGGAGTCCTATAGACCACCACCAAATTGAAACACTCCCCATGAAAGCCATTATTCCTATTTACAGGAGGTGGCCTCATTACCATGGCTTCGAATGAATCACATTTAAAGTCATTCTTCGAGCCCAGGTTGAAAATAGATTTATAGATAAGGGCAACACCTCCACCCCGTCCAGTATCCCGGGCCACATGAGAGTATGAGTAGTTAGCAGGAGAGGCCTCATTTAGAGGTAGAACAAAGTTTGGCTGAAGCCATGTTTCACACAGACCAATCATATCAAAGTTATGTTCAATAATCAAGTCATTTATCAATAGGGATTTACTAGAAAGAGATCTAGTATTTAAGAGCCCACATTTGAGGGTCATAGTGGGGTTTGGCTTACCACCTCCCAATGTGGGAATGGTAATTAAATTATTGTGCTTAGCAACATTTGGATACAGTAAGCAATTTGCACGGCGAGGGAGGGACACAGTCTCGATGCTGTAGACCAAGCCATCGGTCAAGGAGCTAACATGAGGAGGAATGTTATGGTTAAGCACATTAACAGTTTCATGGTTTAACATGGTAGGTAAGCTAATTGACTCCACCTCCGCACTAGCAGGCTCATGTACAACCTGCGACCTGCTGGGTATTACATCCCTATATCAATCGCGATTCAAGTACCCATCTATATTCCTAGACAAAATAGCAGCGCCTTCTCCATTAGGATGGAGGCCGTCTGCTTTCAGCAGGTCAGGGCGCTTCCAGAATGAAGCCCAATTATCCACAAAGTTAAAACCCTGCTCCTGGCAGTGCTGTGCCAGCCAGCGATTTCAGGCTGTAACCCTACTGTACGACTCATTATCACCCTTCCTAGGTAGGAAGATGTGTCTGGGGCGGGAGCAACAAAGTAGTTCCTGAACTGCCCTACAATTGGTCAGAATTTCCATTAGAGAAAACTATGGAAAGAAACTGCAGGAAGAAGATTGTCTCCCTAAGACTAGTGATGCAAGCTGAAACCAGTTTAACACAACACAGTTATGTGGTCTCATTGTGAGCCACAACAACCTTCCAAAAAAAAATTATGTTGTGTGAGGAGCTTTAACACCTGCAGTGAACATGACTTTACATGCTGCGTCTGAGCTGAGCTGCAGCACGACCGCAGAGCTGAAGTGCAGGCGAGGAGGATGACTGGAGAGCTCTCAGTGCGTAACTGAAAAATGACCGCTTTCAGGAGTAATTCGCTCTGCCTGATGGTGACACGATTGCATTGCACTTATAATGTCCTTGTAAAGATAAGTAAAGTGTGCTGGGAGAGAGAGAGAGATGGGGCTTTTATCAGCTTTCACACACTTAGTCCTATACATACTTAGTGTAGTGTACTCTGCTGATGACTAAAACGCTTTTGTAACGACATGAATGCTAAACGTATCCATAGCGCTGACTGTCACACTGCAGTGTGCGACTAAGGACTCTGAGGTCTCCCTGGCTTTCAATCTTTCTCTGTTTATCTCACTGAACGGTTCCTTGGCCTCTGATCTGAGCCATGCTACTGATGATTGTAATAATGGATATAATTAGAGGTGTCTGATTTGAGGGCATACTTTCTTTATAACATTATATGCATTATCTTTGCAACAAATTAATTCCTTTGTTTTTTGTTGGGAATTCCATTGTCTTGTTTACGAAAACACATTGCCATGGATGGATGGGTGGATGGATGGATGGATAGATAGATGGATAGATAGATAGATAGATAGATAGATAGATAGATAGATAGATAGATAGATAGATAGATAGATAGATAGATAGATAGATAGATACACTCAACAAAAATATAAAAGCAACACTTTTGTTTTTGCTCCCATTTTTCATGAGATGGACTTAAAGATCTAAAATTCATTCCAGATACACAATTGTACCATTTCTCTCAAACATTGTTCACAAATCTGTCTAAATGTGTGACAGTGAGCACTTCTGCTTTGCTGAGATAATCCATCCCACCTCACAGGTGTGCCACATCAAGATGCTGATCTGACAACATGATTAGTGCACAGGTGTGCCTTAGACTGTCCACAATAAAAGGCCACTCTGAAATGTGCATTTTTTTGCTTTATTGGGGGTCTTGGGACTCAGAACCAGTCAGTATCTGGTGTGACCACCATCTGCCTCATGCAGTGCAACACATCTTCTTCGCATAGAGTTTATCAGATTGTCAATTGTGGCCTGTGGAATGTTGTTCCACTCCTCTTCAATGGCTGTGCGAAGTTGCTGGAGACGGCTTATGGTGGAGAAATGAACATTCAATGCACGAGCAACAGATCTGGTTGACATTCCTGCTGTCAGCATGCCAATTGCATGCTCCCTCAATGCTTGTGGCATCTGTGGCATTTTGGCGTTTATATTTTTGTTGAGTGTAGATAGATAGATAGATAGATAGATAGATAGATAGATAGATAGATAGATAGATAGATAGAGCAAGTGAGGCCACCAAATGGGTTGCTGACGAATAACATTTGCACAATTAACTCATAATAACTTGTAATAAATCATAATTTATATTCAGAGACCAATAGATGTCCCCTGGTCTGAGTGACATATATATGTAAGGTTTATTTGAAAAAAATAATTCATAGTTAAGTAATACTTAAAAACGGTTTAAAACGTTGTTTTGATTGAAAAATAAAACCACATATCACAAAGGTTTATGGATCTCAGGCTACAAATTATGTTTAATTAGAATCATGAGTTTAATCAATCACGGAGGGTTGAATCTCATGAAAGTCAGTCTATAAACTGTGATTAACAGATGACAGTGATTCACAGACAGTTTATATTCCTTGGGCATGTCGTTTCCGAATATTTTCATAAGTGAAAGTAGGGAACATTACACTTTCTGTTTTTCATTATGCACAGTATCCACTAAGAATAGATTGCGCACGCTAATAGCTCCATGAATTGCGGCAAAATAGCACCCGCAATCTGCCCTGTTTTAGCACCGTATCTACAGAGGAATTTGCACTAAATTGCGGCAACAAGCCCAGAAAATTTGGCAGCTGGCCATGATTTAATGGTGAGGAATTTACGATAATCTGCTTCACATTCACAGAGGTTGACATTGTTTTTAATAAAGCGCCCTCATTTACTAAACCTGAGCTCCATTTGAACCGTTTTTTCTTTCCTTTTTTGGAAATCCTATATGAGTACACAACTCACTTTCCCCTTCCATGTTGATTTCCCCCATAATATAACTCAATATCAATATTATTTAAAGCTCACAAGCTTTGAAGAGAGAGATAGACTAAGACCAGATTCACTAAGAATACATTGTGCATGCTAACAGCTCCATGATTTGTTGTACAATAGCGCACGCAATCTTTCCCAATCTAGCCCTTTGTCTTTTTAGGAAAATTCTACAAAAATGTTGAATTAAAAGCTGTTGTTTTTGCTTATTCCTTGCTCTCTGTATCATGAAGACAAGTAAAATAAAATAATGCATACCCAGGCATATCTGTACTCAAGATAATAAACGCTAACTTATTAAAAACCTCTACCCAGTGTTGTCCCATCACAGAAAAACGTTGCAGGCCAAATGTGTTTTTTTGTCCAAGCCACTTTGTTAACCTAACATCTGAATGCAAGATATAGCTTAAGTGAGTAATATTTCTTAAACGGGGGGCTTTAATAGCTCTGTAGAACACTAAAAGCTCTGCAAATTGTTTAAAAGCAACAGAGGAGGAGGGCTTTATCGACAGACACAAAAATGTAACTCTATCGGCCATTTTGTCTGTCTTTATTGCAACTCTGTTTCTTTATTTGTCATGTATTACTTTTACACTCCTTCAACATTTTATTTCACAGTCCTTTGTCCTAATGGTTGAGTCAGGTCATATTTTAGGTTTTCCTTATCATTTACAAACCTCATAAAAAGACCAAAACCAAGAATGAAAGCATCTACTAAAAAAACATGTGTTATGTGAAAGCCTGATATCTTATTTTAGCGTTCATAGAGCTTCATCATTTTCTAAAAACGATTAGAACATATCGATAAACCACATGGTGCATTGGCTGAAAGGATCCTTCAAAACCATTACATTAAGACACACACAATGAATTTAATTTTCCTCCAAATGAAGTGATGTGATTACCTGAGTTTCTGGAGTGCAAAAGCTGAACTATAGGTTGTTAAAAGAAAATGCAAGAAAAACAAACCAGCTATATGAACTCAAGAAACGAGCAGCCCAAGCAATGAATCCTGTGGTGTTTAAATGACCTGTGGTTTCTAGAAAGCATTGCAGAAACACCTTGGCAGTCAATCAAAGTAAAGACAATGGTCAAATAACTCTTTGACTTCTCACAGCAGATCAAATGCAGTTGAGCCTTTTGCTATCACCCTAGTCTCGCAAAGCCAGACCAAACTACAGCAAGTAGTATGGTCTGGAAGCACTCCGTTTAGAGCCGTCTATTCGGGGGGAAACTGGGCTGGCCTGTTTTTATTTATTTAAACCAATCACAATCATCTACGGCGGGGCTAACCCCGGGAAGCAGCCAATGGAGGCGTAGCGTTGTTTGCCGACGCCAGCGCTTATAATAGACGATGGTGGGAGTGGTCAAGCCAGACTACTATTACCCTAATAATGTATGTCCATGAAGCGGTTCAAAACCTCAATCCCATCCTGCCTTCACTTCACACTGCAGATTCCACTGACTTGTTCTTCATTTCCTCATCTGACTGAGAGAAAAAACAGCACACAACAGCATAGATTTATTTTATTTTGTTGTTATTTCAGATCATAGTGAAAGTGAAACCAGAGTTAGAAGTCAGTCCTGCTAAACCAGGTGTGAAGGTACAGCTTCACAAGCCTAGGGGTAATTTTTATTTTGCTATTTGACCTTTGACTTGACTGCTGCTGTTGCCCACCTAAGTGCCTATAGCTAAAGTTCTATTTTTCTTTCTTTTTAAGTTGATTAAAAATGGCTCAAATGATCGCCCGACTCAGAAATCAATCAGTGACAAAACTGTTTAACAGAAGAAATGACCTTTGTTTAAAGCACCGGCTGGCTTTGGCACGGTGGTGGAGATGAGACCCGACGGAGCTCGACAGCGGTTTATTGAGTCAGCAGTTCTAGTCTTGGAGGGACGCTAACTCAAAAGCTTTGACTCCTGGCTAATTGTATGGATCTACCCTAATCAATCCAATGTATTACTGCAACAGAAGCAGGAAGGGTGGAGGTGAGGGGGATCCCACGGGGGTTAAGAGGAGCATCTTATCGGGAGGGGGAAGGGAGAATGTGTTGGGCCAAGTGCGACTGCAGAGGAAAATGACATGACGTACCGTTCAAGTCTGTTCATTCAAGGGTTTGACACTGAATGAGAGAAAGGCGTAGGCTATGTTTCTCATTGATAACAATTAGGCATTTGCTCATACACATTACATAGATAACAGAAAACAGACGCTGATGACAATGTTGAAAAAGTTTATTTTATTAAGTAAGAAATTTAAAATCTGCAGCCTGGTCAAGACTTGTGTGCTATAGGGATTTAACTAATTCCCCCAGTGAGGGTGGTCAGCAAAGTGAAGCCCTATGTAACAGATTTGGATTGATCATTATGATCGATATATAAATTAAATTGAATTTAAGATTGTGTTTATATTGTATTATCCAATCTATCCAAATGTGTCAGGGGACATTTTCACCTGCAGCGCAAGCAAAGCACATGGTGGAAGTAATGTAAAGTAAAGTAATTGCTCAGGTTCCATTCAAGTATTCAATAGAGACATACCAGTGAGCCAGAATGCACTGCACCAAGGTTGGGAGTTTAGAAAAATCCATCATTAATGTTAAGTAGTGCTTTTTCTGTCAAGACTTTCCAAAATATCTTCTGTGACAAAGTTGTATGATAGATAATTTTAATACTGATGGTTTCAACCTAAGGAATATGCATGCTCTTATGGACTCTACATAAAAGAAAGCTGGAATAATTTGAAGCTGCACACATATTGTTACGTAAATAGAAAATGTTATTTTATTGTGAAATGGAACAGGTCTACATAACTTTACATTTAATAAACACACTGTACACTTGCTGAAGAGTCCCATACTTGATTATATCATCTTTACTGTCACCCAATCCTTCAATATCCAAGATTATTTATGTAATGTGTTCTCTTAACCCGGACTTTCACTTGGAGTTGTGGCTCCAACAAACCGTGCCAGAAGCGTCACATTTTAATTTTCTCCGCATACTGGTCTGGGCACAAACCATTGGAGCTCATTCACTATGTCAGAAAATTACCAGTTACCAATCAAATCATATTATCTTAATAGGATGGGCCTTACCTGACCACAACAGTGTTGTGCATGCACGTTCAAATGTAACGGCTTTCGCCTCGACACTTAACAATTTGGAAGGAGGCCCTCAAATCTTTCATTAGCAAGAAAGATGAATTTTCAGTTTTTCCCCACCAACCACGGACAAAAGTGTAATACACCATTTAGCCCCGCTGTTTGCTAAACGAACAGAGCTTAATACTTTACCTTGTTCATTGCTCTGGTCGTATTGCTATCAAATTGTGTGCAGTGGTATTTGAAATGCTGCGTTGGTACCACCCCTTGAGTTGGGAAGGTCTATTATCGCCAGACCCTACATCGTTCTACATGTGGGTCTGGATTTCCAGGCTAACGGTGTCCAGCTGTTGTAAATGCAAACATTATATGTATATATATATATATACATATTTTTTTTTTTTTTCAAATTATTAATAAGGGAATTAACTGTCAATCTGACTCCCAATTTGACTTTTTCTTTATTCACTGTTTGCCTGCCACTGATAAGCTCCATCACACTTACATACATCTTTGCTGTCTCTTAGATTTCCCATATTCTCAATCTTCTCCGAGTGAGTGATTAGATGTCTATTCCCAGGCATGTTTAGATCCATGTTTTCTAAACGTACAATAGCAAATATGACAAGTTTCCAGAGCGAGAGAGTCAATCAAAGCATGAGGAATTAATTTTGACTTCTCCTTCTCTGGGTTGTCACAGCACGGCAACTTTGATTCATTGTGAGCTGGCGGCTTTTTTTCGCTCGCAGGCTTCTTTCCAGAAGCTTTGTGCCTTTGCACCGATCCCATCAAGTTACTCACAGCCTTCAAACCACATTACAGTTCCTTTGTGAGGGAGTCAGTCGTATGTGTGTCTCTTCTGAAAAGAACTGCTCCATGTCATCAGCCATATTTGTTCAGTATAAGATGTGATTGCCGATTTATTGTCAATGTATGTTAGCTTACAGTTTGATGGCGTGCTGTTGCTTAATTTAAGTGCTACTTCTCTGTGGCTTTTGTACAATCACATGTCTGTAATTGATTAAAGTTCAAATTTGTTTCCCCTCACTCTTTTAAGGGTTTTTTGCACGCAAACGTTGTGCATAAAATTGTGACAATTTATGAACGGAAATCATTTTGTCATGACATGCTGGTCTGAAATGTGTGCCTGTGTTTTTACACATGAATTATTGTTATTGAAAAATGTCACTACATTTTTTGAACATTATATTAAAGGAGTATGCCAGGAATTTTGTAATACACTTCCGTTAAAAGGGGGACCTCACCCGAAACACATAAATAAAAAAAAACGCCCAAATACAATGCAGTTAGACTGAGATTTTATTACTTTCAATCCTTTTTAGTCCGGGAGAATGGTTATAAATCCTGGATACTACATTTCCAAAATGTAACGTAGATGTTTTAAAGCATGAAACATATTGAATCGTGGGTAACACTTTATAATAACTATCCGTTGTAACTCGTTAATAGATCATTAGTAAACTCTTGATTAATGATTATTAATGATTTGTTAAGTGTTTGTTAGCAGTTTGTTAAGGATTTATAACAATGGTAGATAGTTAATAGCTTAATAATTGAATCAGTTCATCTGGGACGAGGCTGAAATAGGCTATAGACTATACACAGTGCATGGGCAACTGAGGGCAGCCCCATTTTCAAATATTTTTAAATAAACTCAATACACACTGTGCATGCCATGGACTTGAACGTGACGTGATCAGTTAATCTCGGATTACCTCCCAGATGAAACTGATTCAATTATTAAGCTATTAACTATCTACCATTGTTATACATCCTTAACAAACTGCTAACAAACACTTAAAAATCATTAATAATCATTAATTAAGAGTTTACCAATGATCTATTAACGAGTTACAACGGATAGTTATTATAAAGTGTTACCGAATCGTGTTGTCAAGCTGAAGGGAAATCATGCTACTCTACTTCACTCTGTGTCACTGGGCTGTCATTCGAGTGGATTCACCTTCCCCCCATCACCAGTGTCATGGCCTGTTTAGGGCTCCCTGGGGGCAGATATCAGAAGGGTCTGCAATTTACAGGATCTTATCCAGAAAAAAATATTTGAGAGACAAGGTCAACACCAAAGATCTTTAAAAATAAAATAAACATACTGTATGTGTTGGGCCAAGGTCTGGCGTCTTCATTGTTCAAATTACACACTCGGAAAGGGCGTCGGAGGCAGTGGACACAGCTGTACTCATTCACTTTTGGTTCAATTCAGTGTGTTTCGATGGAATTACAATTCAGAACAGTACTGTCAAAGCATCAAGGCAGATGTTCAAGTTATTTGCGGGAAATCCCTTTTTTTCCGTCCATATTATTTTCTCATAGCCTATTCCCTTAAAACCAAAAGCACAACTTTTCAATACAAACGCACACACACACACACACACACACACACACACACACACACACACGTAATCTCTCTCCCCGAGTATCATGGGTCAAACGACTGGTCTACAGAGAGGTGTCTGTCATTGCCTGTCATTGTAGCAAATTGTTATTCAGCTCCATGTCCTATTCACCACACACAATATTCTCGCCCTGATGAAACTGCATCATATCCACTGAGGATCATTTGACAATCGTATGGAAACACAGTAGGGATGCTGGTCTGCAGGAGAGCCATCTGTTTTAATGGCGATGAGCTGTGGGAGCAGTCAGAGGTCTCACAGAGTGGAAGAAACAGTAGCATGTCGGAATTTGATTCTGCAGACATATGCAAGAAGTCCTACATGGTAAAAACAAAACAAAAACAACAACAGATTTCAGCAGGATGATATTGATTTGTACTAATCCTCCACCTCATTATGCCTTTGTTATTTTTGTTTATGAATTTTAGGTTAATAATAACTAGTAACCACCGCCACTAAGGCTGTCAGTGTATCGTATCGTACTGTACTGTATCGCATGGTATCGTAGTTGTGTATCTACATTTCATTTCATTTCATTTATTGTTTATTTAGCAGGGACAGTGCACAATATACAATTGAGCCAGATTATAGCCACATGGCTAATTTTCGTCTGTAGTCCCTGGACAGGAATTGGTGTTAAGGTAAAAACAAAAAGGATTAAAATGAATAATAATACAAGAATTTGATAATACAATTAAAAGGTGCCCAATGTGCAAATATAGGCTCACAATATTGCATGACCAAGAAGGCATATCTAGTTAAAAGAATACACCAAAACAAGATGTATAATAAAGTAAACATAAAACACCAAACATGAGATAAATGACTAAAAATGTTCACATCGCTGCCCTGTTTTTAGCCATTTCTTGAGACCTGATTTAAAACTACTGAGTGTGTTGCTTTGCCTAATACCTACAGGAATACTGTTCCATAGCCCTGTTGTTTTTACAGAAAAGGCACTTTGACCAAAAGTGGTCCTTCTAAACACACTTAATGAGTCCCCTCTAGATGATGCTCTTGTGTTGTTTTCTGCTCTACTCAGACTCACAAATTTCTTAAGAGGGGGGGGAGCAAGATCATTTACAATTTAAAAAAATAAACAGCAGTTTGAAAAAGAAATAAAATTGTCCAGACTAAATAAACCATACTTCTGTATGATGGGACAGTGATGGTATAAATTAGATTTTTTGTCCAGAATTTTAAGAGCCTTTTTATAGGATTTGCGAATCAGTGACAGGGCAGTTGTATTTGCTTGAGACCAGGTGGTCAAGCAATATGAGATGTGAGTTAAAATCATTGAGTGGAAGTAAAGTTTCGCTGCCTCTGTGGTCAACATGCACTTGTAACAAACATAGACAATCAAATAAAGTGAAGATTCAAATGTATACTTGTTGTGCTCACTGGACACACAATAGAACATGCATTCTAGAAACCCTGCTTCTTCACCTTTTGCCAGATCTTTGTTTCAGCTTGAGTGGTAGTCCCACACTTTGGGCCTCTCTGTGCAAACCAGAAAGTTGTTTCTCTTGCTATTTCCAGCCCATCATAGCTGTGTTGTTTTGTCACTTCAGGATCATCCCTCGCCTGTTTCTCTGCCTAACCCTCATGCCATTCAAGCATGTTCCCAGCATTCATCCTGGTTTCTCAGTTTTTGTTCTGACCAGCAATCTTGCCTCTCCTCTTCCCATCAAGTAACTAAAGGAAACCTTGTTCATCTCATCTCCATCTTAGCTCGCAGAGTAATTGAAATATGTTCTGAGGGCAGCATTGCATGCCATTGGTTCTAATGGCTACCCAATGTGAGACAGCAGGATGAGGGACATGGATTATTTCAAATGTTTAGGAGGCAGGACTTGGATACAGCATCATCTATGTCAGGAAGAGTGAGGATGCGGAGGTGGCGTTTTACCGACCAAACATGTTCTGGAGTTATGAAGAGATGCCTGTCATGCTTGTCGGTGTAACCACAGCGACATGCCAAATCAAAACTTTGTATGACAATCTGTAATATGTATAGGCCTTGTGTGAGCCACATCTCAACAAATCGGTAACACTTTATAATAACTATCCGTTGTAACTTGTTAATAGATCATTAGTAAACTCTTAATTAATGATTATTAATGATTTTTAAGTGTTTGTTAGCAGTTTGTTAAGGATTTATAACAATGGTAGATAGTTAATAGTTTAATAATTGGATCAGTTTCATCTGGGAGGTAATCCGAGATTAACTGATCACGTCACGTTCAAGTCCATGGCATGCACAGTGTGTATTGAGTTTATTTAAAAATATTTGAAAATGGGGCTGCCCTCAGTTGCCCATGCACTGTGTATAGTCTATAGCCTATTTCAGCCTCGTCCCAGATGAACTGATTCAATTATTAAGCTATTAACTATCTACCATTGTTATAAATCCTTAACAAACTGCTAACAAACACTTAACAAATCATTAATAATCATTAATTAAGAGTTTACTAATGATCTATTAACGAGTTACAACGGATAGTTATTATAAAGTGTTACCAACAAATCCTTACAATTCTGGATTAATTGCATTTTTCTCCCCCTCTTCTGGGTTTAACAAATCATGTCCTCTGTGTGTCAATTGCTGCCAAACTACTACTGTAGTAAAACCCGTCTCCTCTATACATTTGAATGACACAGAGGCTTCACAGGCATTGTCCATTGTGTTAGATGCGTTGCCCAAGCTCTTTCCTGTTGCCTCGTTCACAGGCATGGAAATAATAATTTTGGCTACTCTGTTTTGCCAACCCAAGAAAAAGGTCTTTGTTTTCTGCTGTAGTTCTTCTACATAGTTCTCCATAAACTCCATCTTATTGTCCCCATAAACAATTTTGATATCCGTTGATACACGGAATCTTTTTCTTTTCTCAGTTTTCTTCGGATACCCTCTATCCATGGCTGCTCCATAATCTGCATTGATATACAGTATGAACAATCATATAAACACAAGCAATCATACAAATCTAAACAAATATATAGTATAAGCGGCTAAAATGTCCTTAGAGCGGCCACTTGTAGAACTAATGGCAAAAGGTGCCCTAAGAGCAGTAATAGAATATATGCAGCAGAAATGCCCAAAGAGCAGCCTATGAATGCTGCACTAAAATACGTCAAGGTGCTCTAAAAGCTGGATGCTTTTGACTTCTTGGGGATGGGGATGATGGTGGACTTTTTGAGACATGTGGGGACCACAGACTGGAGTAGTGACATGTTGAAAATGTCTGTAAACACACCTGCCAGCTGGTCTGCACACACCCTGAGAGCCCGGCCAGGTATGCCATCAGGTCCAGGGGCCTTGTGTGGATTAATCCTTTTGAAGGATTTGCACACATCTGCCCTTGTTATTGCTAGTGTGCAGGGGTCCTGGTCCGTCTGTACTTCCTCAGCCGGAGAGTAGCTCTCAAAACGTGCAAAGTAGTTGTTAAGGTCATCTGGAAGAGATGGAGACACTTTCTCAGTCACACTCGTAGTCCCTTTAAAGTCAGTAATTGTTCTGAGTCCGGTCCACATGTGTCTTGAGTTGGAGCCCTCAAAGTTGGACTCCATTCTGTCCCTGTATTGTCTCTTAGCAATGTTAATAGCTCTCCTGAGTGCATACCTGGAATTGCTGTATTCCTCCAAATCACCTGAGTTGTGGGCGGCAGTCCGTGCCTTAAGTTTGGCTCGGACTTCTCCATTAACCCAGGGCTTGTGATTGGGAAATGTCCGTACAGTAATCCGCGGCACAACGTCATCAATGCATTTGCCAATGTAGCAAATAACCGCGTCTTTGTGTGTGTTTAAATTGTCATCTTTAGACACGTCCCACTCTGTAGTGCTGACACAGTCCCGTAATGCAGAGTCTGATTGGTCAGACCAACGTTGAATGGTCCGCGTCACTGGCCTGTCACGTTTGAGTCTCTGCCTATAGGAAGGCTGAAGTTGTACTGAGCTGTGGTCTGATTTGCCGAATGGGGGTCGTAGGAGGGCCTTATATCCGTCGCGGAAGGGAGAGTAAACATGGTTGAGTGTGTTTTCGCCTCTCGTAGGAAAGCTGATGTGTTGTCAGTATCTCGGTAGTACTTTCCTCAAGTTGGCTTTATTAAAATCCCCAGCCACAATGACAGCAGCCTTGGGCCGTGAGGTTTCCGTCCTGTCGATAACTTCATACAGCTCGTGCAGCGCTTGGTTGGTATCAGTGTCCGGTGTTATATAGACCGCTGTGAGCACAACCGCTGTAAACTCCCTGGGCAAATAATAAGGTCGGCATCCGATCATGAGGTGCTCTAAGTTGGGAGAACAGTCCGATGAAAGTACCTCCACGTCTGAACACCACTTGTTATTCACCATGAAGCAGACACCTCCCCCTTGCTCTTCCCCGATGTTATTGTCCTGTCCTGGCAGGGAATGGAGAATCCGTGTGGAACAATGGCGCAGTCTGGGGCTGAAGGGTCGAGCCAAGTCCCCGTGAAAACCATAACGTTACAGTTCTTAATGTCTCGTTGAAATGCCATCCTGCTCCGTAGTTCATCCAGCTTGTTGTCCAGTGACTGGACGTTCGCCAGAAGAATACTGGGGAGAGGAGGCCGGTTCTCACGTTTCCTCAGCCTGACCAGCACTCCAGCCCGGGACCCTCGCATCCTCCGTCTCCTCCAATGTCCAGGTGAAGGTAGCCAAGGTTGATCGCTATTGTTTGCGGGTGGTGGTGAAAAAGTGTTTTCCACCGATGATCTAATGCGCAGAAGTTCTTCATATCGTATGATAGGGCTCGCTTTGGCCGTTCGCCTGTTACAGAGAGTTAGGCGTAAATACAAAAACAAACTAGTAAAATAGAGTAATACAAGAAAAAGTTGAGGAGGAGCTTGAGACACGGCTGCCTTCCTCGGCGCCATCTTCTCCCGGTATATGTCTATGGGGGCGCCCTTAGCTCAGTTGGTAGGGCGTAACACGCCCCCCCCCCCTCCCCCCAGGGCCCAGCAGCAGACCCGGGTTTGATTCCCGCCCGCGGTCGTACTCTGCATGTCACTCCCCTCTCTTCCCCATTTCACCTCTTTCTCTCTGCACTATCACTAAAGCATAAAAATGCCCCAAAAAAGAACATAGGCCTATGTCTATAACTAAAAGTCCACTCTGCAAATCTTCTCTGCCAATGCAATAGTATTTCTACTGAAGCTACTACTTGTTGTGTGTGTTGTGCAGCTTTACTGTATAGCCTGGATATCCTTGTTGAATAAAAAAAAGACTATTTATCACTACATGTTACGGATGTGAGGCGATTCCATTTTATTCAGATAACTTGGTGAACCTGCTGGAGAAATAGGTCTCTGGTGGCAATGAAGGGGAACTGACTGACTGAATGCCTTGTATTGCTGTGCAGCATATGATTCACAGGCACCAGGCGCCTTCTGAAGTCCATTGTTGGGGCTAATGATGCGCTTTATGAAAGATACTCTCATGTTGACAAAATGCAGCCGTGCACACTGTCAGACAGCCTGAGACAGCATTATGTTACAGAGAATCGACATGAAATAAATACATCCATTGATTTTGGATTAAATGACGTTGAACAACTGTAGACTTTTGCTGATGTAAGGCATCCATATGTGTTTGCCAATTCAAGCACCATAATTTTTGAGTACCAAGGTGGAAAAATCGGAGCTTTCCGAAAAACACAAATATGACTTGGAAGTTGGATGTATATATAAAAACTGTAATTACAGAAACTCCCATGGAAAATTAACATAGCATAGCTGAGAATAAGAAATGCACTTAAAGAGCATTTATTTCTTCAGAATACTTTTTTTTTGTTAAGAAATTAAAGTAGGCAGATGCAAATAGATATAGGGTGACGCCATGTCAATTAAATACTTTTGTGACTATTTAAACTTATTCTGTTATAAACACCCACACAAAGGTGTATTTGCATCCACTGTTAATGTTGTAACTTCAGGAAAACAAACATAACATTTAGTTGTTTTGTGATTTGAGCCAGGGTGCACTCAACCTTTAATACCCTACATTCCCTAAATATTTCAAAACAGCCTTGCTGCTTTAAAAGCTGCAGATGATCAGAAAATAAATGTTTGAATTCAGTGAATGTATAGCTTGAGAAAAAAAAGTTCCCAAAGCTGATCATGACCCAACAAACACAGACAATACACTATTTGCAAAGACGTGTGGATCTAAAGTGTGTTAAATAAGTAAGGCATAGACACAAACTGCAAGCTCTGCCAGTCCAGTCTCATGAATATAAGAATAAAGGCATTTATACATCTCATACTGCAAACAAAAGTTGCATGCTGAGAGTAAAAATACAATGAGGGCTATTGATGTAGGTAACGTGCAGTGACTGAAATCTAGAGAACAAACGCATCAAAGGCACTATGAACTACAGGAGATAATTTATGTGCTGGACTGTCGTCCTCAAAAAAGTTTTATTTGGAAATTTACTTCAGTTCTATTGTTTCTTTTCTTACACTTTGTTATTTTATAAATAGGTTGTATACTATTTCCTAGTTTGTTGCAATCAGTTAACTGCACATTCACTGTTGTCTGTTTAAGTTGCACTTACCAGCTCTGATCCGTCTGTCCAAGGCTGACACGCTGAGGTCATTAAACTGATGGCCCTTGTCAAGCAGCCAAACTCACTCCTCGCTGAAGAGGAATGACTCGGTGTGTCGCAGCCACTCCCCAGGCTGCACCGCAAGAATGATTTCAAGGTGAAGATGACCTGACAATCATATCTGAGCTAGAAGGTCAGAAGAGTCTTTTAATGCTTGTTATACATGAAAGATCTGAACATTTGATAAGCCTTTAACATTGTTTTCAAACAAGGACAGCAGCATCCTCTTTCAGGCCGGAAGGTGGTCAAATATTAATTATTGTAGTCTGTTTTGTGCCTGTCGTTACAAAAGGGTGGACAGTTTGTGTGCTGAAGTATTAGGTTTTTTTATTTCTGCTTTTGCCACATAAATGGATTATGTTGACTTTAGTCCTGTGAATACAATGTGACAGATAGAAAGCCGACGATGTATTTTTATATTATAATGTGTATGGTTACAGAGGTCAAAGCATTCTTTGTTCTTAACAAAAGCTGTGCATTAAGCAATATTCCCTAGGAATCATTTAGGTTCTGATTTATTTTTCCTGCCATGACCTCACCACTGAATAATTTGTTGCAGAAAACAAATTCAGGCTAACCATAGCTGCTTTTCTTGTGACAAAACATCCTTTCCCTTAAATCATAATCCTGGCCGTCATTTTTATTTTTCCTTTGTGTAAACAGTTCCCCTGAAGAAAAAAGAATCTAGCAAAGAATGTATCTACGAACAAGGATTTTTTGTGTATCCAAAGCCTGATATATCTTCTTCCTCTGAGCCATAGAGCTCCATTGTTGTCTGAAAATGATTCAAAGAAAGATTTGCATTAACAGCAACGGAGCAGCAAACCGTGCAGCATTAATGAGTGACTTATATTTTTTGGGTGGCTCTTTTTACAGTTTTTGCTGACATAAGCAAATATGGCTGCTGCAAACAGGAATGAGAGAAGATCAGACTCAAACTGAGGACACAATAAACAATAACTATGCATAGGTAGCTATCATGTATTCAAGACGTAAGTCCCATCAATTTGACTATTTCCATCAAATTCATAGCGAGCCATTTGCTTTTTGAATGATTTTTGAAAAGTTGTTTGCTACCAAGTCACACTATATGGCATCTGGAACTTCTCTTTTCTCTGGTCCAAGCGAAGCGGACAGCAGAGCATCTTTGCATTGCAGAAAATTCCAAACTGATATCAAACTTTTAGTAAAGTAACCTCCTCCCTTAAACAGATTTCTTTAGTATCTTATGTATCGTGTGTGGGAGGGTGTGTGAGTGCGGGTGTGTGTGTGTGGCAACAAGTGTATCCAAGTATAATCAAGCCCATTAGCACATATATACCCCGTGGATATAGGCACACACGCAGAGCCAGCCCGAGGCATAAGCGAACTAAGCGGTTGCTTAGGCCCCCCGACCGCCAGGGGGGCCCCATAAAAATAATAATAATAACCATTAGTGGTAACACTTTATAATAACTATCCGTTGTAACTCGTTAATAGATTGTTAGTAAACTCTTAATTAATGATTATTAATGATTTGTTAAGTGTTTGTTAGCAGTTTGTTAAGGATTTATAACAATGGTAGATAGTTAATAGCTTAATAATTGAATCAGTTCATCTGGGACGAGGCTGAAATAGGCTATAGACTATACACAGTGCATAGGCAACTGAGGGCAGCCCCATTTTCAAATATTTTTAAATAAACTCAATACACACTGTGCATGCCATGGACTTGAACGTGACGTGATCAGTTAATCTCGGATTACCTCCCAGATGAAACTGATTCAATTATTAAGCTATTAACTATCTACCATTGTTATAAATCCTTAACAAACTGCTAACAAACACTTAACAAATCATTAATAATCATTAATCAAGAGTTTACTAATGATCTATTAACGAGTTACAACGGATAGTTATTATAAAGTGTTACCTAATTAGTTTGTATGTTTGATATTAACATCATATTATGCAAATGTGAGTTATCATACAAAAAAAGGAATAAAATGTTTTGGTCTAGATAATTAATAGCCTGAAAATGTAATCAGTTCATCTGGGAGGTAATCCGAAATTATCTGATCATGTCACGTTCACATCCATGCACAGTGTGTATTGAGTTTATTTTAAAAAAACAATTGGAAATGGGGCTGCCCTCAGTTGCCCATGCACTGTGTATAGTCTATAGCCTATTTCAGCCTCGTCTTTGTAAAAAAAGATACAGTAGCTGGACAACAGAGTTCTTCTGCTTCGTTCCTCTCACTGCATTTAAATGTATTCATTATATTACAGAGAAATATGTCCCGTAAAATAAAAAGAGCTCCAAGCCCAACCCAGAGGACCCTCCATAATAGTTTTATTTTATATTAATATTTTTATGGAAAATCCACGTGTCCTTCTTCAATAGCTTCTAATTCATCTGACCCAGTGTCTCCAAATAGATTTGTTCACACAAAATTTCTCAGATTTAGCCTCTTTATTTTCCCCTCAAAGTGCACCAGATTCATGCATTTCACTTTAAAAAGGTAAAAAAAATCTCCCGGGGGGCATACCCCTGGACACCCCTAGGAGGGTCTGAATCCCGGCTGTCTAATATTTTCGCACAGCTGCACAGTGGAGGCACTAGCGGAAAACACTGGGTGTGTGAATGATATTTAACAAAGATCTGTAGTTTCAGCAGCGCTAACATTGGAGAGGGGGCCCCTAATCATATTTCGCTTAGCGGGCACAAGCGGGCACCGTCGTTTACCGCGGAGGAGATGAGCATCTTAGTGGACGAGGTCTTGCAGCACCGGGGAGTTTTATTCGGGGGAACAAGGGGCAAAAAGAACATCACGGTGAAGAACCGTGTTAGGCAGGCCATAGCCGAAAATATGGCCCCCTCCAGCCCATGTGGCCTGTGTGAATGGCGTGCTGTGAGGAAGAAGTGGCAGGAGTTCCAGAACCAAACAAAAAGGCAGATTGCGAAGGTTTCACTAATCAATCTCCCTTCGTTGCAGGTGATGCAGACGCCCAGTAAAGACAACGCGGAGTAACCCCTCCCCCATATGGTTTCAATAAACTATTTTGGTTTATTTTCAACCATATATTGTGTGGATCATTTTGCATTGAAATTAGGGTGTCAAATCTAGCAACAAAAAGTCCCAGGCAATTTGTAATGTATCTAAGCGTAGGTTAATGACGTGTGCGTATTGTGCACACTTTCAACAGCATTCCAGTGCCAGACTTTCAGGTAAAGCACCCAGACACTGCAGCAATAATCATAGTGTGCAGGACGTTACATGTAGCCTACATCTGCTGGTTCTGTTTATTTATTTCAGCCTTCAGGCCTGAGAGTTGATATGGGTGATGTGTGGTGGTTGTGGGTTTATGGTTTAGTGATCAGTGCTTGCTTGGTGACTGGTGGTAAAGGGGTAGGGGCTGGGGGTTGTTGGACCTCAGAAGAGGTTGATATGTTCCTACAAACGCAGCGCAGCCAGGAGCTGCATCTCCAGGCTGAAGGCAAAATTGCAGCGGGTTGCTCTGGATGTGTGGAGACACCAGAGTGATCAGCCGTTGGAACCGTCTGGCTTCGAGCACGGCGAGGCTGTTGGTTCGCAGCGAGAAGGTGTTTTATTGCAGCCATGGTTTCTCACACGCGCGGACTTTAGCAATGCCTTTAGCAGGTGGAGCTGCTCTGGATGAGGTTCAGTTAAATATGTTTCTTTGATATCTGTGAAATGCCACAGGGTTGTTTTTTTTTGTATGTGTAGTAGTACTATAAACTTGCATGTGTGTGGAAAACGGAAACGTCTAATTCATTAAAAAAAAATTCTCTACTATTAGTCTATATTTATTGCGCCAGTGGTCCGCATTGAGCATTGTTTTATTATTTCGAAAAGTGGAGGAAATAAATTTCCCTGACGCGGCATGATCACTGACGATTTGGTCGCTAAGAAGGTTGTAAGAGTGGGTCAGCTCCATCTTACACTTCCATCTTAGTGAAAGAACTTCTTTCGCTGAGAACGAATCTGGGAAACGCATTCTTCTTTCACAGCGTTCTTAAGAGCGCTCCAAAGAAATACTTAGCTCCAAAGAGGCTCTTAACGAATCTGGGAAACGCGGCCCGTGTGTGTCCCTTCAAAAGAAATTGTCTTCATCTGAGAGAAAGTATGGTTGGGTTCCGAATCCCATACTCTTTCTTTGTTCTATTCTACATACTACATCCGACGATAAAAATAATCTAGTTAGGATGCAGTAGGCATACTATTGGGACATACTTTACTCTCTTATTTCATCATAACATTGCGCCTTGATCTTGCCTCTTGCTTTTATATCCGTCGCATCCCCGTTTGTTTTCATATGGAGGCTTCGTCGATGTGACGTCACTTCACGTGCGCACTGGATTGTGGGTCAGAATCGCCCAAATAGGATGCAGTTTTCAACACTAACAATCTTGGCCGCATGAAGTAGGACATCTGGGTACTTCTAACTAGTGATGGGTCGGGCAACACCGATGCGTCGGCGCATGTGTCGAGCTCATAGAGCGAAGCCCCGTGTCGGTGCGCGTATCGCTTTAAGAAAGTCACGTGACGATACAGTTGCAGTATCGCTTGTCGATGCGGCTCGTTGGGCGCGCCAAACTGTGTTTAAAAGGAAGCGCATCTGTGAACGGGATGCTTCTGTGCCAAAACAATCACGCATCATTTCAAACGAAAATCTTGTCTGCAAGCCACAATGGAGCCAGAGAGAAAAATAAAAGTTTCCGCCGTGCGGGACCATTCTGATCTTATATCCGCAAATAAGGTATTTGTTTTTATTTCCTTGTAATTTCATATGGTTCTTCCCAGTTCCCACTTGATCTATCAGAACTCAACACCCCAACTTGCACTACAATATCAAAGATATTCAAACTTTGATTAAGATATGAAATATTACAATATAAAATACAATAAGTTAAATTATATTATTGTATAGCCTATCATGGTCATTAAATCAGTTGAGTCTGTCATTGGGTTGCCGGTAATGATTTTAAAGATCCAGCAGATGTCAGTATGGAGCAGCACAGTGACACAGTACCGACACAGTATCAATACAGTTTGGTAATGTGTCGAAACGCTTCACGAGGCCTCATCGACCCATCACTACTTCTAACCATCCTAAATCTGGCCACAAGAATTGGGACATCCTAAATCTGTCATGGTCTGTCTTTGTTGTGTCTTGTTTTGGTGATCCCCTGTGTTTCCTGTTTTATTTTGGTATGTCTGTCTTGTTCCTCCCCATGTCCTGTCAAGTTTCCCTCCTGTTTGATTGCTGTTCCCGCCCCTAATGTGTTTCACCTGTCTCTCGTTGTCTACCCTGTCTTGTGTGTGTATATAACCCCCAGTGTTTCTTTGTTCGGGGTGCAAGCATTGTTCCTGTTGGTGAGTCTGTCCCGTGCCTGTTCTTTGTTTTTTCTGTTTCTCCTGGTTGTTCGCCTGTTGGCTTTTTTTGTTAGTTTTTGGACAATAAATCTCTTTTTTGTTTTACGTCTTGCATTTGGGTCCTGTTTTCCTGCCTGCCTGCCTGCCTCACCTTAACAAAATCTTTTTTCTACATACTACAGTATATAGTAGAAAGTATGCGATTCGGAACGCAACCCATGAACTACTATAAACTCCTTGGCTGTGTTCGGAAGGCCATACTAACGTCCCACTCATACTAATTGTTATGTCAATTTGAGTATGAGACGGCTGTGTATGCGAGTTTGGGTAGGCGAGAAATGCCCGGATGAGTACTTACTCCCAGGTAGATTTTGTGTATGGATCGATAGGATACTTTTCCTACTCAACCGCCCCATAATGCATTGCTTTTTTCCAAATTTCCATTGATTTTTTTTTATTTTTTTTAAATTTTATTTATTAACAATTTTGCAGTTAGTGCACAACACAGGACTGTATGTAAAAATCTAGTTTTTGATGAACATCTAACCTGTGGAGGGCAGTAAGACGCTTAACAGCGTCTAACTGCAGGAATCTTATAAGAAGAAGACATTCTTCATTGCTTCTGTATACTTCAGTGTAAACATTCCGACGAACCACACATATACAATCGATCGTTAAGTAGACAGAATGGAGTATATACATGTTGAGTATGTAGGAGGGAGAATGTAAGTATGGCTTTTCGAACACAGCCATTGGCCGCGTTTCCCAGATTCGATCGTTCTTTGGGACCAAAGAAGGGTCGAAAGAAGGGGTTTGCCTAAGAAGGAGAGCTAAGATACGGGTGTTTCCCAGATGGCTTCTTAAGTGCCATCTTTCGAGAACGCGTAAGTTGAAGCGAAAGAAGCTCTTTAGTGGGAGCTGTCCACCGCGGTCGTGCTGAAACTGAATAAATCGATGCCAGGCGAATCGATCACCCAACTCTTTATCAGCGCATAAGTCATACACAGCGCCCCGTGGTCTCCCCCAAACAGGTGGAATTAGGCTACGCATGTATCATGTGTGTGTGTGGGGGTGTGTGGGTGCGGGTGTGTGTGGCAACAAGTGTATCAAAGTAGTAATCAAGCCCATTAGCGCATATATACCCCGTGGATATAGGCACACACATGTGATGTGAGAATGGAAGAAAGTGGCAGCAATAGAAACAAGCGGGCACCGTCGTTTACCGCGGAGGAGATGGGCATCTTAGTGGACGAGGTCTGGCAGCACCGGGGAGTTTTATTCGGGGGAACAAGGGGCAAAAAGAACATCACGGTGAAGAACCGTGTTAGGCAGGCCATAGCCGGAAAGATGTCCCCCTCCAGCCCATGTGGCCTGCGTGACTGGCGTGTTGTGAGGAAGAAGTGGCAGGAGTTCCAGAACCAAACAAAAAGGCAGATTGCGAAGGTTTCACTAATCAATCTCCCTTCGTTGCAGGTGATGCAGACGCCCAGTGAAGACAGCGCAGAGTTACCCCTCCCCCATATGGTTTCCTTTTCAACCATGTATTGTGTGGATCATTTTGCATTGAAATGAGGGTGTCAAACCTAGCAACAAAAAGTCCCAGGCAATTTGTAATGTATCTAAGCGTAGGTTAATGACGTGTGCGTATTGTGCGCCCTTTCAACAGCATTCCAGTGCCAGACTTTCAGGTAAAGCACCCGGACACTGCAGCAATAATCATAGTGTGCAGGACGTTACATGTAGCCTACATCTGCTGGTTCTGTTTATTTATTTCAGCCTTCAGGCCTGAGAGTTGATATGGGTGATGTGTGGTGGTTGTGGGTTTATGGTTTAGTGCTTGGTGACTGGTGGTGAAGAGGTAGGGGCTGCGGGTTGTTGGACCGGGCTGAAGGCAAAACTGCAGCGGGTTGCTCTGGATGTGTGGAGACACCAGAGTGATCAGCCGTTGGATCTCCGCACGGGGCAGCCGGTACTTTGCCTGGACGGCCCGGTCTGATAGCACGTCCAGTGGGGAGAAGTGCCGACGGACGTATGCATTTATGTAAACCGCCTGGCTTTGCGCACGGCGAGGCTGTTGGTTCGCAGCGAGAAGGTGTTGTATTGCAGCCATGGTTTCTCACACGCGCGGACTTTGGCAACGCCTTTAGCAGGTGGAGCCGCTCTGGATGAGGTTCAGCTGAGTTCAATTAAATCTGTTTCTTTGATATCTGTGAAATGCCACAGGGTTGTTGATGTTTGTTTTTGTATGTGTAGTAGTACTATAAACTCACATGTGTGTGGACAACGTAAACGTCTAATTCATTAAAACATTTTTTTTCTCTACTATTAGTCTATGTTTCTTGCGCCAGTGGTCCGCATTGAGCATTGTTTTATTATTTCGAAAAGTGGAGGAAATAAATTTCCCTGACGCGGCATGATCACTGACGATTTAGTCGCTAAGAAGGTTGAAAGAGTGGGTCAGCTCCGTCTTACAGTTCCATCTTAGTGAAAGAGCTACTTTAGCTAAGAACGAATCTGGGAAACGCATTCTACTTTCACAGCGTTCTTAAGAGCACTCCAAAGAAGTACTTAGCCCAAAGAGGCTCTTAATGAATCTGGGAAACGCAGCCCTTATCTGTCTGTGACATACTGGTTCAGAGCGGACAGTGGTACAGTTGGATGGACTGTCGTTAAATGGGAATTTCTCTGCTCATTGAATCCTCTTTAATAATCAATAACTTATAATGTAGTTATTATAATATTTTATCGTTAGTTTAATAACTGTGACCACATAGCCTCTGTAGTCACTACACTATTGCCACTGTTTGGTCCAGACTCAAATACCTCAAAAACTATTGGATGGATTAACGTGAAATGTAATACTGATATTCATAATAAGTCATCTAGCACCAAAGTGGAAAGGAAACAACTGCCTTTAGACATATCTACAATGAACTAGTTTGTCAATAAATAAATATGCATCTCAGAATGAATGCCGCAATGCAGTCACTTTGGTTTTGATCATGGCTGAACAAAAAAATACGATTTTGTTCTTAAATGTTGATGTAATTGCCCTCTCAAAATCATGTGTTTTTGTATTCTTTGACTCAAAATCGGCAACACGTTACCACATTACAGTCTGTAAACAGCACATTGGGGGAAAAAATCTACCCACCTCTCAAAGACAAATCCATGCTCTTACTTTGAAAGTCTTTGTTTAGCTTTTCTTCTGCAGCTGTCCATTGTGGCCCAGTGATGTAAGTGGACATGAGGCTGTGATTAATGGTGGTAGTAATGGTTTGGTCAGTGCAGCATATGAGTCCGGCTAACAGCCAGGCTCTGTGCTGTAATTGAAGTCGACAGTAGAGTCACCTCCAAGACCTCTGACACTGTTCTTATACCTCTTTCTCTCTGTCTCTCTCTCCGACCCCTCCCTCCCCTCCCCCCCCCACACACACACATTTGTATTCAGATTGAGTTTGCCAATTGCTATCAGGGTTCCCTCTCTTTCTCTTTTCTTGTCTTTCTTTGAAATGAGTACAGTGTCTTGAAGGCAAATAAAGTGAAGTTTACAAAGAAAGGAGAAGAAATGCATGTCACAGGCAGAAAGAAAAGAGTGGTCCATAGAGGAATACGAATCAAGAATAACTTGATATTTATACAGGACAGCAACACAATAGAAAACCATAAGTAAGCCCATTTGTATGCCAGGATGTAACAATCGCCTGAATTGTGTATTTCAATAATAGTAGAAAAGGTTCATCTGCATCAGTACAGCAGTACACAGTTTTTTTAATGATTGTTAACTTTTACGTATTTGTACGAGTTATTTGCAAAAGTCCTCACAAAAGTAAGCACAACCAGAGTCGAAGTGGACTAAACAGTGGATTCCTTCTCATTGCTTTGACACAAAACATATTCAATAATTGTACAAAATCAATGACCTTGTTTTTCGTTAAATTTGTTTAAAATGTACGTCAAAACACATAACATACAAAGAATCCCACTGAATTATCAACATTTTGCTACTTCTCCATCCAAATGGAAATAAAAACATAAACTCCTAATTGGTGCCCTTGATGGACAACTTGGTTAGGGTTTGGTAATATGCTCTAGCTACTGTCTTGATGCTACATTAGCCATAACTAGCATAACACACCTGAATATCCCATCAAGAGGTCCCGGTTGAGTTGCGTTGTTGGTAAATCAAGGGCCCCTTATTAACAAGGAAGAAGAATGGATGTGTTTTGATTGAACATGGTTGTTTATTTTGTTAATTGTTTCTACTTTTTTATGCTGATCTTTCTTTTATCATCGCCCAAACAGTAGTTTTTATTTTTTTTTAAATGTATATACAGTACATTCATGGCTTCGCAACCTCAACAGTCTGGTTATTTGCAAGGTCAATATTTTATGAAGGATCTTATTGGTTTATGCACTCAACTGAAATGACCTGTGAAATGAAAACAACTGTGAAATTAAACGTAGTTCAGCTTACCCTGCAACCATAAGTGTGTGTTTTTGTGTCTTTGTGAGACCCATCTTCAGTCTATTTTGTGATTGAAAACAGAAAAAGAAAACAATGACAAACAAAGAAACCGTTTACTACAAACTAATACATCATACTGGAATAAAACAGCACATAAAAAGTTATGCATTCATCTGAGGCTGTAGAAGATGAAGGATATGGAACAATTTATTTATTTATTTTAATCCCTTTTTTTTGGCAGCCATGTTGTTATTTGGTTATTAAGGTTTCTGCATCTAGACAGCTGTTGGTGAATGGTGTGTTGTTTCTGTCACAACTTCAGCCAGTATTTAGGTTGCGTTCCGAATCGCATACTGTTTCTTTTTTCTATTCTACATACTACATCCGACGATAAAAATAATCTAGTTAGGATGCTGTAGGCATACTATTGGGACATGCTTTACTCTCTTATTTCATCATAACATTGCGCCTTGATCTTGCCTCTTGCTTTTATATCCGTCGCATCCCCGTTTGTTTTCATATGGAGGCTTCGTCGATGTTACGTCACTTCACGTGCGCACTGGATTGTGGGTCAGAATCGCCCAAATAGGATGCACTTTTCAACACTAACAATCTTGGCCGCATGAAGTAGGACATCCGGGTACTTCTAACCATCCTAAATCTGGCCATAAGAATCGGGACATCCTAAATCTTTTTTCTACATACTGTATAGTAGAAAGTATGCGATTCGGAATGCAACCTTAGTTTGTTTTCATATGTCTGTTTTCCTGGTTTCCTTTCTAACTCACGTCATTTCAGACCCGGCCACTCCCTCCTGCTCTGCACTCCCTGTTAATTACATTCACCTGGTCTGCCCCACAGTCACCTGCTCCTCATCAGTTAATCAGCCCCAGTAAATATCTCAGTTCAGTTCCCTCAGTCAGTTGCCAGATTGTCAGATGTCCTAGTGTGTTCACCTGGCTTTCCAGCATTCGGGTTTCATCCTGCGTTCCGATCCTGCTTGCCTGTTCGTGTTTCGACCTGTCTTTGGACTTTCCCTTTTGCCTGCCCCAACTGGACTTGTTTGCCACGCTATCTTACTACCTGGTTTGTCATCATTACAATCTATTTTTGAATCTGAACTGTTTCCTGTGTCCTGCAATTGGGTTCTTAGCTGTGTTCGAAATCATTCCCTATTCACTCACTCAATATTCCCTATATAGTGTTCATGATATAGTGAACTATATAGGGAACAAACAAACGAGAATTCGGACACTACGCTGATCATTTCTAAACGTCATTTGCGTCAGTAAATGCGCCGGTTATTTGTGTGACGCAGACGGATGCGCCCACATCATGTAGACAAACCTGAAACAAACCAACAAACCGGGCACTCACAAGGAAAGCTAGAGGTTGTATTTCATTTCATTTCATTATTTAACTTTTATTTATCCTCGAGAGACCAATTGAGGGGTGACCCTCATTTCCAATGACGTCAAAACAAATTCAAAACAACAATACAAACAAAACATTCAATGCAAATACATCAAATACACAACAAGTGAAGAGAAGAGAAAACAAAACGATTGAAACATTTACAGAGTGGGGAAGAGTGGCAGCAACCAAAAGGCATAAAGGACAATATAGCCTAATTAAAACAGTTACAGGTAGAGTTTGGCAGATCCAAGATAGTCTGTTTAAATTGGCCAAAGGATATGAATGTATTTAGTTTAATTTTTAGCTGTAAGTTGTTCCAGGAGTCAGGTGCACTGAAGCTAAAAGCTGTCTTTCCCAGCTCAGACCGGGCATGTGGGACATAAAGCATAAGCATGTCAGTGGAGCGGGTCTGATAAAGCCCATCTGAAACAAGCAGCATTTCTGTTAAATAACGAGGAAGCTTCCCGGTCAAGGCTTTGTAAATAAAAATATGCCAATGTGCGTCACGTCTCTCTTTAAGGGAGGACCACCCAACCTTTTCATATAAGAGACAATGGTGTGTGTCATAAGCATCTCCTGTGATGAACCTTAAAGCAGAGTGAAAAACTGAGTCTAGGAGTTTAAGACATGAATGTGATGCATGCCGGTAGACCACATCACCGTAATCAAGGACAGACATAAAAACTGCCTCAATAATCCTTTTCCTACTGAACAACGGGAAGGTGGCTTTGTTCCTATAAAAATATCCAATCTTTTGTCGCAGACGACAGACAAGATTTTTTATGTGAAATGTAAAAGAGAGTTTTTCATCTATCCAGATGCCAAGATATTTATTTGCAGTGACTCTTTCAATATGAGATCCATTATTTGTGTGAATAATAAGATCATTAAAATGTGTAGTTTTTGCTCTGGAGAAACACATATATTTGGTTTTGTCTGTATTAAGAACAAGCCTGAGGTCCACTAGACAGTCCTGCAGGGTATTAAAAGAGCTTTGTAGGTTCTCAATAGATTGGTGCACCGAATCGGAAATGCAATACAATACTGTGTCGTCAGCGTATAGATGGGCGTGACAGTTTTTTAGCGATGAAACAATGTTATTTATATAAATTGTGAAAAGAACTGGACCTAAAATTGAGCCCTGTGGGACACCATTTGTAACAGTTAAAAACTCAGACTGGTATCTTCCCAGTTTAACTGACTGCTGTCTATCAGAGAGATAATCCCTAAACCAGCTACATGCAGACTGATCAAAGCCAATGTCATGCAGCCTCTGTAAAAGCAAATGGTGGTCAACAGTATCAAAGGCCTTTTGAAAGATCAATAAAAAGTGCTGCACAGTGCTTTTTCTTGTCTAATGCTGTAACAATGTTGTCTACAACCAAAGTCACAGCAGAGACAGTAATGTGACCTGCCCTAAAACCAGATTGGAATGGGCTCAAAATGGAAGCACTAGTTAGTAATGTTTTTAACTGATTATTAATAAGTGATTCTAGAATTTTTGCGAGGCATGGGAGTTTGGAAATTGGCCTGTAGTTATTAAGATTATTTTTGTCACCACCTTTATGTAAAGGAATTACATGAGCTTTTTTCCAAATTTTAGGAACTATTCCAGAGGAGATGGAAAGATTAAACATATGGGTAATTTGTTTTGATATTATATGTATAGAGAGCTTGATTGAAAACGGGTCCAAATTGTCCTCTCCCATGTACTTCTTGGGGTTGATGGCGAGGAGCGCATCTACAACAACACTTGTGGGAAGAAGATCAAGGCTGAAAAGAGGAGTTTGAGAGACAGGCGGTACGTTACTACTAGTTGTAGAAGGCCTATATCCTCCATTCTGAAAGAGTTGACCAGCAGCTACAAAATGTTTATTAAAAGCTAAGCCAATCTCTTTTTGATCATTGAGAGTGTGACCATTTAATTTGATCTGAGTGGGAACTGTGCTAGAATTGTTTTTATTATAGTTCACAGCTTTCCAAAATAGTGCAGGGTTAGAGTAGCAGTTTGAGATTAATTCAAGGTAGTATTCAGATTTGGCTTTCCTGACCATGGCTGTGCACTTATTCCTAAGGTGTCTAAAAATTGTCCAATTGGTATTATCTCCAGAGCGTCTAGCTACAGACCATGCTTTACAGTTCACTTGTAAACCAGGGGTTTGATCTATTTTTGTACTCTATGTTTTTTTAGGGGCGCATGCTTGTTTATAATTGAGGTGAAAGTATTGATGAAATGGTCTAAGGCTAACTCAACATCCGAAATTTGCGTAGTCAGTTGAATGTCACTATGATGGAGATCACTTAAAAAGGCTTGCTCATTAAAACCTTTAAAATTACGCTTAATTATGATTTTAGGTTGAGATCTTTTTAAATGAATACTTCTGATACAGGCCACTGGGCAGTGATCACTAATCCCAAGATCAAAGACACCAGTTGAGGCTATTTTATTTATTTTATTTGATAAGATTAAATCGATTAAAGTTGATTTTGCTGGATTTTTTAGATTGGGTCTTGTGGGCTCAGTTATTAATTGTGTAAGATTAACGTTGCTACAGATTTCTTTGAAAGATTCAGAGGCACCAGAAAGCCAGTCAACGTTAAAATCACCCATCACAATTACCTCTCTATTTACATAACTGGAGAGCATATGTGCTAGATCATTTAAGGAGCTAGTTACAGCTGAAGGGGGCCTATACACACCAATTACAACAAAACAATCATTTGACGATAAAGATAATTCTAGCGCAAGAAATTCAAAGCCATTTGGAACAGAGACAGCATGTAAAAGTGTTACAGAATAACAGGATTTAACATATACAGCCACTCCCCCACCCCTTGTGTTTCTGTCTATTCTGAATAAGTTATAATCATTTATTGCCACAATAGAGTCATCTGTACTCTTCTTTAACCAGGATTCAGTCAGAATCAAAACATCTGGATCTGCCTGGGACACTAAAATCTTTACGTGGTCTAATTTATCATGCTGCAATAAACTTCTAATATTTAAATGTAGAAAACCCAAGCCCTTTCTTGATTTAAGAATTTGTGGTGAATTTAGCTTACAGCTAGGAAGCATTGCTTGTTTTTCAGGGTCATACAAAACAGGTTTGTGCCTGTAGAGGGAGCCAACGTTAGAAGCAGCAGGTGGATGGGCCGTTGGTGGTGAGGGAGGACAGTCAGGTGTGATGTCCAGAGCTGGAGGAAGGTTTGCAGCACAAATGGAAGGGGAGTATAATTCATGTTGAGCAGGACTTCCGGGGGGGTCTTTTTTGGTGGAGGTTCTTCTGATGGGGTCATGCTGTGGTGAATATCAGTCCAAATTAAATGCAATGTGCTGAATGAAGTTATTTGTTAGTTCTCTTACACCTTTGGTGTTTGGATGGAGGCTGTCAGATTTAAAGAGCTCGTGTCTGGTCCAAAAAGAGTCAAAGTTGCTGATGAAGCCCAATGTGTTTGAAGAGCTGAAGGACTTCAGCCAGTCATGAAGACTCAGGAGGCGACTGAAGCGCCCTGGGCTTTTAGACAGAGTGGGGGTGGGGCCGGAAAAAATGCAGGTTTTCCCCAAACTCTGCAGGGTGATGGACAAACTCTCTAATTGGGCATAGAGTGTGCACGATTGTTTGTTCATAACATCGTTTGTCCCAATATGAAAAATGACAGTGTGGGCTGTAGGGTGGCGGTCGATGAGGGCAGGTGAGAGCTCTAGCATGGCACACACCTTTCCTCCAGAAAGGCAATAAGTGAAGGCACCAGGAAGTTGCAAGTATCTGATGATGGAATCCCCTATTATCAGAATCTCTGGCTCCTCATTCAAACAGCTCCCTCTGTAAAGTGACAGCTTGGAAGTGAGTGACAGCTTGGATTTGAGGGGCGGGGCATAGCTGCGAGAGTGAGCAGCACCTGTACAGGATACGTCATCGCCAGCTGTGGCGACCTCGGGGACATCATTTTGTAGAGGCACTGATGGACGTTCTGGTCTGAATGGAGCTGGAGGATGGCGGCGATCCTGGCGTCCGCCTTGGGGAGTGGACTGGGAACTTGAACGCCTCTGAATAAGTATGGAGCGGGTTGGGACTGGCGACTCGGATCGGGAGAATGCAGCGCCAGCCGCAGGCTCAGTTGCCCCATCTAGCTCTTCCAGCGGAGCAAACGAATTGTGCAACAGCACAGGACCAGGCGAGAGAAGAGGGGGAATTTGTCTGCCCTTCTTGAGGACAGACGACCAAGAAGCGTTGGTAGTTGGAGTTGAGACCGGAGCAACAGAAGCGCCACTAGCCGGCGGCTGAGAGCTTCGGAGCGGAAAATGCTCCAGTACGGCTATCCGGGAGACCAGAGAGGACTGACGCTGGAGGACATCGTGAACAAGGCTCTCTAACGCCTGTAGCTCAGCCTTCAGTATAGAAAGCTCGGATCTGCCTGGGTGAGTGGGGTCATCATTTCTGTATTTATTTTTCTATTTATTTAAAAAGAAAAGAAAAGAACACTGTTTGGCTAGCGCTAGCAGGGTTAGCACTGGCTAGCATTGAGCAACAGCTTCCATCACTTCGTACCCGAACGGGACGCACTCTGAGGCGGTCACGGAATGCTGGACTCACCGCTGAGAGTTCAACTGACCAAATTAGCCGAGATAGCTGTCCATTACGAACAGGATTGCTTCCCAGGGTGAATTAAGTATCGGAGTCAAAACTGTCCGGTTAGATTCGGTCAAAACGTCGGAAAAAAAACACTTTTTTTGTAATTTTAGCGTAACAAAAAGCGTAACAAAAAGAAAGACGCGACCGTTACAGAGCCGTGATGGTGAATGTTAGATTTTCTTTGTTAAATACTAAATAAATGGTTGACATTTCGATGGTATGAAAGTCTGGTTGTTAACTATGGTTTTGTGTTCCGATTGTTAGCTGTAATAGCCCACGATGTATTTTGTTTCGTTAAAGAGCGAGCTAAGTAACGTTTGTTATAACTGTAGTTAGCTTGCGAGTTAAACTATATTTGGCTCGCAAGCTAAGTAACGTTAGTTATATCTATATCTAGCTTGCGAGTCAAACTATAGTATAACGGTAACTAGTAACTGGTTTCACTTTACTGTACAAAACTGTTGTTTTGCAAAAAGAAAACAAGTTGATTCTCCTTCACAAACGGAGGCAAATCTGAGTCATTTAAGGTGTCTTGTGTTGCTTCGCCGACGCCGTCAACCGGTAAATATATCAACCAATCTCAGATGACAAGCTGCCTAAAATGAGCAATTCCTATTGCAGGGATGCAAACAGGTGATGGGTCAAAAAAGTGAGTCCATACCAGCGACTCGTTGCGCGCGTTTATCGTAATGTCTAGTGTTTTCACCGTCAAGACTAGTGCAGGGTGTCAAGATAATTTTTCCAAAGGGCCACTCTACGACATGAGTACGCACTAAGGGCCAGACATGTCTACTGACATGCCTTCTTAAAAAAAAAAACATATCTAGATATATAACCTGCGTACATACAGTGCAGGGGCATAGGCTAGATTTTGTTTCAACATTTTGGTGGAGAAATTTCCCCCAGAAATTTTTGATCGTCAGATACTTAATATCCTGCATTCTGGTGGATTTTTATCCACCAATCTGTGCTTTTTCTGCATCAATTTATGGTGGAAATGTCTTATTTTTCTGAGAAGGAAAATACAACATTCGGGTTCCTGGTGTAAACATATCACATGTTACTGGTATTTTTTAGTTTTAGTCTCTGACTGCCCCCCCCCCTTCCAAAAACAAAAACTCCTTGGATTTGCATGAATCACATAAGTGACCCATTTGGCCATCAAAGTGAGTCTCACTTAAAAAGTGAGCAGTTTGCATCCCTGCTATTGTCCTTACGAACACTTGTTTATAGTTATTTCTTTAAATTAATGACAACGGTTTACTACAACCCTAACTACTCTAATCATTTAGAGTCTTCATAATTGACTAACATTTAAATTAATGAATATAAACATATCAAAGGATAAACATTAATTCAATTAATATTTTATTGTGAAAAATACATACACATACATACTTCAACCTGAACAACAATATGCCAGTCCTCTGGCTATATCTGGACTCAGAGGCAGACCTGAGACCAGACTACAGGCTGAACAGGGTCCATGGAGAACCTGTTTTTAAGAACAGCCCGTTGTACACTAGGCAGCTGTATCCACCCCAAGGATTTTACATCGGTGGGTACCCCTGTCTGTCAGCGCCTGTGGCCATCATAACTCCCTTTAAGGAGCTAGTCCAGGCATGTCAACCATCACCACGCCAAGGCACGATCAATTGTAGAGAGGTCCTTCGGCAGCCTGAAGACACGATGGAGGTCCATCTTTCTGAAGGCCCTGTAGGTGAATAGCACCTTTTTACCAGATGTCATCGCCTGCTGCCCCATTCTGCACAACATGTGTTTGTCTAACGGGGACATAATGGAGCCAGCAGAGGAGGTCGGGCCTGGAACAACATAGCGGGGACCGGATGCGGGAGCACATCGCTGCAGCTGTCTCTGCTCCCGATGCTCTGGTGGCAGCTCTAGAGGGCCATGATTACACATAAAATATAATATGAATAATTTGTACATAACATGATTACACATAAGATAGAATAGACAGGATTGTTTACATAATTATATGTTACATTTTAGTTGCAGATATGTTGTTCCCGTCGGGCCACCTCTTGACTGATAAGTGTATGTAGGAAAACATTTGTTTTTTTTACATTGTCGCAGATTAGGAAAATAAGAAAAAAAAGTACATCTTTATAAAGTATGAGGTGTATGCTCACACCGTAACGTTTGTAATGTCACGTTAGAAATGAAAAAGAAGAAGCCACACTCATCAAATCTGTGTATCTTCCATACAATCCATCTCCGTATGGAAATCAAAACACGAAAAAAAAAGTTTGATTTCATGTTTTAATTATTTCTTCATATCATTATTTTTTTAACGGACAGTTTAATTCAAATTATGCCTGTTAAATAACGACAATTCAATTAATAACCTTGGACATAGCCTAATATAATCTAGAGAATTTTCTTCTTTTCTCGTCACACACACACACACACACACACACACACACACACACACACACACACACACACACACACACACACACACACACACACACACACACTTCTTATCTGAGAAAATTGGCACGACACCGGAACATCAACACTTAAGCCATTATCATACCCATACATGATATCCTGGTCATGAATTGTGTTTAAAAAGGGAGAAGGTGTGTTTTTTGTATAATATATAATGTAGATGAAAGATTGATTATTAAAGAAACGGGTCACTTTTCGTGTTTTGATTTTCAAAACTGATATGGACTGAACGGAAGATACACGGATTGAATGTAATCACCCGAAAGGCTTATACCATTTCTTTATCATGAAAGCATTATGCCGAAGCTTTGATACTAATTAAATGAATATGTTCTCATTGGAGTAATGATTGTGCTTCTTTGATATGTCAACGTTAGTGTTAGCTAACAGATAGGCTACTAATAAACAATAGGGGTATTTCGTTTAATAGCAAATAATAGCACATTTGCCGATTTAAAACGGTTCAAACTCGTTAAAGGTTAGCCTTGTAACGTGTCATACACAGAATAAACAGATCATAAACTTTACTTACATTTATAGTCGACGAAAGTCGGAGACTGTGCCATCTTTTGTGTGAATAGTTTTTTTGTTTTTCGCGGTTATTCGGCTTCTTCTTCTTATCCCCCGGAAAAACATGGCCGCATTGCATTGTGGTATACGGGAGTGACATGTAGGGATCATCGTATGTTCACTCAAAATGTTGGTGTTTTATTGTCCACTATATAGTGAATGAAATTAACGACTGAGAATTCGAACACCACTACAAAATGGCGAGCACCCTATATAGTCCACTATATCCGTGATAGGGGACGATTTCGAACACAGCTCTTGTCTGTCTTTCCCTTAACCCTGACAGTTTCTGTCTCAGCATCTCAGACAAATGTGAGTCAGGAAGTCATATACAAAAGTATGGTTTCTCCCTCTGGCTTGTTTTTTTTTCAGTAATACATACATGCAATTTTCCTATCACGTTGGTTGGAGAGACGAGAAGGCATAGCTGACATCTGCTTTTTCTTCTAAGGTTTCATTAGGCTTGATTTAAATGCAAGTGAAATGCATGACCTTAAAGCTTCTTGTAAGATATCGTTACATATGGGTTTTACTTCATTTCACACTTTCAAAACACTTTTTGGGTTTTTGAGAGGGGTTAAAATAACCCTTGGTAAAGACAACTAATAACTTAAACCTCCAAAAGCAAACCATGAACTGAGAATGACAATTCAAAATGAATTAAACATATTTAACATGCCTCATTTTACAACCAGACTAAGCATCTATACTGTGTACAGATATATGTTCTGAGGCGTTTTCCCATGCTAACATCATCATGCTTATTTGAATATATTAAATGACACAAGGAAAACTTGTTAATAAGTTAAAGGCAAATCATTTTTTTAGAGTGCATATACTTGGTCAATAGCACAACACACAAAGTATAGCTGAGTCTGATTGTGATGTGGTTGCAATTATTTTTTTCATTTGTGACCCCTCATGATCAATTAGTAAAAAATGGCATAACAAATCTTTCGACTGAGTTCTTATATCTTAATAAGGCAAAACTTGTAAACAGACATCAGTCTATCCTATTATAACTGTGTTCTGGATGGGGAAACTAACTATATGCTAACATTTATATCACCTTCAGCGAGGCAGTTTATTTAAGTGTCTTTGTTTTGACTAGACATTTCGCAGTGGCCAGGCATCAAGCTGCATGACATGTTTATTGACATGAAGCTTTGGAGCGGTGGATCACAACCATTCAATCAAGCTTCCCTGTTTCAAAGGAAAAAATATAAACCAGGCTGACAGGATGTAGTGATAGCATCATCAGTGGCTGCTGTCATAATGTTTTTTTTTCTAGTTTGGTCTGACTCATCTGTTTCACCCAGTTAAAGTCTGAAAGAAGATGGGAGATAAAGTCTGCAGGGTTTCAGTTGTGATTGGCAGCTGATGGTTGTCGCTGTGCAGTGAGTGGGTGGCTAGCTGGACACACATTCAGAAAAGGATTTAATAGATGAGCTGGTGTTTATGTAGGTGAATGAGTACATGCAGGTATAAAGACATGTGTTTTACAGGTAAGTATATTGTGCATATTATATATAAATATACTGTATAAAAACACTTGAAACACGCCTTAATGACAGCTGTTGGCTCCATTTGGTAGTATGTTTTCGAGCAGTGTTTGTTGTAGTTTTCAGCACCATTGATTTTTGGTATTTACTAAATGGAGGAACTAACTAGCAGAAAATACTCATTTGGAATCCACCAATTTCAGTTGTCGCTGTATCACTTAATGATTTTGGCTGCTCAGTGGAACAGAGGCTTCAAGCTTTTCCTTAAACTTTATTTTATCCTCCCTGGTTCTGCATTTTTTTGAATTGCTATAGTTTCCTGCACTTTTCTTCTCTTGGTTATATTATGTTATACCAACCAGGGCAAACCAATCCATACATAGAGAAACAGGGAGAAGACAGGAATGAGTATGTGTTCTGAATAAACTGTGTGTGATATAGCTGAAAGGCAGTGCAAAAGGGTGAATAAAGGTAATAACTAAGTTGGAATTTCAATTAACATTATTTCTGTAAAGCTGGTATGTATGAAGTAGGTTTGTTGGTGAAGATAAAGAGGCACAATGTTTTTTTGAGGAACTGTGAATATAAAGGGTAAATGAAAGTCCATTCAGCCAATACCACACACCTGTATTCACTGGAACCTATTGCTATTTAAGAAAGCAGTCATAATTCACTTAGAATCTGTCCCCAGTTTCACACAGCCTGAATATGAATGTTATTTAACTGCCAATAAGTGTTGGAAACACAGTTCAGGGAGGCTGGAAGGCTTGTTTTGAACGTGCCGCTACCTCGCTTAATGTCAAAGCTGTAGTTAGTGATTTGCATGTCCAGATGTTTTACATTACAGCTTTCTATCAGCCAGAATAAGATGCTCATGATGAACGATAATTCCCTCTGAAGAATTTTTCAAGTCAGCGCAGTGCAGCTTCTAAGACAGCTCGGGAAATTAAGCACTTTAGAGTCTGACGAAAATATGACTTTATTAGACAGATCTCGCTAACAGCACAATAAATAGCTCACATCAAAACATAAAAAAGTTTGGGAACCCAGATAAAACAACGCAAAACAAGGCCAGCTCCCTTTTGAGTTTGGATATGTGAGAGAATGAGTCATTCTTGCAGCAAAAACATAGTTTGGCACTTAGTGGCAAGAAAACAGAGATTGAGGAGAAACTCAAAATCACTTAATAGTCTGCGAAATTGCATAGCAGCCAACGTTTGGGAAGTTATCTTAAAGGAATACTTCACCCATACGGAACCAGTGTTCTAGCATTATAAAATCACTATTATAATAATGAATGAGGTTTTTCTTTCCTCAGTCTTCCCTTGGCCCAGCTGTCCTGTTAATCCTGACCTTTACTATGATGTCACAAGAAGGAAAATGTAGGGTTAGACAGTGAGACCATAAAACACTCTTTCTTTTTTGCACATTTATACTACATAGGATCTCTCTTCATATTCCAACCGGTGAAGTAGGTCTTTAAGAAACGTAAATACAGTGGTTAAATGGCTGTACACCGGATTGGATGAGATAATACAGTTCAGCACTTCTTTTAACTGTAAAAAGTCCAGTCCAACCAAAGTAATTTGCTGATGGAACCTAACCCTATTGACAACCAGGAACTGAAAGATGTGAGCCCTGCATCTTGTTTTGCAACATTCTACCTATAGTTTCCCTACTGATAGGTTTAACTAAGCATAGGTTAAACTAAGCATGTTAACACTGACTTCCCGCCAGGATGAAATACTTAAGACATGATTCTAAAATGAGGATATCATGTATTTTTTTGTTTCACTTAAAATAAGAAAATAATGAGTTGGGTAGTTAACATAAGGAAAAACTTGTCTTTCCCGTCCTTAAAGTCAAAATGCAATTTTGCATCTAACTGATATGGTTAAACGTGGAGATATAGTGAAGTGTCATCTGTATAACAGTGGTTTAGAAAATGCAAATACAACTGCTAATAATCCGTCTGCATTGGAACATACAGTATAAAAGATAACCCTCTGCCCTTCTTTTATATATAATTCAGGTGATCCATGAACTCTTTCATCATTATTGTATGATTACCATATTTTTTTGCACTTCCCACCAAACTCTCCTGATATCATCATATAATTTGCACAGGCAACTTTACAGTCATTGACATACCTCTCTATCGCCAAGGCTACCACTGGCTAGATCTCTCGCAGTAAGTCCAGGTTCAATGGCAAACCAGCTTTACAAAAACCTTCCCTGCATTCATTTCACACCCTGCATTTCATTAGATGGCGTAAATACTCATTAAATGCTCTCAGCTGTAACCCAAGTCTAGATTAATTATTTTTTTCTCTCCACTGCATAAGCATGTTTGCCCTTGACTCAGTCAGTTCACACAGGCCATGAATGAGAATTGCCTCTCATTGGTATGTATGAGAGCTAAAGGTGAGATAGGGAGCTGGCAGCCAGCGACACAGAGGCCATTATATTCAAACACCATGGGGCTAAACTGTCGAATGCTACTCGCACTCTGATACTCCATCTCATACATTCACTCAAACTCCGACTCGCTCACTCTCTCTAACACACACAAACAAATAATTTCCCTTTTCTTTGTCTTTTTGATCCTGAAGGATTTCCTGTGTCAATCCCCATTTCATGTGCAGAAACTTAGAATAAAAAAACACACACAAAGGAGGTTAAACCAAAAGAGACATTAAAAACACATTTTAGTGTAACACATTTTAACGAGAATATCTAGTAACAGCCTCCCACCTCACCACAGAGTAGACCCTTGTGCAAACAAAACCAAAAACTAAACATTATATCCTTCAATTGGTTCTATAGATTTAGACACCCATGACTAAACATGGTATGAAAGGAACAGTTGCCAAGATGTGCCAAGTCTATTTTTTTTTTTTAACCTTTATTTATACAGTTAAATTCCATTGAGTCCTAAGACTCTTTTGCAAGGGAGACCTGTTAACATTTACACGTTACCATTCATACACCGATAGCAGGCTAACTATCGACATTCACACGTATACTGACATTCAAGTATACTGCCAATTTGGTCCTAACCAAGCCCCAACCACAGCGAGTTCTACCAAAATTCAAGGGCAGGTTTCAAAACAGAGCAACTTCTCATTGACTCCTATGTTAAATATGCAGTTTTCACAGCATTATTAAACCTATTTAAGGCCTGGTACAAAATAACATTCTAGTCTCTTGAGTGACAACTAGCCACCCGTTGGCCCTCACTTTGCCTCGGAGGTATACGTCAGCTAGATGGGCTTATCTCCCTCCACCCATCGTCACATCAATGCCCCTTTTTCATAAGAGGAAATGAGGCGTAAAAATCTAAGAAGATGGTGACGTGCATTGGCCAGGACGATTGGATGCAGTTGGAAAAACTGAGGTCAGCCCGGATGCTACATCCATTTTATGTTCTATCCATGGTTCTAACCAATCATTACTGAGTAAATAAAGATGCAGCTCCAAAGTTTTTATTTCTGTATGTCGACTCCACAAACTGTTCAGCATTATTGTTGATGTCACTCAGTCAAAGTATTGCTGTTAATTTTCCGTCACTAAAAATATGCATTTGCTTATCTATTTGGAAAGTTGATGTCCTCATTCTTAATCCTGTCTACAAAGTGTTGAATGAACACCTGTTCCTAAAGTTAAAGTAAACAGCTGTCAAAAGGCACACAAAAAAATCAATATCAATAGTCAATCCTGTCAATCCTGAAAAGAAATGTTCACTGCTTATTGTTGAATAACGTGATTCGATTTTTTACTGGCATGGAGAGTTAACAGATGAGTGCGTACATATCTGAAATCAATCAATCAATAAAACTGGAAAAGTAAAACATGAAAAATAACAAAGCTGCTAAAAACTTCCGTCCTCCACACACATCCTACCTCTACTGCGCGTCTACCTCGCGTCTACCTCGCGTCTGCGTCTGACTTTTTGTCACTGACCGTGTAATCAACCTAGAGCGGGCACACATCCAACCTCAGACGCACTGCTGATGCGCGTCGGAGGCACGTCTGCAGCGACGCTCCCCTTTACCTCAGGAGGCTCGCCTATTTTTTTCTGAGAGCCGCTTTCTCGGGTCTCTCTGCTTTAACTGATAGATAAATACTCTGCTGCGAGTCAAATTGACTTCATACCGGCAGCTTTCGCTGTAGTTTCACCATTTCCTGGTGTGTCCCTTTCAAAATAAGACTTCAAACTAGCGAAAATTAAAAAAAAAAGAAAAAAGGCAATGGGGCGCACGGATTACTGTCCAGACTCAATATTAGACTCAATATAAATCATATGCATCATAAATGACAGGAAAGAACTTAATTTTTAATGGGAATTATCTATGAAAACTCTATGTAGAAAGATAGGGCTTTTAGAAGCAGCGCTGCAGCAGCAGCAGCTGCTGAGACGTTCCATGTGTGTCCGAGAAAAGTCCGAGAGACGCAGCAGTAAGGTAAGGCGACGCGCTCCAGAGGTAGACACAGGATGTGTTCAGAGGCAGTTACACCTTTCCACCTATACACAAACATTTTGTGAAACACTCTGCCTGCCTAAAAACGTTCAGTATTCCAAAATTGTTTTAAAAATATAACAAAGCTGGGAACTTCACTAGGAACAACTGTAAAAACTATCACCATTTGATACAATTTTAACAGAACAACATCCAACAACATGTTTTAAAAAATGCACATCACTGTCATGCTTTTTCATGAAACTGGTGTGTAATATTAGTTCTTATAGCGGCAGTCGGTCCAGTGATAATTATAATGTGTCAGCTTCTTCTTACATGAAGAGTCTTTCGATGGGCAGCTGGCTGATGACTACATATATTTCACTTATTATAAACTGTGCTGTCTACACTGATAAAAGCAAACACCACTCACTAGGCTTGTTCCATCGAGCTGATTGAGTTCTGGGAAACCTTGAGGTTATGTCCAAGGCAACGCTGGCAATAGATTTTTAGTTCTCATGCTTGTGCAGCCTTTTTGATCTGATATTGTACAGCTTGTATTATAACCACATTGTGGCACAGGGGATAGGGGAATTGTGAGTATGTTATGGGTGATAGATGGACACATATGCATTTGCCTATTGGATTCAGTAATTTTTTCCATTGTTCTTCTTGTGTATGGGTTCATAAGGCGAGTTTCAGTTAATAAATACATCCCCACTTTTATATAAAAAATGTAGTTTTTTAGCCAGAAATCAAAAGCCATCTCGTGTGCTACTGTAGTTCAATGTACTCCTGCATTTTGAATCACAATACAACCTGCAGTAAAAAAACAGGGTTTGTCAGATATAAACTCAATGTGTGGGTGTGTAGTTTAAGCCAACATGGCTAAGAATGATAACTAGGGAATACTAAGAGATTGCACTTAAACTATCGCCACACACCTTCTGATGTACCAAGGTATGTGATGTTCAGACAGTTGGTCAAAGAGTTACAGCAAATTAGCAGCAAAATGTCAGTCCCTTAAGGCTGTGTACCACATTTGGTGATGATAGGTTGAAAATACAAGTAGATGTCACATGACCGTTTTTCAGTTATGCACATTAGTTGAAATACATCATGGCGGACATTTATGGTGTGGTAGATTTGAATAGCCTCTATTCAACAGAGTTGCTGAGTAGATAGACTCTAAAGGTTGAGGTCACGGGGAAGAAGTAGAACATCCCTAGATGGACGTGTGTTTGACTTGTTGTGATGAAACGATCTGTCTATTAGTAGAAGACTTAAGACACATGATACACCCCTCACACAGATATAAACGAATCCTGTAACTAGCAAATGAGGTGCCATGCGGCTCTCACTGCTGCTGTCATGCTCCATGAAACCCTATGTCTGATGTCTGATGGAAATCTCCTGAAATAAACCTTTCTGAAACACAATGATGATAGTCCAGCCTCGCCCTTGTCTTGGTCGCCATGGGGAAGAATTTGGCTACCACAATGGTCTAAGAGGCTTTTTCGTAGAGTAAATTGGGCAGGACTTTTGTGTTAAATTTCAAGCTTATCGAAACTTACCGGTTGATGTACGTAGCCTTTCAAACATTGCGTTTTTAAGGTAATGTTTCTTTTTAACATTTCTGCCGCCCCCTAGGGTTGGAATAATAACTTTGGTATACATGCTACCACACGTGTTGTGCAGAAATCCACCACGTTTCTGATGATTGTACAAATGGTCAATGAGTTATGGGCAATTAATTTCTAAGACCTGCTTAACCCCTGCTCATTTTATAATGGACATTCTCCTTTTTAATAGGCGTGCATATCAGCCCCCTAAGGCTGTCTACCAAATTTGGTGTCAATTGGGTGAAAAACCACAAAGTTGAAAAAAAAAATTTCAGTTTTTGAAAATTTGCCGAAAAACATCCTTCATATCGGATTGTTACTGTCCAATATGCTTTTTTGTAGAGTACATTGAGCTGGACTTGTTTGTTAAATCTCAAGCTAATCGGATGGTGGCTCCTAAAATATGTTTCAAATTGGGATTAATAACAGCGCCACAATGTGGAATATTGCTTCAACAGGAACATCATTCTCTGCTTTGTTAGGTGACATTGATTGTTTTGAAAGGTGCCTTTAAATGATATGAATTATTAATTTTAATATTCCCAGTGGGATGCACATTTTGAGGAATCTTTGTTTTTCTGCGTGCTACCCTGCGAGAGGAGAAGCGTCCTAAAAAAGTGGTGGTAGAAGTATGAGGAATTGTAGTATGTGCTAGCTTTTCAGGAAGGCACATAATAATCAATTTTAACAGATACAGACATGGATGAATGAATCAGTGTTAACCGGGTGGCGGGCTGCCACAAAATAACAGATGGTGGTGGAGGTCGTCCCTCTGCACCGTCTGCTATTCATGCTCATACACACACACACACACACACACACACACACACACACACACACACACACACACACACACACACACACACACAAATACTTTAAGGACAAGCACAGCCCAGATGCAATATGTCCTATTGTTTAATAAACAAATGCAAATTACACAAATAATTATGTTTCACAATTGGAAGAACAATTTCTAACAAATGCAAATCTGGATGTAAAGTTTGTGAAGGGATGCTATTTTTTTTTTTTTCATGGAATTACAAAAACATAAACACTTGTTCAGGGTATTTCCTGTCTGGATTCTGTCAGTGTGGTTTGGATTAGTTTTTTAGAAGTTAAGCCACATTTTATGCTAGCAATATTCCTATGAAAATAAACTGTAGTTTGATAAGGTTGCAATAATACAAATTTGGAACAAATGTACCTGCTGGTTTTATCCATGCAGCATAGGGATGACAATGTCAGTCAGTTGGTCCACTAATGTTTTATTTACCATGATATTTAGAGTGGCATTCAAAGAGACATATATTGCCTTTGGAGATTCCATGGTTCTTCAAGGACCACCATGATTTGTCTGGACATCTGTCTGATGGATTACAACACAATGTGTTGCTGACAGTCATGTTCTCTGTCCCTGAATTGTCAAATATTAAACATTATAACTTGCTTTGGTTTATAACTAACAGTGACCATGAACAATGGACATGAATGTAGGATGTTAGCCTATTGTCCGTTTTTAATTAAAAAAAAAAATGAAATCTATTTCCTGTAAATAATTATGATATTATGCTGAGTTGGATGGATGTTGTTCTGGCTTTTCTGTTTTCTCAAGTAGTAACAAAGTAACTGTTTGTTACAACAAACATTTACTTTGGGTTCAAACCTTCTGTATTAGAGAGTGGTATATTTGACATTTTTTAAACCAAAGATGTGTTCTATTCTGCAGAGACGACAAAAGTACTCAAACCTTTTCAAAGTCTCTGTTAATCAACTTCTGCCCCAGGGTGTATTACTTTACCTGAAAAACTCTCTGAATCTGAACATGCCTGCAGGCTTAACACATTCCTTTTCAAGTGCTGTCTGGAGTGAACATATTAACATTTAAGCACGATAGAAGCCCCTCACTTCCCACAACGACAGCTTAACATTGTGTGAAGACCTATTTTATAGCTTGTTGCCAGTGAATCGGTGGGTGGGCCTGTTGTATGTGAACATTTGCAGGAGCTGTGACAACACTTAAGCTATTGGAGCAGTAGAATTTACACTGTCTAGACACGTTTTGGTCTTGTTCCAGCTCCATGCACATTAAAGAATGTAGTGACCCGAGGAAATATACATGTAGGCTGAATGGATGAGTGAATGCATACGTAAGCGGATGTATGGATGTGCAGACAAGTGCTTAAAATACTACATTTTATTTTTCATACATGAAATTTATATGATGTACATTTCACAGATGTGAAAATAGATTACATGAACAGGACCTGAAAAATTATTTTTGTGAGAAAGGTGATACACAAAAGTAAAAAGGGAGTGTACAAAAATTACAAATGAAACAAAAGAAAAATTAATTGCTCAAGACCTCCAGCTGTATAATCTGTTTTTTATGGTGTTTAATTTTGAAATTTTTAAAAATTTATTTAATATACTGTACTTACCTGCAGGGAAAATAACTATGCCTAACATTGGATATTTTAAATTACATTTACCATGAACTGCCCTGTCAAGAAAAAGAAATACTGCACAATAAAGTTAAGCCCTGGGGTCAAAAGGCGACGTTCCTCTCTCTGTGGCCACAGAAGCTAAAAGAAGCTTTGCCCTATAGGTCTTTGTCCTCATGTTAGGTATACAGTATAAAATAGCACTGGCTTCAATGGTGATTTTGATGTATCAAGTTTCAAATCATGGAGCAAGACCGTTTTCATCTTTGAAGACATGAGTCAGCCGTCCATTTTTTTTTAAATTGGTCTGTGAAGTAACTATTCAAAAGCATATACTTTAATAAAGACATAAGTAATGAAGGGAAAATGTAAACTGATTATAACATGCAACATATTTTGCCCCCTGAAACTGTTTTAGGAGAGCCACTCCAAACTTATGAACAAATAAGGAACAAGGTGATAGTCACAATTAAATATAACACAGCACTCAAGCCATGATAATTCTATCACTCAAGAGGAGAACAATTCAGCGTTGAGAGTAGGCTATCTGTGAAGGCAATCAATCAAACTTGATTTTTTTTTTCTTTTTTTCAAGATAAGTTTTTGGTGTTTTTCCAGCTTTATTGATAGCTTGGAGAGACAGAGATGAAATGAGGCAGAGAGGGGAATGAAATGCAGAGAACGACCTGTAGTTAGACTCGAAACGGGTCGTTGCGAAGAAGACTGAGCCCCCCTTCAAACTTGAGTTTTTATATACAATGTTAACACACCCAACGTTTTATACACAAATAGCTGATCTGATGTGCAAAGGCCACGTCAAAAGACAGCTTAAAGGCTACTTAAATAAAAATATTTTATATACTAAATGAAACCTTTTAAAGTTATACTGTATATTGTCAGGTAAAGTGTCAATTTCTTAAACCCAAGTCCAGTTTTAAGAAATTCCAACATTTATCAAATCGGAGAGAAACAAAACAATTATGTGCAAGTTTTATTACATTCTGACTAGACTCTCTACCTCTGCTTAAAGGCAGGGAAACCCTTACAATGTTTGTTAAATAATTGTTTATCGTATTACATTAATTCATTTACTTGGTGAATGTAATCTGCTGCAGTCTGTATAAACTGCAGCGTTTTTCTGACGTCAAGCGACAGGGCTGAGGTGGATGCCAGGTAGATGGATGGGTGTGTGGGGTGAGGGGTTGATGTATAGATTGGTGGCTTGTAGAAAAATAGGATGAAGAGTAAATTCACCTGCTGCTGAGCGACTGGCGATTCGAGCCAAAGCACACCTGAACTCAGTGTGTGTGTGGAATGCAGCATCAGAGATTTGTGACAGTTTGGACCAAGTGTGTGCAGAGATGCGAAAGTGTGTTTTCCTTTTGACCAACTTTATGTATTATGTGTGTGTAAGGCTGCAGGCTTTTTCCTGGCATGGTATATTTGACTCAAGAGCCAATGTAAAATGTAGATAAATAATCTAAGCTAGTGACATATCTGAGGTACAAAATGAATTAGAGTTTGATGAAATGATTTTATCATCTTTTTATAAGGTATGCATGTAATAAAAGTTTCAAAGACTGAAATTAGAATATTCGCTCAAATCTGTTCAAGTCAAATTAACATTAAGTGTCACATCCTTATGAAAAGGTACAATTTGGCATCTTGAATCTCTTTGATGCAATCTTTCTTTACAATAAACACCATGTGGGGTTTAGTGCTCCTCTTGAGAATGGTGGCCTTCCTTAAAGAGGACCTATTATGCTACTTTTCTGGTCTTAATTTCTTGTTTTACACTGCTATAGAGCAACCTGACACGAATCACATCACAAAAAACTATGTAGATTTTCGGGAAGCTCTTTCTCTTATTTTGGCGATCCAGCACATCCTGTCAACACTTGAGTGTGTGTGCTTCGGCTCCCTCCGCCTGTGCTTCGGCCATCTCCGCTCCCCTCCCCCCCCTCCTGCAAACCCCACTCCGTTGTGATTGGTTACCTTCCTTCCGGAACACTTTCAGTGGCGGAAAGCGCGAGCATGGACCTATAAGGGGCGCGAGGCAGACGCAAACAGGGAAGTGACAGCATTACCATACATGGAAACATCCGTGTGGAGACGTCACAAAGTGTTATGCGACGTCACAAATTATGAAAGGGTAGACCGCTTTGAAGACGTGACTTCTCGACTGGCTAGAATAGTGTTTAGTGCTCTGCACAGACACCCCAGACGGTCAGCAGGGAATATGTCGAAATGCATGTAAGTCATTATTTGATAATTTAGTATGGTTAAGCATGACTATGAATCATCATAACAACGTTTATAGGTCATAAAAGTCAAAAAGCATCATAGGTCCTCTTTAAAAGAAAGCTTCTCACAAATCAGTTTTAAGTTAAAGGGCCTTTAAGTCAAACATGGCTTTTGTTCAATGCTATTTTATAATTTCAAATCCTTCTAGGAGAAAGCACAACATGTTCAATTTGACTTAAGATTTACGAAAATTGTACAAAAATAGTACATGTATGCAGTACATTTTCATCCCTTCTGAAAGCTAAATACTAACATTTAGTTTTTGAATGTTGCTGTCACTTCAGTACGTTATTCTCTCTGATGTGCAACACAAAGCCTAAATGCCACACAGTTACTTGAAGTAAAAACCGAAAATGAAATTTGAGTGGAGAAGGTTTGGGGGTTTATGTAGGAGTAGAAGAAAAAGGTTTGGAAACATCAGATGAAACATTTCTGTCCCTGAAGATTTCAGGGGTCACAGTAATTGGTGGTTGGTTTTCATCTCTCAGCTCTGCAGGGGTATCTGGACCCAGGCAGAGCGCGGTTGAGGGAGAGGAGAAAAGGTTCTGTGTGCTTTGGGAGCATCAAAGAGGGACGTTCTACACTTGAACAAGTTGATTATTGCAACCTTTTGACAACAAATAATTTCAGACAGTGAAGCATCTCCCCCGCCACTTGGACTTTGCAAGACCCAGACTCTTTCAACATGTTTGACTATTTTGATATTTTTTAGATATTTTTTTTTTTTCACTTTTTTTTCACCCTTATTTATATACTTTCACACGTGATCGTAGCAACTACTGGCCACACGGAGCCTCTATTCCCTCGTGTGTAAACCTGCCTCCACTGGGGATTATATATATATATATATATATATATATATATATATATACAGGGCTGTACGCTTATTTTTTTAGGTGGTAGCACTGGTGCTAGCAAGCAAAAAAATTCAGTAGCACAAAAATAAATTTGGTAGCACACAAAGTATGATCGAAAACTTGCATAACCTTAACCCTTGCATTTCACTGTAATTACCTTTTAGCCTGTCATCTTGGTCTCATTTGAGATTCTCAATTAATATTATATCCTAGTGTGTGTAGTAATAATTATGGAAGAAGGAATAGGGGTGCACTGGTTGCAATTTAGAAAAAAGAATCTAACCTGCCAATTGCAATTTTTTGCTGATTCAGAATTATTATTATAATGTCCTTCTGTTAATTAAAACCAAACTTTAAAACATTAAACATAGCCTTGTGGCGTGCAAAGACGGGAGTCGGAGGCGGAGTGTCAAAAGACGGAGCTAACTGCTTTAATGACATTAATACACTTGTCGAGTAACAACAACGGAGCAGACAGTAAACTCCCGATAGTCTCAAAACGCCAGTTATACAAAACAGGAAATTCCTCCAGTCATAACAGTCCCCCTGGAACCCCGGAACTTCAGTTCCATAGGTGAATTATGTAAAAGCACTACACAAGCCCCCCCAGAATTCACCCATAGTCAAAGTCCCCGCGCCGGAAAGGCACGATGGCCCGGCCGCGACTAGAACGAGTGGCAGGGGCCGAAGAGGGGAGGGGCGTGGTGGGCGCAGCAGGACTAAGCCCAGGACTGGGCGGCAACGGCACCGACAAGGCGGCAGGGAGCCCAGCGGGGCGTGTTGGCGTCCACGGCGCGGAGCCTGGGCCAACTCCAACGGTCTGCAAATGTCCACGTGGGCAGGCTTGATCCTGTCGACAGAGACAGTCTCGGGCCTACCACCGATGTCCACGACCAGGCTCTTATCCCTGTGTTGCAAGACCCTAAACGGCCCGTCATAGGGGGGGCGCAACGGTCCACGGTGGGCGTCGTGGCGGATGAACACAAACTCCGCCGTGTGCAGATTGGGTGGCACCAGGGAAACGGGGGTGCAGTGCTGCGAAGTGGGGACGGGTGCAAACTGCTTGGCGACCTCCAGCAGAGAGGACCGCTGCCTGGCCGCCGACCAGGGTGTTGTGGCGTTCGGAATGAAATCCCCTGGAACTCGCAGCACCTGACCGTAGACTAACTCGGCAGACGAGGACTGCAGGTCCTCCTTAGGTGCCGTCCGGAGCCCCAGCATCACCCAGGGAAGTTTGTCCAACCAGTTGCCGTCCGTCAAACTGGCACGCAAGGCCGCCTTCATGGAGCGATGGAACCGCTCGCACAAACCATTAGCCTGACGATGGTATGCGGTGGTGCGATGCAGTTTAACCCCCAGATCCCTGGCAACCACATTCCAGATCTCCGAGGTAAACTGTGCACTCCGGTCGGAGGAGAGGTCCGAAGGTGTCCCAAAGCGCGCGACCCATGTGCCGATAAACGCACGGGCCACATCGGAAGACGATGTCGAGGTGAGTGGCACAGCTTCAGGCCAACGCGTCGTCCTGTCCACCATCGTGAGGAGGTGGGTGAAACCATGCGAAGGGGGGAGTGGCCCCACCAGGTCGATGTTGACATGGTCGAACCTCCTACCGGGGACGACGAATGGCTCCAACGGGGCCTTGGTGTGGCGGTGCACTTTTGCACGCTGACAGGACACACACGAGTCGACCCAGGCCCGTACGTCCTTCTTCAGTCCTTTCCAGACGAACTTCTGAGAGACCAGCCTCACGGACGCCCTCCTGCCGGGATGGGACAGGCCGTGTGCTGCCTCGAAAACAGCCCACTGCCAGCCGGCTGGGACCAGTGGCCTGGGCTGGCCGGTGGAGAGGTCACACCACAACCTGACCCCTGAGTCGCCGATCGCCACTTTTTCCAGGCGCAGCCCGGTGTCCGAGTCTTTGAGGGACTGAAATCCGTGGTCCGTGGCCTGTTCCGCACTCATACGCGAGTAGTCGAGACCCAGCTGCACCGCGCCGACGATCACTCTGGAGAGGCAATCCGCGACCACGTTGGATTTGCCAGCGATGTGCCGGATGTCCGTGGTATACTCAGAGATGAATGACAGCTGGCGCTGTTGGCGGGCGGACCACGGCTCGGCTACCTTGGACATGGAGAACGTGAGGGGTTTGTGGTCCACAAAAACCGTAAACTGACGGCCCTTCAGGGCGAAGCGGAAATGGCGGATTGCCAGCCAGACGCCGAGCAGCTCCCTGTCGAAAGTACTGTATTTGCACTCCCGGGGTACCAGCTGGCGGCTGAAAAAGGCGAGCGGTTGCCAGGCGCCACCGACCCACTGCTCTAACACCGCGCCAACCGCGTAGTCGGACGCGTCGGTTGTGAGTGCCACCTGAGCTCCGGGCAACGGGTGGACCAACAATGCGGCCCGGCTCAATGCAGTCTTAGTGTCCTCGAACGCTTTGTCCCTCTCTGCAGTCCAGTCGACGTCTTGGCCGGGCGTCTTGTCCTTGAGGGCCTCATACAGCGGGCGCATAGTGTGTGCCGCCCGGTGTATGAATCGGTGATAGAAGGTGACCATCCCCAGGAACTCCCGGAGCCCCCGGGCCGAACGTGGGCGGGGAAAGTTGGAAACAGCCTCCACCTTCGACGGAAGGGGGGCGGCACCATCCCTGTTGATGAGGTGCCCGGGGAACTGGATGGACGGCACCCCAAAAACACACTTCGCCGGGTTAATGATCAAGCCGTGGCGGTCGAGCCTTGTGAAGAGGGCCCGGAGGTGTGTGAGGTGCTCCTCCTCCGAGGAACTGGCGACCAGGACATTGTCCAAGTAGACGAAGATGAAAGGCATGTCCCTCAGTGCCGAGTCCATCAGCCGCTGGAAGGACTGGGCCGCGTTTTTCAGGCCGAATGGCATCCTGAGGAACTCAAACAACCCAAACGGAGTGACCACAGCTGTCTTCGGGACATCCGCAGGGTGCACCGGAACCTGGTGGTAGCCCCGCACAAGGTCGACTTTGGAAAACAGGAGCTTCCCCGCCAGATGCACGGAGAAGTCCTGAATATGGGGCACTGGATAGCGGTCGGGCGTGGTGGCATCATTTAGGCGGCGGTAGTCTCCACATGGGCGCCAGCCGCCATCCTGCTTCGGAACCATGTGGAGTGGCGAGGACCACGGACTGTCGGAACGGCGAATGATGCCCGGGCGCTCCATGTTGGCGAATTCAGCCTTAGCAACCGCCAGTCTCTCCGGAGCGAGCCGTCGGGCCCTGGCATGCACGGGGGGGCCCTTTCGTCTCAATATGGTGCTCCACACCGTGTTTCGTCGACGTGGACGAGAAGGTTGGTTGCAGCAGGCTAGAGAACTCTCTGAGCAGTTGCTGGTACTTGTCACCCTCAGAGAGCGAGTTAGAAAGGCCGTCGTATGTCCCCTCATCGCAGACACATGCGAACGAGGAGAAGGTCAATGCGTCCACCAGGCGCTCGTTCTTGACATCAACCAGCAGCCCGTGTGCGCACAGAAAATTTGCGCCGAGGAGGGGGAAGGAGACGTCGGCTGTGACAAAATCCCATGTGAACCGTTGACCTCCAAAACATAAATCCACAGACCTCGTGCCATACGTTCGGATCGGGGTGTCGTTGGCAGATGTTAAGGGAGGGCCGTGCAACCCGCCGGCGGCGTCGTCTACCGTAGCCGGCACTACGCTCCTCTGTGCACCGGTGTCGCAAAGGAATTTACGCCTGGAGAGGGTGTCCACGATGAACAGCAGCCGGCCCTTTGTGCCTGCGCTCACGGCCACTACTGAACGCAGGCCTTGGCGTTTCCCGCCGCGTTGAAAGTGCACGGAGAGCGGCACCTTTTGGCCTTGGCCCCGAAACGTGCATGGAAATAGCATAGGCCCGCAGCGGTAAGGCTGTCGGTGGACGCGTGTCCTCTGCCAAGGGGAGCGCTGCTGCCCGGACGAGTGTAACTGCGTTTCGGGGCCAGCACATCCGGGGCGAAACGCTGGGTGGCCAGAAAGAACCTGTCTGCCTCCTCTGCCTGAGCCCGTGGCTCCGTGATGGATGTATTCGCGAGCGCTGTCTGGACGTGTGGTGGCATGTGTCGCAGGAAGAGTTCGATGAAAAGGAAATTTGGTACCTCCGAGCCCAGCAGGTTTAACATCATTTCCATATGTTCGGAGGGTTTGCTGTCCCCCAGGCCTTGAATGGCAAGAAGACGCCGGGCTCTTTCCGATCTTGACAGTTCAAAGATTTTGAGGAGGTAAGCCTTGAGCCCTGCATATTTATTTTGGGCAGGAGGAGATGTAATAAAGCTTACTGCCCTGGCTGCAGTGGAGCTCCCCAGTGCTGAGACGACGTGGTAATAGCGTGTGGCATCATCTGTAATCCCACGGAGGGTGAACTGAGCCTCTGCCTGTGCGAACCACGTTGCCGCGGACATCTCCCAGAACTCCGGCAATTTGAGAACGATGGAAAGCGCCATGCTGTTGCGATCGATATTCAAATCAGTCTCGGAATCTTCAGCGGGACTGACGTCGGGGTCACCAATGTGGCGTGCAAAGACGGGAGTCGGAGGCGGATTGTCAAAAGACGGAGCTAACTGCTTTAATGACATTAATACACTTGTCGAGTAACAACAACGGAGCAGACAGTAAACTCCCGATAGTCTCAAAACGCCAGTTATACAAAACAGGAAATTCCCCCAGTCATAACAGTCCCCCTGGAACCCCGGAACTTCAGTTCCATAGGTGAATTATGTAAAAGCACTACAGCCTATTAAATAAATAAGTATACATATTGGTACGATTTAGGATAAGTTAAATAGGTTGTTGTGAATGTGTTGGGAGTAGCTTTTCAGTGGCTTATTTAAAACTTTGTTTAAATAGACTAGGCTACTGTTGACTGCTCTCTGCAGCTGAAGGAGTTGCCTTTCAAGCTAGAAAAAAGCGCTAACTTCCTGTTCTTACCGGCTTCAAAATAAAAGTCAACTCACATTTGGCTAGTAACAGGCTTTTAATTTGAATGCGCACAGGAAATGTTCTGTTTGTACACGCGCTAACTTAACTGCGGTAATGTGCCGTCTCCTTCAGTTAACTGCCGTTGGTGAAGTTTTTATACGGTAGAATCTCAGCACGAGCACAGATCCCGAGCACATATCTTTCACCAGCCAAAGTGGAGGGTGGACTCAATAACTTACTTGCCTAAGACTACATTTACCCGCAGTGTTAATGTAGAGCCCTCTAAGCAGTGTTGTGCATCTCTCCTCTGTGTTTCAAAGACAGCCTCAGTCTGGGTACTATAGTATAATTCCTTTTTTCATTGATATCAAAATTGAAAAAACGGAAAACTTCTGTTGGTTTCAAACCAATAACGGACTGAATTGTTTTTTTTGTCTGAATCGAAAAACAAACAGAACTGCCCAATGTGCTCCGTTTTTCGTTTTTGCCGATACCTTTTATACATTTTCGATTTGAATTGAATAAGGAAATGGGCTGCCAGCTGATTCTTTTTTTGATTTTGTGCTCAAAACGAAAAACGAAGTCACATGGTGTGAAACAGGAAAGAGGTCATGTGACAATATCACAGTCGAATTGTGTCCATCAAAATAAAAGTGCATTTGTAAGGCATTGCTAGCTGATGTGGGAAAACGTTTTTTTTTTTTTTTTTAATAATGAAAAATACAGAGCTCTATTTACAAACAGTTTAAATATAGATATACTATTGTCAAATAGTTATGTATTGTTGGCTATATTATGCAGTATAACCAATTGCTAACCCATTGTGTAATTTAAAAGAAAAAAAAGACTTCAGAATCAAACAGATAAACAACAGTCATGAGGATGTTTTTTTATTGATGCTGCTCACCTCTCTGCTCACCTCTCTTCAACTATACTTTTTGACCCAAACAGACAGAAAATGATTTCATTGAACACACTCGCAAATAGGCCTAATATGTTCACTTGTGTTAACATTTCAACAATTCTTGAACACATACAGGCCTACTGGTAGAAGAAAAGCTCTGGTAACAAGAATGAGCAGAAAGAGCAGTGGGTGGTGAATTGTCCTTTACTATTAAGTCCACAACTCTGTCCATCCTGCCTTGCAATCTAGCTTACATTCCCTTATACCAGTGCTTCTCAAATGGTGGGGCGGTCTCAGGGGGGGCGCGAGCGGCAGGGGGGACTTAGTGTTTTTTTTTTTTCTTAAATAAACATTATACCAAGGGTCAGAAGTGTAACAGAATTTAGATTTTACAAAGAAAGGGAGTATCCACTCATTGGACAGAAGGCTGTCAACATCTTACTACCCTTTGCCACATCCTATCTGTGTGAGATGGGCTTTTCCACTGTTGCTGCACTCAAGACAAAGTACAGGTCCCAGCTTAACATTGAGCAAGAGTTAAGAGTAGCAGTATCAAGTTTGAGGCCCAGATTTGGAATGATGTGCACTGCAAAGAGGGCTCACTGCAGCCACTAGAATACAGAGCAAATTGTATTTTTGTGTATTATAAGCAGAATGTGTTCATATAAAACAGACAAATAGGGAAATAAGTTCAATTGTGAAGGTGAATTTAGTTATATTAAAAAAGCTCGAACTGATGTAGCTGCCAGTTTCAAATAGTTCAGGGTTCAAGGCTTTTTTAATGTCTTGTGTTATGTTCAGGGAAAGTATGCAAATTGTACATTAAATATTGTTGCAAATGTTGCACACAAAGAGTAATGTTTATTTTCAAGTCATATATATTTTTGAAAGGGAATAAGCTGATGAAGCTGACTGACAAGTGACCAATGTTTACTGTTTAAAAATGTTATTAATTAAATGAAAACCCCAGTGAAACATTTGCTCTTGTTTCTGTGTTTTGAGATTCACACAGACTGAACGGTCTTGTTTAAATGTTACAAATTGAGTTAATTAACTTGGAAATTGTTTTAAGATGTTGCAGATGTCAGCAAATTGTATTAATCTATTTTAATAATAAGGTGATTGTATGCAGAATGCTGGTGCTAGCAACTCAAACTCATATATAACTCTTATACAGATAAATAAATAAATATTAGCAGGTTCTCAATAGTATTTCAATTTAGGGGGGTCGCGAAAAAATTTCAGTCTCCTAGGGGGGGCATGACAGAAAATAATTGAGAAGCACTGCCTTATACACATGGCAGCCACTCAGAATGTTTGACAGACTCGGTGACTGTGTGGTATTCATGGTACAGAATATGATGGGGTACTTAAGGGACAGCTTGAGTCTGGATGGTAGGATTGTTAGTTTTTTTATTAAGGTGAATCGTCAACCCAGTATAACGATCAAACTCCTTCGTCAATTTTCTCTACTTATGACATCTATTGCAGTATGTCCGTCCTGGGAGAGGGATCCCTTGCTCTGTCGACTCTCCCTGAGATTTCTCTTATTTTTTTTTAATCCCGGTAAAGGGTTTTTTACTGGGAGTTTTTTCTCAGCCAAGCTAAGGGTGTAAGGGCAGGGTGTCATATTGTATGGAATGTAAAGCCCACTGAGGCAAATGTCCATTTGTGATATTGGGCTATAGGCTACAAATAAAAATTATTAGATTTGATTTGATTTGATTTAACTACGTTGGCCCACAGCGCATTCATTTAAATTGTAGGCTAAGAAAAATACTTGATAATCTCACGATTGCAGGGCTGTTTTTGCGAAACTATAATTAATATATAAACTCATATATATAAACTCATGTATTATCTATGTTTGAAACATATAATCTATTGAAATCAGTTGATAAATAAGAGAACAGCGCCCTCAAAGGTCACACATTCAGATGGGTCACAGTTTGCAGTGCAATCGTCTCCTTGCGGAGCTGATCTGGAGCCGTGGCTGGAGCCCGGACTGTACATCATGGACACAGACCTAGTCAGAGATTCAAGTCTGGTAAGTCCAATAGTATCCAGCTGCAGCCCCGGAGACAAACACCCTGGCGTGACAACAACACCCAGGCGTGACGGAAGTAACTGTGGTGTGACGGAAGTTACCTGTAGATTTTATTTTTGCAACATCATAAACTTCTAAGTAGTAAACAACGTCAAACAATAACAAGACAGCAGACCGATACTAAGTTTGTGTTATTTATATTGTTTTGGCGATTAGGTTCAGGCATCACAGTTGGGTGGGTTGGGTTAGGGCAAGGGGACAGGGAGAGGTTAGAATATAGATAGAACATTGACGGAACACCGCGGCGGCCATCTTGAGCAGAGGTGGAAAGAGTACGAAAATATTCTACTCAAGTAAAAGTATGATTACTTGGATGAAATTTTACTTAAGTAAAAGTAAAAGTACTGGTCTAAAAATCTACTAAAGTAAAAGTAAAAAAGTAGCTGATTTAAAATGTACTTAAAGTACAAGTTACTAGTTACTTTTTAACAGCGGGAGGGGGCGGGGGTCTCTTCTGTGTAGGGCATTATATATATATAGACAAACTAGTTTTGTTTAATTAATGCAACACTTTTACATATTAAAGTGCACAAATTAAACAAATCATGTCACCACACATGTATGGATGTATACTGTGTCATTATACTTTAGATAAGCAAATATGGAGCGAAGAGTCTGTTAATGTGGGAATTTAACCGGTCTACAGACCTAAACAGACTGCAGCTGCAGTTCTAATAATGTAATTGTGTATAACTGATCTAAACCATGGACATTGCAAGGTTAGGCTGCTCGATTTTGACAAATCATAATCATGATTGACATTGTGTAATCACAATCATTATAGGCAATTATTCATTGATTTAAGAACTGCAACATGCACTTATTTAACATTTGAAACCATGACTTTAAACATAGCCTATCCTAATTGAACTGAAAACAAGGAAAATACAAATAGCCTAAGAAAAACATATTTTTAATAATTCAATTAAATAAGTGTCAAAATCAAAATAAACCGTTGCAAATGTTGTTGATAGGGCACGTCTTTTACTAGCAGGAATGTGAGGGCATGTTTTATTTATATCTCATGGAGCTGGCTGGATAAGCAAAATGCATTGTAGGCTACAGTGTTCTTAATTGATGACTGTTGTGGTGACAAGAGTCAAGGAGCTTTAAACTTCCTGTGTTTTTATTTCTTTATTGCTTGGTCATAGACCACTAGGATTCAACTTTAAAGCTGCAGTTGAGAGTTTCAGCCGTTGGGATCCCAACGGCTGTTTTCCCAACGCTCTACCTGCTGTAGCTCCTCCTTCCAAACGACAGCTATGCGCGTTCATGTGAATTCAGTTCAACACCATGTCCGATTCCGAGGTGATTAAACATTAGTAATGATAACTACATACGTACATATTGAGCATACATTTTAATCACAGACATACCATGTATGTTAGCTTAAAATCATTGTAAGTGTGCTGGTAGGCCTAACAAAAGTAGCTGTAACAGCCAGGCAAGATGGCAAACTAATTGTAACAGAGCGGAGAGGTGTGTGTGTATCTCCTACTATCTATGCTCCTGCTCTGACCGCAGCGGGAGCCCTGACACGCAACCGCGAGGAGTGAGCTGCATGTCAGTGCTCCCGCTGCTCGTTGAGAAGAGGTGATTTGCTTTGGCGAAAAAAGTCACCAACAACACCAGAAAAAAAGCGAGATTTGTCGCTTGTCGCTGTTTTGAAAAAAAAAAGTCGCCAGGGGGGCTGAAAAGTCACTAAATATAGCGACAAAATCGCTTTGAGTTGGTAACACTGAGCACAGGACGAGGGCTATATAGGGCCAGCCGGACGTCCTGCTAGCGGCAGGCAGCCTAGGGGCAGAGGAAGGGGACGAGGTCGCGGCGGAGAGGTCTTGATGTGATAGGGCAAGAAGACATACCGGTGTAGACCTACTTTTTTTTCGAGCTCTCTCCGTCTCCCTTTCAGCAGTTAACTTTTCAACATTCGTCTTTCCTTGTTTTTTTGCTGTCTTAGCGGTGTTAGTTGTTGGTATCCTGGGAATGGTAAATTGAGGGTTCGTTTGTGAAGACATTGCTACTCGCTGTCCGCCGTAGTAGTCTAGTACCAAACAGTAGGCTAGTGTCAGACTGCTAGGGTCGTGAACGCTCACGCAACTGACGCATCAATGTCGTTGCCAAGGTCCCACAGCCAATAAGAACGGAGAATCTGACCTCGCTCTGATTGGTCAAAATTAACATGAGCGGTGGCAATTTTGGGGGGCAGCACACAGAGGCAGGGGGGAGCAAAGTGATAAAAAAGTATTTTCAGACCACTTCACCTACATATAGCTGAATGGCTATTATGACAAAATATTACAGTAAAAAAACTCTCAACTGCAGCTTTAAGTGAGTAAACTAATTGGTCGTGATGTTTTGAGGTGCAGCTGGGTCGCATATGCGTTTTTTCTATCTCTCTCTCACGGTCGCGTATGTCATCTCTTAACAGCGTAACATATCTTGCACATTATTTTAGTCTATTAGTTTTACCTTTCTTCTCGACCAAAGGCTGCCTTTCTGCCGTCTTCTGGAAGTTTTTCAAAGCTCCCGGCAACACGCACCGTCTCCATCCTACTCTGCACTGTTAAACTGAAAACTAAACTATCAGGTGAGGGAGGGGCCGATCGCACGGCTGGATGAAAGGTTTGCTGCATTTAAAAGCCTTCACGTCTTCACGTGCGGTACAATGATAGTTTAACTAGGGTTATTTTGTTTTAATGATAAAGGGAAGCAATGTTTGTTGTTATCATGTAGTCGCAATGTGTTCTTTATATGTCCATGGTTCTCTCCTCCTGTCGATCATCCACTGTGTTAGTTTCCGGTATTGTGCCGTAAAAATAAAAGCCCCCCGCGATATTTCTTTTCTTTTCTCTCCTTTCCCTATCTATTTTTTTACTCAGTAACGCAGGTGATATAAAATGTAGCGAAGTACAATACTTCACAATAAACATACTCAAAGTAAAAGTAAAAGTATAGGTTTTAAAAATCACTTAAAAAATTACGAGTACACAAAAAAACTACTCAATTACAGGAACGCGAGTAAATGTAATTCGCTACTTTACACCCCTGATCTTGAGTATGTCACGTCAAACAATAAAAAAGACCGCAGACCGATAGGCTACTAAGTTTGTGTTATATATATTGTTTTGAGGATTAGGTTCAGGCATCATAGCTGGGTGGTTAGGGCAAATGAGTGACATAGCAGACATGTCATGGAAGCTAAATAGTCAAAAATCACGTCCGTGACACCACAGTTACTTCCGTCACGCCAGGGTGTTTGTCTCCGGGGCTGCAGCTGGACCCTACTCGGTAAGTATGTACCAGGAGGTCTGGTTTGCTAATTATTTTAAACTTCCAAGTAAGTTTTTTTGACAGTATTGAGAGAATGATACAGGTCTGGTGCTGACTTTGGATTAAAGAATAGTTATATTTGGTTTAGGAAGTGCGTAGGTATAATTCATAAAGGTTTAACAACAGTAAAGCAGTAATGATATCCAGTGAATACAATGAGTAGTAAGTGTAAAGGACCCCACGGTCATATTTACTTTAGATTTACAGTCTTATATTTTTTAGTATTTTTCTGCATACATTATACGCGAGTGCTTTTATTTTGAAGGAATAATTACCGGAAACGAAACTGAACGGTCTATAGAGAGTGTCACTTGTTCACTTGATATTGAAAATGGAGAATTGTAAACAGAGATATTACTTTCTTTCCACGGTCTAGCACCTGGCTGTAGGGCACAAGGTTTGTAATATTGCATTTAAAATGGTGTTGTTATCACGGAACTCTGTATGGTTTGTTTTTACATGCATGGTTGGTGTTGAAATGAGAATGTGCAGAAGTTTAACTGTTTTATATGAGTTTGATATAGCGCCGCTTTGCCGTGCTTATTTAAGCTAGGTATTGTCACGTGGTATTACGGCTTCACATTTATAGTTTAATGTGTATGAAAATGTACATTATTAAGGTTAAGTGTGTTAAGCATATAAAGCTAAAATTAATGTGTCATTGTAACTTTGTTAGGTAAGCAATTAATGGATAGTGTGCTTAAGACAGGTTACATTTCATGTGTAATTGTGCGCTATTATGTAGGATGGATATTGTTTTATGGATATGGTAAAAAGAGTTAAATATGATTTAATTTAAATGTAATTGAAGGTTATTTGAGCTTGTCATTCAGTCAAGAGTTACAGATGTTGACACTTTCTTTCTTTTTCCATTTTTAGCTCTTACGGTGTTTTATTATTTTGAAACCACAACCTTGGAATGAAAATGATGAAATATCAGTTGGAGAGTCAGACCATTAATCAACCTGGGATGCTACAGTAAGACCAGGTAGTAAGACCAGGTTATACCGTTATTCAGTCTGGAGGAATATGGTGTTACTGAAATGTTATTTTGATGCTCTATGTCATTTGAGTTGATGCATTTATGCTTATCTTTACTTGTGTTTAAAGAAGTCATTCTACACTTAAAAGAGACAGTATTTTTATATAGCTGAGGTTAAATGCTAATACTTACCCGGGGCCGTTGGCCCTGTAATAGTAAAGTGAACATGTATTGTATTGTATTGAACATGTAAGTGCCTAGCATGGGTATTTAGACTAGTAGTAACTGTTGAATAGATACTGAGTATTGTGCTAAGAGTGCCAGGTCTAGTGCAAGTGTATATGATTATTGTGTTTTATAAGGTGTATTGTTATTGAGAGCATGTGTTTTAAGATGTAGGCCCGTCTACACCAAAGATTCGTGACGAGGCGGCTTGAGACTTGCGACGCCTTGCAACGAGCCCGTCTGCAACATTCTAAAACCATTTAGTCTACACCACTGCAACGGGCCTTAATAGTATATCATATAGGCCAGTAGCGCCGAGGTGGTATATACAGCATATGACGGGCCTGTACGCTAACAAGAGAGCGATCATTAATGTGAACTGTGTTTATGTTTCCACACACAGTTAGGTTTAACAAATGTTTGCATGTTGTTTGTACTTTTGGGATAACTCATTTGTTCAACTTCTGACCTACACCATCTGCTTTTCTACAGACTCATCTTGGCTGTCCTGTACTTCAACCATAATGGCAGATGAGAGGAAGCTAAAACCAGTGATGTTGAAATGTGTTATGTGTAGGGGTGTAACGGTACGCTAAAGTCACGGTTCGGTACGTACCTCAGTTTTGAAGTCACGGTACGGTACGGTTCATAGTTAAGGGAGAATGAACAGTGTTAGCTGTCAGTAACTAGCTAACATACAAATAAAATGCATAACAAACATAAAAGGAATACTGCTACAATTCTCCAATGAATAAAATACTTCTTAAATACTAGTGAAGGTGCAGCATAAACTAAAATTGCACTGAAAAAAAGCCAGTGTTAATGCTCAGCAGGCTCTGTAAACTGGTATGTAAACAAAGGGTATGTCATCTTTAAGGGTATTTTTGACTTTAAAAAAAGAAAATATTGCTGCAGCTCTCTTAGCTCTGAAGTGCTCTTATAAATCTAACAATTATCAAATAAAAGTTCAACTGCAGCATTAATTAAATGACAACTTGTGTATTTTCAGTATAAAGAAGAAAATACTGTCTGGGTTTGCACAGCTCGTTTTTTCTTAACAGTAACAGTGATAGTAACACCTGGATGGTGCGTTTTCAAATGCGTATGCATGTTCGACGTGTTGGCTCCCTTTATATGTCCATGGTTGGCTCCTACATAGGCGATCGTGGTAAAACAGTAACCTGTGTGCCGACATTGTTCCACACGTCTATCACTGTCTTCATAATTCACCTGGAATCCGAAGTTATCCCTCAAATAGGATTTGAATGACAGGGGGACGCCTGCAAGCTCCGGTTTTCTGCTGACTTTCGCCATGCAGTTCGCTCTCTGTTCGATAGCACTGTATAACATTTTTATTTGCACTACTCATAGACTGTAAAAGAGGAGTAGGCTACTACCGTAATGGTCAGAATATAAGACGGGTTTTCCCCCCTGGAAATAGGTCGTAAAAAGTCAGGTCATCTTATATTCGGGGTCTAGTATTCGGCGTCCAGTAATGGACTGCCCATTACCAGAGCGATCATTCAGCCTAATAATAATAACAATAGCCTATGTTTAATTTATATAGCGCATTTCTCGCACTCAAAGCACTTTACATAGCTTAAGGGCCTGTGTCCAAGTTGTGTGTTTTTTTTTTTTTATCGGGTGGAACCAACACTGGCTGTGCTCTCTGAAGCGGCCGGGGCATGCGTGTGTGCAATGGGAGAGAGAACGCTTTGTGAGGAGAGAAAAAAGAGGCACGGGACATCGCCAAAGCCAATGCAAAGCCTCGACTCATTATGTGGCGAGTCAACGTGTCACAGGCAGGAATCAGCTGTGCGTGACTTTTACTGTGGCTTTTTAGCTAAGTTAGTTGTGGGTTGAGGAGAGATTGATTGCCAACAGCGCTGTCCTTTTACGCACCACCAGGGCCACCGTAATGTTTAGATTTCATCATTTGCATCAAAACCCTAATGATAATAAGAATGAGAGGCTTCTTTTAAACGCTGTCCAAGTCCATGCACTGTCCATGCGGTCGTTGTGATTGTAACTTTGTCGGCTGTAAACTGAAACTGATGGAGATGGCGGAAGCCTTCCAATCGAAAAGGTTAATGTGGCCCGGTTATCATTTCAGCCTTAAACCACGGCGTTGATAGCTTTCGTTTCAGCACTAAGCTATGTGATTAACTATGAGCATTAAATAAATGTTGCGTCTCAAATGCCGAGGACAGCAGCGAGGATGACCCGCTATGTCACGACCGAACGAGAGAGATGACAGCGAGAGCTACATGCTTTTGCGTTATCGACAGAGTCTCCAAAGGTCACCAATAACACCAGAAAAAGTAGCTAGAATAGAATAGAATCTTTATTGTCATTGTACAAGACAACGAAATTCTGTTTGGAGCAGTCCTCCAGTTGCACAGTACAAAATATAAAAAATATTTAAAACAAAACACGACATTATCCGCAGTATATACAGTATATATATATAAATAGAATATATATATAAATAAAATGTTTTAAAAAGTCCAAGTGCAATAGTGCAATCGTGTGCGTATGAGATGAGATGGGGATCAGTGTGGCAGTAGAGTGGGAGTGGAGTTTACTAATGTCACAGCTCTGTGGTAGAAACTGTTTTGCAGTCTTGTGGTGCGGGCAGGCAGTGTCCTGTATCGTCTTCCTGAGGGCAGGATGGGTGAAGAGGCAGTGTCCAGGGTTTGTGCTGTCTCTGAGGATGCCCTTGACCCTCCGAGTACAGCGGGTCAGGTAGACGTCCTCCAGTCTGCAGAGCTGGGTGCCGGTGATCCTCTCAGCGGTCTTAATGATGCGCTGGAGAGCTTTTCTGTTAGATTTGTCACTGGTTGCTTTTTTGAAAAAAAGTCGCCAGAGGGGCCTGAAAAGTCGCTAAGTTGGCAACTTTGCACCCTCATGCTGTGCTCACCATGGAGATAAAATACTCTAAATCGCTGGCTGCTTCTGCACAAGGGCGAGCCGAGCCGGACGCTAAATGGTCCGGGGGGAACTCCGACGACAAGTTTTAAGTTCCACACCGCAAAACAAGCCTGTACATTCGTCATATTAACGCTATGTACGCCACAAACGGACCGCGGTCCACCTCTGTAACCACCAAGAGGGGCCTGTGCCGTCACGGTACGGTACAAATACGTGTATCGTTACACCCCTAGTTATGTGATCCTGCCACCCTGTCAATCCATCGTACAGTGAGCAGCTTTGGTCAATCCCTAAATATTACCTATCATGTGTATACTATAATATCACTAAATTGATTCTAACATTTGTTTTCATCCCCTAGCCTATGCAATGGCCCTGGTGGACTCTCTGAGGGAGGGACACTCCAGAAGACCATGAGAGAGCAGAGCTGGTTCTCCACCTCCACTGCACCTGCTACCCTTCTGCTACCACATCCTGTGAGAAGATCTCTAAAGATGGATCAGCCTGGAACTCGCTTGGCTGCCACAGCTTCACACTGCACATTAGTCTGACTCAAGCACACATTGGTTTCCAGTTTTCAGATTGTGATTGTGATTATTAAGTCTAGACAAAGTCAGATCAGTTCTCAATTCATAATCATATTGATTGCAGTCAAAGAGGTGACATACTCTGTCATGTTTATTTGTGAGACATGTCAAAAAGCTAAGATAGATTTTGACAAAAATTGGGCCACAGAACAAGGAGGAGTTACTAGTTTTGTTTTATAAAGTATTGTTCTGGCAAACACCTGAGGATTGTGGGTATTTTTATCTAGAGCCAGATACAAAATTGAACATTTTCTCTTAATATAATATCTTAGGGATTACACAGCTATACTTGGGGGTATGCTATTGTGAGTGCATTCTAGTTTTGAATTTGTTAATTTGTATTTTCCATTTTGACCATATATACAGTAAATTATTAGCCTGGTCCAACCAGACCATCGTACTTCATTTCATTTGTACATAAGGTCTGGAAGTGCTGTAATTGGCAAACGTTAACTCACTTGGAGGCGGGTGTCTGTCGAAGTTTAAAACTATTGGATCTGCCCAGTGCCACTCTGGATTAGCCAACCAATCGCATCACGTTTGGTCATCACGTGTGTCATGAGCCGGCTTTTGATGGTGCCTTCCAGTTGGACAGGGAACTCAGAAATTTCCGACTTCACTACATATTGTAGTCTATGAATCTACCGGTACCTGGCAACAGTAACTTCTTAGAGTTTAACGTTTAGTTATTTGGACGAGAAAGGTTTTAGGCGTCCATACTTTCGCGAGCAGATGCACTGGAACACAGACAGGTCGGAACTCGGAACTACCAAGTCGGAAATCTCCTTCTTCCGAGTATAAAGGAACACAGCATTCAACTGAAACTGGAGCGTTCTCAGCCACTCGCTCTGTTCGCTGATTGGTCGATCGTAGATTCTCCGGAGAATCTGGGAAATGCGCTGTACACCCAGACTGACTACTGAAGGGAAAATGAAATTTGGCCGGAAGTAGGCGGGTGGGCGGAGCCAGGCTAGTAAATTATAGCATAATCCAAAAAAATATATTTTAAAAAGCCCCAAATTTCTGATTTCTTGGTGGGGTAAGCTCTTACTTTGCATTTCAACTGATCGTGTGTTGATGTGATAATTGTCATTCATAAATATAAGAATACATTAAATGTTTGTATTGAAATGACATGTATTAGTCTTGCTTTTGAAGCACAAATACCTAATTATTTATGCAATATGTGTTACAAATATAGACATTCCAAACTGCATAAAATGGTATATGGTGTTACACTTATCATTGAAATGATGAATATGAAGCTTTGTAAATACCCGGTTCCTCTGGACACCACACATAAGGTAAGCTCTTTAGCAGAACTGCCTGGGAATAGGCACACAAAATCCACAATTAAACCCGATAATCTAATTAGAATTGTAGAGGTATACAGGTACTGATAATATCACATAAGAAATGTGAAAGAACAAAACTTCCAAGTTGTAATGTCTCCTTTTTGCTATTCTGTACTTATTCACAGATTCAAATTGATAAATCCAACCAAGTTGGTTGGATTTAGTACCTTACTAGACCAACAAGTGTATGATTTAAAAGCAATAGCCTATTTGTGGATACATGCTGAATACTCAGAAACGATTTGATTATCTAGGTAATTGTATTGGGTAACACTTTATAATAACCATCCGTTGTAACTCGTTAATAGATCATTAGTAAACTCTTAATTAATGATTATTAATGATTTGTTAAGTGTTTGTTAGCAGTTTGTTAAGGATTTATAACAATGGTAGATGGTTAAAATCTTAATAATTGAATCAGTTCATCTGGGAGGTAATCCGAGATTAACTGATCACGTCACGTTCAAGTCCATGGCATGCACAGTGTGTATTTAGTTTATTTAAAAATATTTGAAAATGGGGCTGCCCTCAGTTGCCCATGCACTGTGTATAGTCTATAGCCTATTTCAGCCTCGTCCCAGATGAACTGATTCAATTATTAAGATATTAACTATCTACCATTGTTATAAATCCTTAACAAACTGCTAACAAACACTTAACAAATCATTAATAATCATTAATTAAGAGTTTACTAATGATCTATTAACGAGTTACAACGGATAGTTATTATAAAGTGTTACCTTGTATTGTTGTCCTTTGACATGGGATTATTTACAAATTATTAGATTAAATGTTTGTGGAGCCATCAACCTCTTGTCCCGTTCATTCTTGACGTTACCTGTTTAAGTGGTGAACTAGAAGGGGAATTAATAACTGAATAGCCTTTTCAACTCTTATCATCACTATACTATACACAAAGGACTTTTAACTGCATGAAAAATGACAATAGAAATACAGAAGGCTATTTTAATTCTTGTTTGGCTATATAAGCATAGGTTTGTCAGCCTAATAACATATTGGCACAGCGACGTGTGTGTGGTTAGATGTTCAAATTGGGCTCAGATGGCAAACAAAAATAGTAACATGACTATCACGGAACTGGCTAGATCTTATATGAACTATGAAATGGCATGAAGTTTGTCTGACCAGAGATGGTGAGACAATTTCCCTGTGCTTCAGGCTGAAAGCCACACCTCAAGATTCACACAGTGCTGGGTTTGGTCAGACTTGGCTGTCCTAAGTGACCTCATATGCAGTGACCTAATAACTGCTTATTACCAGAGCTGCTTCTACCAGTTTGTTCAAGTAGCCTATTGTATCGAAAATAAATGTTTAGGCATAATTGTGTGTGTGTGTGTGTGTGTGTGTGTGTGTGTGTGTGTGTGTGTGTGTGTGTGTGTGTGTGTGTGTGTGTGTGTGTTCGATTGAAAACTTTTCTGTGTGTCAGGGTCAACAAATTGCCTATATGCAAAAAGGTAAGCTGAAGGCTAGGCCTATAATAATAATAAAAAAGTGTCCTCTCCTCTCATTTTTTTTTCTTTTTTTCTTTTACAATTAAAATGAATAGGCTATAGCCAACAAAATAACATTTCATGACTTTTTATATCAGAAGCCTATCTATATCAAAATATTTATATATAAAACTGTATTTTTAGTTATATTTTATTTGATCAGCTAGCGTTGCAAAGGCATAGTTTTATTTTGAAGGACACAATTTGACGGCGGCCATGACACAGGACCTCCTTCCTGTTTGACACCACGTGACTTCGTTTTTCGTTTAGAGCACAAAATCAAAAAAGGAATCAGCTGGCAGTCATTTCCTTCTTCAATTCAAATCGAAAATGGCTCAAAGGTATCGGCAAAAACGAAAAACGGAGCACTTTGGGCAGTTCTGTTTGTTTTTCGATTCAGACAAAAAAAAACAATTCAGTCCGTTATTGGTTTGAAACCAACAGAAGTTTTCCGTTTTTTTCAATTTTGATATCAATGAAAAAATGAATTATACTATAGTACCCAGACCAGCCTCTCCTCATTAGCAGCCTGTCGCAGGAGTACGAATGGATTTGTATTCATCATCGCACGTGATCAATTTCAGTAGCAAATGCGATCAAAACTGTTGCACTGTACAGCCCTGATATATATATATATATATATATATTTTTTTTTTTTTTTTTTTTAAAGGGCAAAACTATTTTTTCTAACTATAAAACATTAAGAAACATTTGTGATTAAAAAAAGAGAGTTATGTAAATGTCAAAGGTTCCCTGTGTAAACAGAGATCTGTTTAGCAGCGATGAAGGTCACACTGCTGAAAGCAGCGAGTGTAAATCCAAAGAAACATGATGTCTTCCAAGCCCCTTCCACAGTTGACATTTACGGCTCACTCCACAAGTTATTTTGATTTAAACATAATTTTTCTCTCTTCATCTCTGCATAATTTCTTTCATTTACAAGATTGATATATACAAACAAACAAACATAAGCAAGGGGTATGAAGTTGATTAATTTTTTCTGTCATGAGATTCCACTAGGACTTCATGGACCAAGTAACGCAAATAATCCAGCATAGTTGTTATATGTTTAGGCTCTCTCTTCCCTCACCTTAACAGATGCAGCGATAGAAACATCCCTGTTAGCAGCCTACTAACCTGCCAGCTGTGAACTATACCTGCCCAGCAAGATAATTAGGCATAGTTCTCCCAGGTACTTTGTTTTCATTTCTTACCGTCTGTCAATTCAGTGGCATCATTCAGTTCAAATGAAGCTTATTGTCCGCCATTAGAGTTAACTAATCACTTTCCTCTGTGTTTGTGTGGGTGGTTTGGACAGTGAGATCTGGAGGTTAATGGAAATACTCTGCTAAACTCACCCCGCACATTAGTTACTCTATATTTGTGATTAACTAACTAATTGAATCAATTAACTAAGCCTGATCAACCAGCTTCTTTCAAACAACCCATTGAAGAATTTTACAGAATGTTCCCATTGAGAAATAACCTACCATTGCAACTGTTACGAACCCTGTGAATGACCTGGGGATAAGGGCAGAAATATCAAAGGAGGGAGTGAGCTATTGCACAACTTGAGTTGGCAACAAAAGACTACTCACAGACAGAGCCGGCCCAAGCCTTCAGGGGGCCCTAAGCGAAGTATGATTAGGAGGCCCCTCTCCAATGTTAGCGCTGCTGAAACTATATTTTTTTTTAAATATCATTCACACACCCAGTGTTTTCCGCTAGTGCCTCCACTGTGCAGCTGTGTGAAAATATTAGACAGCCGAGATTCAGACCCTTCTAGTGGGGTCCGGGGGTATGCCCCCCCCCCGTAAGATTTGTTTTAACCTTTTTTAAAGTGAAATGCATGAATCTGGTAGCCTGGAAATCCAGACCCTGATATCTTGAACGATAGAGGGTCTGGCCACGATCAATAGTAATTTCCAACTCAAGGGGCGGCTCTGACTCGTGCATTTCAAATGCCACTGCACGCAGTTGGATAGCACTACAACCAATCAGAGCGATGCACAAGGTGACGGAAGCCCCTTTCGTTTAGCGAACAGCTGTTAAACTGTTAAATTAAACGTTTGCCATTGTCGGTCGGCAAAACAGAACATTCCACTTACTTGCTAATGAAAGATTTGAGTGCCGTCTTCCAAATCGTTAAGGGTCGAGGCCAAAGCAGTCTCAAACACACACAACATATCCGCAGCCATCTTTGATGTTTACTATCACGGCTTCGACGTCGCATGCACGTCAGTGTCGTCATCCGGTTACGTCCTCCCCAGAGTACCATATAAAGGGCTCTGGCGCGCCCATATTAGATAGAACCAATTGAAACTATAGCCAGATTTCTGGTCTTCTTGATAAAGCTTCAACGGAGCGTGTCCAGACCAACACGCGCAGCAAATTTAATTTGCCAGCGCCTAGTGGCAGGTCTGGGAATGCCAGGCTATGAATCTGGTGCACTTTGAGAGGAAAATTAAGAGGCTAAATCTGAGAAATTTTTAAGGAGGACACATGGATTTTCCATAAAAATTTTAATATAAAATAAAATAAAATATTATGGAGGGTCCTCTGGGTTGGGCTTGGAGCTCTTTTTCTTTTACGGGACATATTTCTCTGTAATTTAATGAATGCATTTAAATGCAGTTAGAGGAACGAAGCAGAAGAACTTTTTTTCCACAGATGAGGCTGAAATAGGCTATAGACTATACACAGACAGTGCATGGGCAACTGAGGGCAGCCCCATTTCCAATTGTTTTTAAATAAACTCGATACACACTGTGCATGGATGTGAACGTGACATGATCAGATAATTTCGGATTACCTCCCAGATGAACTGATTACGTTTTTTGGCTACTAATTATCTAGACCAAAACATTTTATTTCTTTTTTGTATGATAACTCATACTTGCATAATATGATGTTAATATCAAACCCACAAACGGGGGTGGTCGGGGGCCCTAAGCGACCGCTTAGTTCGCGTATGCCTCGGGCAAACAGACCACTAACACCAACTGCATCTCCTCTCCAGCTCTTTCTAATATTAAAGGTCACATATTATGCTAACTGCACTTTTTAAATGTGTTCTAACATATCCATGGGTCCACGGTGTGCCTAGAGACTGCCAAAATATTAAAAAAATAACAATCTCTCCTTTGCTCACTCTCCCCCTTTCTGAAACCCCCCCCCCCCCCCCCCCCAATATACTCCAGTCAGAAAACTCAAAAACTGTAAAGCCAGAAGCTTCCACTGTGCAGCCCACACCCCTGTTTCTTATTGGTCCACGGCCCTGACAGACAGAGGTCGAGGCGTATCTGGCTTCGCTTCCGGACAGGGGGCGGGGGGAGCTCAAAGATTGTATATTTGCGAGGGGAGCTTCAGCTCTTTTTAAGAAATAGGCCATTGTGAGATTAGCTGAACATCAGCATAGTACAATAAATTATCTGAAAGCTTTTTTCAGCAAACAATTAAAGAAAAATGTATTAGGGACCACTAAGACCAAATAATATGGTGTAAAATAGTACCGAAAAGTGTATAACATGGGAGCTTTAATACTATATTGTATTTATAAAGGCTCACATCCCTTTCAAAATCATCCCCCATTTAAGAAAAGCTTCATCATTTTAAACCGCCTTCTAATACCAAATTGCCCCAATTTTCACAAAAAGTATATGCTTGCTGGGAGACACATTCACAAGTATAATCTCATCTTTATCTGTAATGTATGCATTTATTTTCCTGGAGACCGGTCATATATGATACCCTTTCCTCTAGTGTCCTTTTCCGTCTTTTTCCACCTTTTACATATTCAACTGTAATTCATTTCAACTCGGCTTCGAAGATATTCGGTAGATAAGTGAAGAAAGGAGGCGCGCTATCTCTGCTGTCTGAGCTGGAGCAGAGCCAGACTGTTAACAAAACAAAGCAATTTCCCAGCATAAAGGCAGGGAGAGAGCAATCTATCATCGGCCCACGAGAGTCGGGCAGGCAGGCAGAGAGGCTGGCAGCGGCTGGGCTTGGAAATGGACAGAGAGCCCTTGTTTGTTGCTGAGGCTCCAGCTTCGATCTGCTGAAGCAAAGAGGAAAACAAAAGTGAGGACAAATTTAAACACTGCCAGTCTCTATAACCCCTTTCACACCAAAAATAACCAAGAGCCAGCTCCGAGCTGGTGCTGGGGCCAGTTCAAAACTGATTACAGCCTTATACCAGTTATGAACCGGTTGGTTTCACACAGACCAGAGCCAGCCATGGAGCCGGCAAGAGAGCAACGTCATGACGTCACTGTAAACGTGTGTGTACGTCGCCCGACGTCGCTAGCTTTAAAGAGCACCTATTATGTTTATTCAACTTTTATGACCTATAAACATTGTTATAATGATTTATAGTCATGTCTAACCATAATAAAGTGTCAAATAATGACTTCCATGCATTTAGTAGTATTCCCTGCTGACCGTCTGGGGGCGGAGAAGGACAAAGCCGAGTGTTGACAGGGAATGCTGAAAGCGCCCAGATGAGAGGAAGCATTTCCCGAAAATCTGCATAGTTTTTTTGTGCTGTGATTCATGTGAGGTTGCTCTATAGGAGTCATTAATATGAAATGAAGACCAGAAAAGTAGTATAATAGGAGATCTTTAAGCACAACAACAGTGGCAAATACGTCTTATTTTTACACGTGTTGCCTCTCGCTTTGCTTTGTTAACCAAACAGGACCCATACAGCGTATTTTCGCCGGTCAATTTGATCGCTACTGTGGAGGGAGATTAGCCAGCTAACTATACATTTGAAAGAAGAAAATGTTCCTGCAGACAGCCTCCTGCTGTTCTGGGTCAGCCTGCCCCACCCACGATTATAATACGAATGTATACCTCAACCTGTCTGCCTACCAACCTGTCTCCCCCTCCTCATCCCCCACCTAGCTTACCTGTCTACCTGTCTCCTACGTCCCCCTCCTTTGCCTGTCTCTCCTACTTAGATCAACCTGACCCCTCCCATGTTTTACAATAACAATGTATGTATATTAGAACCATAGACATTATAAAGGATAGACGCCGCGTTGGCCGCTACTGCCTATTGGCGCTGACGAGAAATGCGGCCGCCATCTTGAACCGGTCACACGTTCCACTCAGTGTAGTCTGTTTGGCAGGTGGAATGAACTGTCAGCGCATGTAATTAATCATATCTCATTAAATACCAAACTGATTTTCTCACGGTTTTCTTTGCTGCAAAGATCATACATGTAGATAAGATACAGGGCACAAGTTTCGACGTGTTTTAATATTCATAGTGGGCTTAACAGTCATAGAATATTCTGATATGATATAAGTAACCAGACGTCCGAGATCAAAACGAGGAACATCCCCCGAAAAGGGAAGCAGAAACAGATAGGGGCAGTAAAGTCAGCTATTTTAATAAGTTAACAATATATGATTAGGCTATATATATATATATATATATATATATTCATTTACAGTGACGAGCATACACAATAAAGACAATCACAGGGATAACATAAACAGAGAACAGAAATAAAATAGGATAAAATATATTAATTTAAATAAAGTAGGCCTATACAAAATACAAAACAAGAGCAAAAATAAAATACTAAATGAACAATGAATTCAGCTAAAACAGTTACAGTCAGATGTGTAAAATTCAGAAATCATAGATTCAGATAAACCAAGAGTAGGAAGAGCAGTCATTTTTAAATTGCTCTGCAGAGCATTCCATGAATTAGGGGCACTACATGAAAAGGCAGTTATTCCTAAACTGGAGTTAGCTCGGGGCAATTTAGGAGGAGTAGGCTAGTCAAGCATGGTACATATTAAGGGTGGATGTTTCCCATGAAGGCATTAAATAGCCTATAAATAAAAACCAGTGTATATAATATCTCATTAAAAGAGAAGGACAACATGAGTGTTCATGTAAAAATATGTTTTATTTCTCTAATTTAAAACACAAGCTTGTTAGGCAATTGCCTCTTAAAAGAGGACGGGATTTTTTAAAAGCAAAGTCTTCTTGGTTGTCCAATGTTCTATACTAGGGGGGAATACCAAGTTCAGTCTAGTCTCGAGTTGGTTCCTCAGACACAGACAGGAAATCAATGCGTGCCTTGCAGCGCGGTAGCCTACATTTAAAAACACATTTAATACAAAACCAGAGCAATCAAAAGTATTAAATTAAGGGAAAATAAAACAACAACAACAGCAAACAATAATACTCAAATGCATAAAATAAAGTTAACCATCCTTACAATCGCATTTTACTCCGAATAGAAATTCAAGCGAGGCGAGTTTGGCAATGTGGTGCAGACTTAATTTGTGAAAGACAGACACAACCAATGACAACAAGTCGGAATGGTGGTTGTCGATGCCAAACTGTGTCTCCTCAATATGTTCCCCAAGCAGAAACACATCCTCCGTTTCAATCTCCTCCCGGACGAAGTGTGTGACTCGGACGTCTGGTTATTATATCATATCAGAATCTTCTATGACTGTAAAGCCCACTATGAATATTAAAACACGTCGAAACTTGTACCCTGTATCTTAGCTACATGTATGATCTTTGCAGCAAAGAAAACCGCGTGAAAATCAGTTTGGTATTTAATGAGATATGATTAATTACATGCGCTGACAGTTCATTCCACCTGCCAAACAGACTACACTGAGTGGAACGTGTGACCGGTCCAAGATGGCGCCCGCATTTCTCGCGCTCAACGCCCAATGCGGCGTCTATCTTTTATAATGTCTATGATTAGAACTGTCTGCTTCCCAACCTGTCTCCCCCTCCTCTTCCCCCACCCAGCGTAAATATGTGACGATTTAAGGAAAGGTTGTTACTCCTTGTAACATACTTACCTGTGTTGGAACTAGTAACCACCCCACGGAGTTTCTTGCTATTGATTGAAATAAAAACCTATTGCTTTACAAACGTATCATTGTGCTTTTACCTCTACACTACGTTCGGTAATTATGTTGTGCTTACGTCTCCTAGTAGCGGTGATTTTAAATATGGTGGGCATGAGGTTTGAGTTGGTCTGGTTGGTCAGGATAATCCCTCCCCCAGCTGCTGGCGCAGGCAGTGCTCGTTTCTAGCCCAGCGCAATCCTGGGGTTGGGATTGAACCGGTTTTTACAGGCCAGAGCTGGCTCTCTGGCGGTGTGAAACCAAAAAACTGGCTCTAGCTCCGATTTTTTGGTGGTGTGAAAGGGGCAATATAGACTTATTGGCAAGTGCCAGCCTCCTGCTCGCCGATGTCTTTTGGTAAAGGTACAGACAGAGACAGAAGAGAGGTTGAAGCAGCAGCTCTGTGTTGGTTTCAGCAGAGGCTGATTGGGATCATTCGTAGCTGCACAAATCGATGCTTCAAACACCTAGGAGAATATTTAAAGGGGCACAAGGTGATATTTTTCCTGTACCCTTGTACACAATGACCACATACAGTATATTATAGCTGCAAGGCCTGATGGGTTGATCAATAGCAGTGACTCAGCATTTACATTGCCAGCTGCTGAGATTTCTACCTTTCAACATTCATTCTCTCTGTAATCTGAAGACATTTACAATTCTTCCTATCTCAACAATGTGAGAGAACTGTTTGATTTGACTGCATGAGTATGCAGTGTCACAACACAAGGTAGAAAAGACTCATCTGGCTCAAGCACACACTTTCAAGTTTTCATTGTGTCCACTGTTGGTGAATTGCCAGTCTTTTGCATGCTAGCTTTCTTTTCCTGCTCTATTCTTTCCTTCTCTAGGGTGTCAGTGAGGATACAGCTTGACATTTTATTACGTTTTTGCGTTCCTTTCCTGGCTGCAGCCTTTGGATAATATGTGACAACCAATCCCAAAGAAAATGTGACTACCAACCCCAACTGGAATTTCTTGCAAGCATCAAGGCTTACAACCATCAAACAACTACACTCAACAAAAATATAAACGCAACACTTTTGTTTTTGCTCCCATTTTTCATGAGATGGACTTAAAGATCTAAAATTCATTCCAGATATAAAATTGTACCATTTCTCTCAAACTTTGTTCACAAATCTGTCTAAATGTGTGATAGTGAGCACTTCTGCTTTGCTGAGATAATCCATCCCACCTCACAGGTGTGCCACATCAAGATGCTGATTTGACATCATGATTAGTGCACAGGTGTGCCTTAGACTGTCCACAATAAAAGGCCACCCTGAAATGTGCAGTTTTGTCACACAGCAAAATGCCACAGATGCGACAAGCATTGAGGGAGTGTGCAATTGGCATGCTGACAGCAGGAATGTCAACCAGATCTGTTGCTTGTGCATTGAATGTTCATTTCTCCACCATAAGCCGTCTCCAGCAACTTCGCACAGCCATTGAAGAGGAGTGGACCAACATTCCACAGGCCACAATTGACAATCTGATAAACTCTATGCGAAGAAGATGTGTTGCACTGCATGAGGCAAATTGTGGTCACTCCAGATACTGACTGGTTCTGAGTCCCCAGACCCCCCAATAAAGCAAAAAAATGCACATTTCAGAGTGGCCTTTTATTGTGGAAAGTCTAAGGCACACCTGTGCACTAATCATGATGTCAGATCAGCATCTTGATGTGGCACACCTGTGAGGTGGGATGGATTATCTCAGCAAAGCAGAAGTGCTCACTATCACACATTTAGACAGATTTGTGAACAATGTTTGAGAGAAATGGTACAATTGTGTATCTGGAATTAATTTTAGATCTTTAAGTCCATCTCATGAAAAATGGGAGCAAAAACAAAAGTGTTGCGTTTATATTTTTGTTGGGTGTAGTTAGCTAGCTAACAACGATCTAACTATAGCTTTCCCTTCACACTTTTTAAGGGTAACAAGTGTTTTGTTATAAACCCATTGTGTAAAAGCCTAGAAGAAAAATACTGAGGAGCTAAATATTTTCAATTTGACATGAACACAAAACATCTCACCTCAAATGCAGCTGTCTTATTTCAAAGAGGATTATGTAGGTGACCTCTGATCCCAATTCTGGACATTTCGATACCAACATTTCAGAGACATCGTCTTCTGTTGCCGAGCTATAACGAGTGACAACCGACCCGTGTGACATAACCCCATTCTCCCCTACATGTCATTGATGCCAACTGAGGGACAAACTTAATGGCACAAACAGACTCAAAACTGTTTACAAACATCCTATTACTAAATGTTGTTGGTACAAATTTTAATCCAGCAGCATTAAACATTCACAACATGTCAAAATATGTGTTTATCAGTTTTAGCATTACGATGTTTTCAAGAGAACTTATTTGGTGGCAGTAATTATTGAACTCATTGTGAATTGTGGCCCAATAGCTCTGTCATCAGGATCCAGCAGGCTCTTCGGTATAACTAAATTGACTTATTAAATACTATATGTAAACCTAGGGTACACAATTTTACTTTAACTGAGATATGTTTGTAAATAATGTTATCGAAAAATCAAACTGTAACAGAGTACTGGGCTAATAGGTAGGTTTGTCTCGTGGAGCTGGTGGAGGATTAAAGACACGACACAGATATTTGATAACCGGTTTTGTATTTCAAATAAACAAAGAATAATCACTTGACTCGATCAAGGAAATATAAACAAACATAAATAAAAATTAGGCCTTCAATTCAATTATCTTAGATATTCACACTTGGTATGGGCACACTTTACTCCATACATTTAGATCCACAGTTCCCAGTTCTACTCAAACATTGATTAGACTAAACATAAAACAATGCATCCCACACAAATCGTTCACTGCAGGTTAGATGTGTTTGTGGGTGCAGAATGTTCTAGGAAGTCAGTGTTTGTTTGGGCAGGGGAAATCCTACCACACTCCAGGCAGCCAGGCTTGAAGCCTGCCTTTTTAGGGAATTGGACTTGAGTTTGTTCTTCTCCTTTAGCTCGCCATCATCTCGCTCCGGCAATAGGGCCTGACCTGTTTAGGTAGACAGGTAAGATTTATAAGTCTGCTCAATTTGGGAGCAGCATGTTAAGCTTTCCATGTTAGAGCTCTCACCAGTGTTCAGTGGTGAAAGAGTCTTCCTCATCAGCAGATCAGCTCCTCCAGGTTTGCAGTCACAGTCCAGGTAAGTACATTTTGTTTCCAGAGTTGGTAAGTTTAGTTTTGTGTCTCTCCTGTGTTCCTTTGTTGTGTTTCTCCTCCAAAAGTTCTCATGGACTGGGGTTTTAACTGTGGCCGTGTCTGAACTGCCATACTAACGTCCTACTCATACTCATTTTGACTTCAATTTGAGTATGTGACGGTTGGGTATGCGAGTTTGGGTATGTGAGAAATTCCCGGATGAGTACTAACTTCCGGGAAGATTTTGGGTATGAATCGATCGTATACTTTTCCTACTCAACCGCCCCACAATGCACTGGGTCAATTCTACCCGCCCAGGAAAATGAAATATTTTCGAGCAAGTTGCTAGGCAACAACATTGTTTGGGGTTCCGCGATCTGACAACTGTACGTGCAGTCATTCATACACTCTTACAATAGATAAGAGATGAAGATAAATACCTAACAACATTAGAGTCACTAAGTGAAATGAGTGTTGTGAGTCTGATAGTGGAGAGAGATCAGAACAGATCGCTGTTCCACACACCGCGGCTCGTCCAGCTCAACTCACAGACAGCTGAGTGCTGATGAGCCGGACAGAGAGCGTCGGAGGGATCCTCCGCCTCAAAACATCATTATTATAAAACAAGAGGTCTAAAACACAGATGATGAACACAGGACTGTAAAAATCTAGTTCAATATCTAACCTGTAGAGGGCGGTTATAAGCTTAACAGTGTCTAAACTGCCTGAATCTTATAAGAAGAAGAAGAAATTCTTCATTGCTTGAGTATACTTCAACTGAGAACGTTTTAGACGCAGCTCGCATACACAATCGATCTTTGAGTAGAGAGTATGCAGTATATAGATGGTGAGTATGTAGGATGTAGGACGCTAGTATGGCAGTTCAGACACGGCCCGTGTCCTGCTGTCTGAATGCTTAATTGACTGATTTGGTTCACCTGGGGAATGGGGGTAGGTTCCATTGGCTCAGGGGATTTCATTGGCTCAGGGGATGTGATTGAAAGTTTGCCAATTTCAGCAGTGTTACATATACAATAAAATAGACTACTGTAGATAATATGGGATAATTTTCTCAATTGGATCTTTTCAGTTCTTTGATATTTTAATTGGATTTAATGATGATGATGGGCCCTGATTCACATTTGCAATGTTCCCATGCTCATCCCAATAAGGGCCACATTAGCGATTGTTTTGAATTATGTTATATTATTTTAAATATAGCTACTTGCTATTTTGAAAATGCAATAAATACATAATTCCATAATTCCACTGATCACTTTTTTTCTCATGCCTGGCACTAAAAGTGAACGTATGACTTTATTTTCTAAATGCAATTCCGCCTCTCATTTTACCCTTTATGTGACTCTAGGGCTCCTCACCTATAGAGTAAGGAGGTGTACACTTTCTTTCATACTACCCCTCCAAAGTTGAAGGCTTGTTTTTGTCTCTGCTATTTAATTGAAATTTAGATTCTTCAATCTTTTCTAGTTTAGTTTGACTTTCAGTTACATTACTTTCTGGACTGATATAATCAACTGCTGAGGTTCACAAAATGCAAAAGAGCATGACAATTACATTTCAGAGCCTGTGACAGTTTTGCAGTAAAACAGTTTAATCACTTTTAAAAATAATTGGAGATATGCATCAATATTTGTACTGTATAAGCAACATTTTCCAAAATCAGACCTAGATAAAACCTCTTTCTCTCCGTTCTCTCTAACTATCCACAGAATCAGCCCCTCTCTGCCTTATCAGTTATACGTAGGAGCTCCAGCAAATACAGATAAATTGAACTTTGTTGATCCCCAAGGGAGAATTCGGGTCATTATGTCAGCTGCAAATGATGGAGAGCAATGAGTAGAAAGGATACAACGTGATACGAAAAATAAGTTAAAGATGGCTCATCTGTGAGGGGGATAGAGCTATTTCCCTGCAGCGGCTGAGATTGGATCTGCAGTGGAGGCAGCCATTCACGTATGAACCATTTACAAGAGCCTGCATTTTATGAGTTACAAATTTCCAGATGTCACCAGTGATTCGGTTACGTATAAGTGCACTTAGAGGTGTGTTATATTGAGCCGCAGTCTGTGAAGGCTTCATTTCCTGCTTTACCTTTGCCGGAAAAACACAATGGATGTGGGTTGTTGAGGCGGAGCTGAGGGAAACAATGGCTTATAGGAAAACTGGTTATACTACGACGCCGGGCCTAATTTCTCACCATCTGTCACCCTCTTTCCCTCTCTGGCTATGCTTCCATTTTGTATTTATCTTCGTTTTCCTCCATCTCCTGCATACTTTTCATCTCATTCTCCCTCTCCCTGCTGCTCCGTGTTGCTTACGCACAATAAACGACATCTCCTATACTGCACATGCACAGAAACACTCCCCCTTGGCCCATTCGTATGGGCATGACATGAGTTAGATATTGAGCCGAAGAGGGAGGGAAGGAGGGGAGAAATGAAGGAGGGAGTGGAGGAGCACAGGGACATCAGCCAAGTGTGTCGTATTTCTTTCCCTGGCTGGCCGCTGTGGACTCTGAGCTGAATACTGAGTGTGCCCACTGCAGAGCCTCCCAGAGAAGAGGCGTCCTGAGGGCCAGATCAGCTGCAGAGATACACATCAGGTCCAGATGCAGCCTGAAGACAAAAAAAATAATAAAAAGACAACAAGAACCAGGTGAGACTGACAAATACATTGCGAAGGGAAGGCCAAAAGAGCATTGAGATACTAGCTGAGGTGTTGTTAACGGTTTCTATGAAAACAACCTTCTCCATTCCAACTTGCTTCTCCATCCTTGGGGGAGGTTTGTTTTTACTACACCACAACAACAACTTGTGTAGTTCCACAGGTAGATTGTGTTACAATGAAATTAATTTAAAGAAGCAGTAAAGGTGCTTGACCTCTGTTTCCCCCATGACAAATTTAAAGTACTTTTTTTTATAAATGATTGAATACCTGTACGTCCAGGTTTTTTTCTCAGCAGTAGAATCAACGACTGAAAAATTTCTTGGGCGCTTCATAGAATTCTGAGCTCCTGCTCCAGTGTCTTGGGGGTGACACCACTTGTAAACGCTGCCATACTGAGAAATACAGGGAGAGTTTTGTGGATCTTATAGGCTTTATCAACTTTGTGCCAACTTGTTTGGCATTGGCTTGAGTGTAACAGACACTCATTTATATGAAAAAGTTCCACACTATAGCATTACATTACTGATACAGTGAACATAACTAAACCACACTTATCTGCAATTTGACTTCATGGTTGTGCAGGGAGACCGGTGATATGTACAAACACAAAGAACAATAATTTGTACAAGCCTTTTATTCAAATCACCTCCAACAGTATGTACAGTAGATTCATAAATAGTTCAGCAATGTTTACAAAGTGTAACAATTTATTAATTTGATTGAACAGGTTAATTTGCGTTCCTGTTGGATTCACTGTAAGATAAAAGTTAGCTTGTTCCTCAAGTGTCAGCTTTGGCCCCAGAAATGCACTTAACATTGCCAACAATTTTTAATTATTTATAACTCTCATGCTAATTGGTTTAAAGTTCATATTTTGAAAGATCAACCGCTTAAATCAAGTCTAGTTGCAACAACTTAAGGCTGAGATTGATAAGCTAGTTTGACTTCAAATTATTTACACTTAGTGTGAACAATTCCTACGTGGAGCTACTTTCCTACGCAGTTTTTTTTTGCAAATACACTTAAAGAAACCTCACATTATGCCATGATTCTGTTCCCATCCGTTCACTGTGGTGCAAATCGTCCCAGACTCAAGTTCTAGATCACTTCTCCAGGAGAACAGTGGACCACATCTCCAACTTCAATGTTAACTTTTACCAAAGCAAAGGTTGGTTGATTGGTTGTTGGAAATAAAAACAAATGTAGCATGACCTGTTGTGACACAATCATGATGAGCACAAATACAAAATACATACACATGGTTTATGTAAGAAGATAAAAAATAATAATGTAAAACATATAATGTATGCTGTTTATGTAATAGGACTGCACATGTTAATGTTAAGTGATTGCCTTCTTCACACTGATCACAACAGAACAGCACAGCTTATTATAGTCTCAGTGTCATCCTTATTTATCCTCAAAGAAGAAGATATAAAGATAGACTTTAATTAAGCTTTGTTTAGATTAAGTTGTTTTGCAAGACACTGATATCACTGTTGTGGGAAGAAAAAGAAAAGGACTGTCCACTAAATGAGCAGAAAATATTTAACATTTATTTAAAATGTCTTGTGATTAGTGCAATACTGAACATACAATTATACATTGCAATTCATGCAAATATACAATGCTTACAATACTGCATTGCATGCCCCCGACTATTCTGCAGAAATAATCAAATAAATAAATAACCCTGAACTGTTCATTTGGGCAGGAGAGGGAATTAGAAATCAGCGTTCTGCTTCAGTCCACACAGTTTTTCTTTACTTCCAAATAATCATACTTGGCAACAGCAGCCCCCACAAAATGTGAAGCCCAAATTTGCAGATGCTCCCTAATGGAATTGGCACAATATCTCTACTGGACATCACCACTACGGCAAACAACCTCATCTGGTAATTTCCCAAAAAACAAAGCTGAATTATTTCAATGGATAGTGCACTTCAGTTGATGATATGATCGATTGTATACATGACAACACAGAGGTCAGTTGTCATCTGCAAAGCTACTGCGCTGGAGTTGGTATCGATTCAGTGTATTACTGAGGGATTCTTCAATGGTCACACAGGGGCTTTAACCTGATCCGACTAACTGTACTGGAATCCCAAAGCATGATTGTCTATAAGAGGAAGTGGTGTTGAGATACCACAACAAATGGCTGGATTAAACACAAGATAGCTGTTGACATAGGACAAGCAACAAATACATGTGTAATAATACAGGAACACTTTCAGATGATAATGTGCTTTAATTCCCACTCTATCACATTACAGCAACTGACTCACAGTGAATGTGGCTTTTAGGGACCTGGTAAGAGGTGTTTGGTCCATCGCTTACTTTACCCTCATGGTTATCCAAATCAAATCAAATCAAATCAGTTTTATTTGTATAGCCCAAATATCACAAATAGACATTTGCCTCAGTGGGCTTCACATTCCATACAGTATGACACCCTCTGCCCTTAGACCCGTAGCTTGATGAGAAAAAACTTGCAGTAAAAAACCCTTGAACGGGATTGAAAGAAAAAAATGAAATCTCAGGGACAGTGACAGAGGAAGGAATCTCTCTCCCAGGACGGACAACATGCAATAGATGTCACATGTACAGAAAATAATAGAAAATCACTAAGGAATACAATCAATGACAAGATGTTTACATGGTAATACTAAAGTAACCAATAAAGGAGTAAAGAAGTACTATCAGCACAACTGACTAAAATATCAAACAAAATATAATGAATGGCTGGGCTATGCAGAATGCCAACATCACATCAGTATTTTAAGAAATATACAGTATATGCATTTATTACAGAATAATTGAAGTATTTTAACATTTGTTCAAATGATTTGTTAAAAGTATTTGTTACTTGCTTTTGACTGGCAAAGTTCAAGTGGTGCATTTATTTAATTATTGCTTCATTTTTGCTTTCTCTCTGGTTGGGATAAAAGACTCCATAAAGTACACAAAGTTTCATATTCTGTTTTCAACTAACATTCAATTCCCTCATTGTCTTCAGCATAAGATACAATCTAATCTGTGTCTTGCTGTATTATCTTCTTATTTTATGTTTCATTTTGTTGTCATTTTGTATATTAAATGTAGGATGAATGATAATATTTTTTGAATTAAAACCTCAAAATGACTTAGTATTTAAAGAGGACCTATGATGCTTTTTGACTTTTATGACCTATAAACGTTGTTATGATGATTCATAGTCATGCTTAACCATACTAAATTATCAAATAATGACTTACATGCATTTCGACATATTCCCTGCTGACCGTCTGGGGTGTCTGTGCAGAGCACTGAACACTATTCTAGCCAGTCGAGAAGTCACGTCTTCAAAGCGGTAATTTGTGACGTCGCATAAAACTTTGTGACGTCTCCACGTGGATGTTTCCATGTATGGTAATGCTGTCACTTCCCTGTTCGCGTCTGCCTCGCGCCCTTATAGGTCCATGCTCGCGCTTCCCGCCACTGAAAGTGTTCCGGAAGGAAGGTAACCAATCACAACGGAGTGGGGTTTGCAGGAGGGGGGGGAGGGGAGCGGAGATGGCCGAAGCACAGGCGGAGGGAGCCGAAGCACACACACTCAAGTGTTGACAGGATGTGCTGGATCGCCAAAATAAGAGAAAGAGCTTCCCGAAAATCTACATAGTTTTTTGTGATGTGATTCGTGTCAGGTTGCTCTATAGCAGTGTAAAACAAGAAATTAAGACCAGAAAAGTAGCATAATAGGTCCTCTTTAAGTACTCAAGAAAATCCAAAACTTAAAACCATAACAGAAAGACTGGCAGATATGTAAACTAATGAAAGTGATTATCTGGATGTCTCTCATTAATAGAGAGACTGCAGCACATTGATACACTACACAGAAACATCTATTCAATTTGCTTGAGTTGTTAACTGGGTAAATACCATCAGAACTGCTAAAATTCACTGGATTAGTGGCTTGCTCATTCATGAACAACAACGCTTCCAAACTGTATTGCAGAGGTATCACGGTTTGCTGCCAGTTTGTTTGCAGAGGCAGGATTGTTATCTGAGTCAAAAACCATCTACTGGGATTATATACAAAGGTAATTAAAAACTCTCCACCTCTTTACACACCGTACAAAATGATAATCTCTAAATATGAAAAAAATAAACATGGGGAATTTTCTTTACACAGAACTACAGATGGATCTGCAGTGTAAACCCCTCCACCCTCCATTAATGATGTAGGATCCAATCTCAATGGCAGCTAATTGCAGGGCCGGTGCCCCACCCAGCCTTTGTGATGTGTAACATTTTGCATAATTAATTGGCGGGCTTTAACTGTAATAGAATCGCCAGAGGGCTCCGACGGCGGCCCTGACACACACCATTAAAATGCAAATCGAGCTCAGTGATATAAAAAACTGAGATCTATGTCGGTGTGGCAACAGAGAAAGATGAACACTGAATCACACCACCATCCACCCTCCCTCAGGATGAAGCTTCAGCCTCGTGCTCTCCTCTATGCTGCGGACGAGGCGCAGCCATCTATCTCAGAGAGTTATATCAATGAAATCAGCAAAGGGGCAATAAGTCTCAGTGTTTCACCACAGTCTGTTCAATAAGCTGATATTGCCATGCAACAAACCAACTCAGAGGGCTAGCAGGGGGGATGATGGGAAATGTTGCAGCACTTGCTAAAAGTAACATCACAAAAAATCAGATTGTAATGTGTAACACTGTACATTCCAAATCTTGAAAGTCCTGCGTCACAACCATGATACGTCAACACCGTGTACATTGTAAATTGGGGATCAGATCTCTTCTGGTTTTATGTGCTCAATGTACGTACATAGACATACACTGTATAAATAGGTAGATCTTAAAGGCACGTTGGTTTGGGTAGAAGAAGACAGCTCAGGAAGTAAGTGAGTGCCCAAGATGCAGTTAAGGCATCTAAAAATTATAATAATTTCTACAAAGTTTTAAAACCTTAATTTGCAGGAACTCTGTGCTCACAATTCAGAGTTCATCATGTTAACAGCTGCAAGATGCTCAGTACACAGTCTGATCCATCAACTGGAGAATTTTGGTACTAAGGGCCATGCTCAAGTGAACCTTAGTGGTGGTAATGAGGAGAGTGGGGATAATAAATGTATTCTGGCCGTCTAGGGATTGAACTGACAACCTTCTAGTCACAACCTCCTAGCTTGTCAGACAATATGTCCCCATGTTTAATTTGGACAGTCACTCTTCAAACCCAGGTAAGGTACATTTAAGATCATTCACTTTCTGAAAATGTTATTGAATTGATTGAGATACTGTAAATACGGTATTAATTTAAGACAGTGTATTTGCCAGTACATTTGTAGCAAACACTACATGCATTCATCCTCCTATGTTTTGTTCAGTAAGTGGAAGACTTTTTTCCTTTATTGTATTCACTGTCTGAACGCTTTATATTTTCCAGATGTTTCTTAAATATGAAATGAAGTCTGTTGTGAAAACTTTTAATCACCAAGATGTGTCTTTGCAACTTGCATGAGGAAAGTAGAGGCTTGTGTAGCCTTAGCATTAGGCAGCATAAACACAGACACGACTACAGAGACAAACATAGCTCATAGTCGTGACTTCAGATCCACAGAGATATTAGTGGGAAAGCAGTTACAGCACAGTAGGAGCTGATTCATCAGTCAGATTAGGTTTGTCTTTAAAAAGCTATTTAGTGGGACTACATTGGCCTGACCAACAGAAAGAGTGCGTCATTTCATGTGTCGTGAAGCTGTACCTTGAGTCATGATGGATGGAGTGGTGAAAGGGCAGAGCTAACGAAGGCAACGTTGATGTTTGGACTCAAGGGATCACCTACCCTCCTTACAACATCAAGAGGGACTGTTCACAAATGTGTAAGGCAGGCAGAGGCAAATATGACATTGATTAATGGCACAAGAATCAATTACCCTGACAACATCGACGTTTGTCCTGTTTGGTTACTGGCGCTCAAATGATCAGACACTGCATAAGTGACTTTGAAATGCAAATGAGGTTCCTCGGGACAAAAAATTAAAAAAAAATAAGACTGAATGTGTGTCAAAGCACAATCAACATCATCCATGAGCCACTGCGTCATCTGCTGCGCGGCATAGCTACAGTTAGCTCATTATTGATGGGCCTCGCTCCATAAGTGTGGAGGGAGCAGATGGCGAACTCTCAACACATCTTGAGCGTATACACGGTGAGCATCTATGCTCAATTTGCAAGGGGTAGGAGGAGGAGGAGGAGAATTGAATCCTGGTTGCTTCAAGGGATTCCAAACGTGATGTCACTGCTAATCCCATCAGGAAAACAAAGCTAAATCTGCTGCCACAGGGCCAGAGTCACACAGATTGGCCATGGCAGCATCCAAGGATGGGATAGACCTATAAATAGGAACTGTGAAGCCACAGCCTCTGGTGCTGTCAATGGGGACTGGGTGGCAGACTACTTGCGACCCCTCCCCACCCCACATCAGAGGAGAGGATTCCCCCTGTGACTCAATGCCAAAATGCTCGTCCCCAATGTCATGCGCTCACTGTGACACACCCGAGCAGAGCGGCCGTGGTGCAGGCGGCAGCAGCAAACACACTCTAACATTGCACTGGTTGGTTTAAGACTTTGCAGGCAGAATGCTGAGCTGTAGAAGATAAGATTATATTGGGTGTGACTATGAGGGTATTTTTGTTGCAGAAGTCTTTAGCACATGTAACTGCAGATTTTGAACGAGTACACTTAAGTCACAAATGTGTAACAGTAAATTTGAAGTCGTAAATATTTGTTCTCATAGCCCCTGTCTTGTGGACACGAAATAGGGGCTACGAGTTCTCAAGTCTTTGTTACAGGTGGACAAATCCTAATTGGTGCAAAACACATTTGCACACCTGTGTTTCATAATCTGAGAACATGCCCAAAATGTGTGCATCCGTAAACCCAAATGTGAACCAATGCATCAGAAGAGGCACATCTGTAAAAAAAAAAAAATCATTTGGTAACGCTTTATATTAAGGTTCTTGTTATAAGCCTTAGTTAATAGGTAATAAGGACCTTATAAGATGCTTATTAACATCAGTTTGTGTTAATAAGACTATATTTAAGTGTTAATAATAACACAATAAACATGTTTACTGTGGGATTATAATACTTTTATAAGCACTTATGAGAAACTTCTTAACTATGTATTGATTGCTTAATAGCATTAATGAAAGTCTCATGAGATTCTGATAGCTGTTAATAAAAGTGTTACAAACCCATGTATTGAGTCTTACTAACTTACCTATTATGTCATAGTTAAACCTTTACTAAGCATTGTTTGTTGCTTTATGAAGGTGAACACACCTTTATTATTTGTTTATTAGCAGTTAACTATGTTCTAAGAACGATGCTTATTAAGGCCAATAAGTCCTTTATTAAACAGGTAATAATGCATTTTGAAGGTACTGGATCTAAAGCGAGAACAATGTTTATTAAGGTTAATAAGTCCTTTATTAAACAGGTAATAATGCATTTTGAAGGTACTGGATCTAAAGCGGGAACAGTGCTTATTAAGGTTAATAAATCCTTTAACATACACTTTTTAACAGTTAATAAGTACTATATCTTGTCAATGTGGATACAATGTGAATTAAAAAAAACTACATATAAATACAATGTTACAGAGGTGAAGCACAAAAACTTACTTTTAAAGAAAAAAAAACACTTAACAACTGTGCAATTGTAAACATGTTTGTTTGTTTCCCAGAACTTTCATGAACAACATTTTACTAAATGTAAAAAAATAAATACCTTTGTAAAATAAAAATGCCTGACATCAATTCAAGTGTCCAATGATTAAGACTATTAATTAAAAATATTAAATGAATAAGAACAACAAAACAATTAAACGAGTAGAGCAAAAAAAACTTCCATCAAACAATAATAAAAAAAAAACTCTGTTGTAGGTAAAACAATATAAAACGACGTGGGGTTGTATGAGTTGCTTCTGCATATTGAATCTGTAACCTTATGGAGATGGCAATCCTCACTAGAGGAATTTGGGCGAGACGTTGCTGTATCAGAAGTCAGCATTATACTGTTGCAGATAGGACAAGCAGAAAACCACATACAACTATATAGATGCTAACCCAGTGGTTCTCAAACTTGTTTTGTCATTCCCCACTTTGGAGGTGGGAATATTTTCAAGTCCCACCGTTCCCCGTTTGTGTCAACAAAATAGTAAGAAAATTGATCAGTCTTAAAAGTTTAAAATGTATTGAAATAAAATCAAGTAATACAATTCAAAAATAGATCATTTAAAAAAAAAAGCCTTCTTCTGCTGGCCCCCTCTGCAACAGTATAATGCTGACTTCTGTTATACTGCCTCTTCCTCTTCCCATCGTCTGAGGAGGAGTCAGAGGAGTCAGACGACAACGGACTTGAGCCCCAGGGGAAGGTTGAGTCAGGCTGGTCTTTCTTGTTACTGTGTAAAGACAACACAAAGAAACATTGATCACAATTAGACAGATAGCAGACAGGTTATACTAAGCATTTAAGGACATGGAATCTGCAAAAAGGGGTGCAGTATCAAAGTAAATTTAGTCTGCAATGGTGAAAATTGTTGAAAAAAGTAAATATTTTCTTTCATTCAGATAGTTGTCCCTTCAAGAAATCTCTCTCTGTTGTCAGGTCTTTTATTTTTACATCCTGGCATTCTAATTTATACCTGGCCAGCTCATGTTTATATTTCTGTAGACCCAGTTTGGCAGTTAGGACAATTTGGGCAGCATCTGGGTCAGCACAGAAATAACCATTCAGCATTACTTTGCCCCTTCCTGACAAGCTAGCATGACACAACTGTTAATAGATACGTTTGGTTGCAGTTTTTATGATAGTGTAAGCTAAACGTTAGCTCAAAAAAGAAGCTCACCAAAGCTTCAGAAAGAAAGTAATGTAAGCTAGGCAAACAACTAGCAAGCTAGAACCAGCTAACGTTACTATAGCATTACATTCTTAAACTTACCAGAAGAGTCATCCTCCAGTTCGGACCTCACCCTCTTATTTTTCAGAGACCTGGTTTGGGGTGCTGACCGTGCTGACGACTCCGACATGTTCTCCTTACTTTCGTGAAACACTTTGTCAAGCATGGCCGTCAAGCTGGCGTCAAGCCATCAGCGACTTGCATACACGGAACTTCCGGTTTTACAACTACCTTCAAAATAAAAGCCCTTTAAGGATCTGATTTGAGGCACAAAACCGATCATACGAGTCATATTCATCAGAGATTGTGAAAAATATACTACGTTCTCGGGGCATCTCATTTTAACACTCACTCAACATGTGTGCGCACACATAGAGGTGAAAGAATCACTTCAGAGCAAAAACAAATATATTATGCACTCATTATGCTAGATGCCAAAAGACAACATTTTGGAAAGAGGGATGAAAATCTGTGACTTTAGCCAACTAAGATATGGCGCTGCAAACCAAACTCAGAAAACTCATTTTTGAAGGTACTTCAACAAGAAAAACATTAAAGCTAATCAAATACCTTCACCGCTCTAACATTGTATTTACATGTTGTTTTTCTAATTCTCATTGTATCCTCCTTGAGTATAGTACTTATTAACCTTTATTAAGTGTTTAATAAAGGACGTATTAACCTTAATAAGCATTGCTCATAGAGCATAGTTAACTGTTATTAATTGATTAATAAAGATGTGGTTACCTTCATAAAGTAACAAACAATGCTTAGTAAAGGTTTAACAATGACATAATAGGCAAGTTAGTAAGACTCAATAAATAGGTTTGTAACGCTTTTATTAACAGCTATCAGAAACTCAAAAGACTTTTATTAATGATATTAAGCGATCAATTAATAGTTAAGAAGTGTCTTATAAGTGCTTATAAAAGTCTTATAATCACACTGTCAACATGTTTATTATGTTATTATTAACACTTATATATAGTCTTATTAACACAAATTAATGTTAATATGCATCTAATAAGGTCCTCATTACCTATTTACTAAGGCTTATAACAAGAACCTTAATATAAAGCGTTACCAATCATTTTAATGAGCGAGCACAAGTCCATCGATACAACTGCTCGAACCTGCTCCTACAAGTCTCAGCTGTGGGTTTTCACTGCTCGAATCTGCTCCTGCAAGTCTCAGCTGACCTATGTTTAGGCAAATTAAATGACATGTATGTATCTAAAATATACTAAGCTACTGAGCTAAGCTTTGACACTCCTAGCTTTTGTCATTTTTATCAAAATGGGCTTTTTACCTTGCCATTCCTTTTTTAAATGGGCTTTTTTTGCTTGCCATTCCTTATTTTGTGTCAACACTGTCAGACACCAAAAACACAAATTAATTTTCCCTAAATTTATGTTAGACCCATGAGATGTATAGTGATCACAAATATTCACCAAGACTGACAGAGGCCACAAAAAATATTTTTTTAAATGTAGGGGAGAACGGGGGAATCTGAGGCATCAGGTAATGTGAGCCACCCCTGTATCTAGGCAACGGAAAACATTTGTGGTCATGTGAGATATATATTTTCAAGCCCCTCTCATTTCCCCATGGCCCTGAAAGAGAGGACCTCATGGTGCTGTGGTAAGCATGTTTTTTTCACCAAAATAGGTATTTTGCATGTAAAAGTAAATTTTCTTGCTGTCAACTTAATCAACTGTTGTGCCAAAGCAAATGTATTCACGTAGAAAAACTTCTAGCATACGTGTTGATGAACTACCAACATATGAAACCATGTGATGCTGATAACTGAAGATTAGCCTGAAATGCTAAGAGAGGTAGTTTTTTCTCAAATTGTGGTGGTGGGGGAAAGTGAGCCACTGTCTCACTTTCCCCCACCATGAGGCACAAGTTAAGTTTAGTCTTAAACATATTTTAATGTAATATTACATAACATATGTTTTATTTTAATGTCATACACATTGGCCGCGTTTTCCAAATTTGTTAAGAGTCTCTTTGGGCTAAGTACTTCTTTGGAGCGCTCTTAAGAACGCTGTGAAAGAAGAATGCGTTTCCCAGATTCGTTCTTAGCGAAAGTAGCTCTTTCACTAAGATGGAACTGTAAGACGGAGCTGACCCACTCTTTCAACCTTCTTAGCGACCAAATCGTCAGTGATCATTCCGCGTCAGGGAAATTTATTTCCTCCACTTTTCGAAATAATAAAACAATGCTCAATGCGGACCACAGGCACAAGAAACAAAGACTAATAGTAGAGAAAAAAAATGTTTTAATGAATTAGACGTTTACGTTTTCCACACACATGTGAGTTTATAGTACTACTACACATACAAAAAAAACATCAACAACCCTGTGGCATTTCACAGATATCAAAGAAACAGATTTAATTGAACTCAGCTGAACCTCATTCAGAGCGGCTCCACCTGCTAAAGGCGTTGCCAAAGTCCGCACGTGTGAGAAACCATGGCTGCAATACAACACCTTCTCGCTGCGAACCAACAGCCTCGCCGTGCGCGAAGCCAGACGGTTTACATAAATGCATACGTGCGTCGGCACTTCTCCCCACTGGATGTGCTATCAGACCGGGCCGTCCAGGCAAAGTACCGGCTGCCCCGTGCGGAGATCCAATGGCTGATCACTCTGGTGTCTCCACACATCCAGAGCAACCCGCTGCAATTTTGCCTTCAGCCCGGTCCAACAACCCGCAGCCCCTACCTCTACACCACCAGTCACCAAGCACTAAACCATAAACCCACAACCACCACACATCACCCATATCAACTCTCAGGCCTGAAGGCTGAAATAAATAAACAGAACCAGCAGATGTAGGCTACATGTAACGTCCTGCACACTATGATTATTGCTGCAGTGTCTGGGTGCTTTACTTGAAAGTCTGGCGCTGGAATGCTGTTGAAAGGGCGCACAATACGCACACGTCATTAACCTACGCTTAGATACATTACAAATTGCCTGGGACTTTTTGTTGCTCGGTTTGACACCCTCATTTCAATGCAAAATGATCCACACAATACATGGTTGAAAAGAAACCAAAATAGTTTATTGAAACCATATGGGGGAGGGGTTACTCCGCGCTGTCTTTACTGGGCGTCTGCATCACCTGCAACGAAGGGAGATTGATTAGTGGAACCTTCGCACTCTTCCTTTTTGTTTGGTTCTGGAACTCCTGCCACTTCTTCCTCACAGCGTGCCTGTCACGCAGGCCACATGGGCTGGAGGGGGATATATTTTCGGCTATGGCCTGCCTAACACGGTTCTTCACCGTGATGTTCTTTTTGCCCCTTGTTCCCCCGAACAAAACTCCCCGGTGCTGCCAGACCTCGTCCACTAAGACGCCTATCTCCTCCGCGGTAAAAGACGGTGCCCGCTCGTTTCTTTTGCTGCTGCTTTCTTCCATTCTCACATCACATGTGTGTGCTTATATTCACGGGGTATATATGCGCTAATGGGCTTGATTACTACTTTGATACACTTGTTGCCACACACACCCGCACCCCCCCCCCCACACCACACACACACACACACACACACAGGATACATGTGTAGCCTAATTCCACCTGTGTGGGGGAGACCACGGGGCGCTGTGTGTGACTTATGCCCTGATAAAGAGGTGGGTGATCGATTCGCCTGGCAACGATTTATTCAGTTTCAGCACGACCGCGGTGGACAGCTCCCACTAAGCTTCTTTCGCTTCAACTTACGCGTTCTCCAAAGATGGCACTTAAGAAGCCATCTGGGAAACACCCGTATCTTAGCGCTCCTTCTTAGGCGAACCCTTCTTTTGACCCTTCTTTGGTCCCAAAGAACGATCGAATCTGGGAAACTCGGCCATTGTAGAAAAGCCATCATGCCAAGGAAATACACCAGGAAGACGACCTGGGGCAACCATACGGAAAGAGCACCTTCTCATCTTTCCCTGTAACCTTCAGGGCTGGACTGTATTGTAGGCCTAGTTGTAGAGTATGACAGGCTGATGTTATAATCCAGTTGGGTCTTCTCCTGTGTTCTGAGTCCCAGGCTGTTCTCGCTGGTTCTGATTTTCCTATGCTTTGACCCCCAGACACAAGCTGGCTCTAAGGGTCCTGTGTTCTGACCCCCAGACTGTGTTCTAATCTAACTGTTTCTATCTTTCATTTGAATCTTATTAAAACATTTTGAATTATAATATGCTGTATTTGATTTTGTTCAGAGTTACTTTCAAGTGTTTAGAAAATTTGCTTTGCTTAATTGATCAAACCCCATCATTCTTTTACTAGTCCGACATAAGTTCTGGAATGTGTAGCTAGCTTTCAGGATTCTTACTGTTACAATATGTGTTGTTATGGTAGTTTCAGAGTTGAAAAAGTAAGTGGATCAGTTCACCCCACAGCTGGGGTAAAGTGAGCCACATGACAACTTTTTTTAAAACAATCATATTTTCACTGCCCTTTGTCTTGAAAAAATTCTGCTAATGCCCATTTCTAGGAAACATCCTGAATTAATGGGAAATGTGTCAATTTGAGTAATAAATAATTTTAGCTTGCGTAGAGGGGAGCAAATGTAAAAAGTGGCTCAGATTACCCCGTTCTCCCCTATATGAATATAATTTTTTTTGACATCTGACGGTGTTGACATATTTAACGTTTCTCAAACAGAACAAATTGAGTTTTTCTAGTAGCCATTTGGTTTTTCTGTTGATGATAGGCGCTAGTATGAATTACTTCAGGAAAATAAATGATCAAAACATTTCAAATAACTTCTTCAGAAATTGTAAGTCGTTGTTGACGTATCATGGTTGTGACGCAGGACTTTCAACATTTGGAATGTAAAATATTCTAAAACTACAACACTTATCAGAGCCTGCCTGACTCTAATGTACTCTGCAGGGGAGGAATGTGACAAGAGGTCCTTCATACTGACAGCTGACCCTTATTTTGGCTGATTTTATTACAATTTAATTATTTGACAAAAAGTGTCCTACCACTTTGAAACCATATAAAACATGAATGTGTTGAAGAAAAACAGTTTTTATTGATATGAGAGATTATTTAGTGTTGTTTTTGATGAAAAAACACTTTTTAATCATTTAAGTACATTTTTAATAGGTTGTATTGCATATGAATGATTGAAACCTTCTCTGAGGACACACTGTTTTGGACGTCGTGAGAAGATAACAAGTTTAATATATTTGACATAATAATGATAAAATAAAATTTAAGGGGATAATTGTGCTCCAGACATTCTATTCTTAATCCCTAATAACATCTACAATTTTAAATGTTTTTTTTTATTTTTTAAGACAACAGCAGTCACATATGGAAGACGGCCTTTTGTCCCAGTTCTCACAAATCACTGAGTTGTGTTGCAAGTGTACAGTCTGCTGGACCGATGCCGGCTGCTGAGTTAAAACCTTCTCAGGTTTTCGGATCGGTATCACACCAGCTGAATTAAAGGTGAAGTAATCGATTAATTTATGTTAATATAAGTGTTAAATCGCTCTTTATTCATACAGTGATCACTTGCATAATGTGCATGTTTCATAAAGCCGATATCTCAGTCAGCTGCTCTGCATGTAATCGGCAATTAAACTTTTCGGGGATCCCGAAATTAATATCCAATCACAAGAGAGAACGCTACAAACCGACAACCTTCTCACTCATGGTCTCACTGCCGTGCACGCCAGAGCGACGGATGGGTGAATGTTTATGCGCCTACAATGGTGGAGCAGGTAAAAATCCTTCTCAATGTCTGATTTGACGGTCTTTATCATGTTTTATCACATTTATGGATCTGAGATGATGCTAGATAACTCGCTGCTTGAAGACCGCAGTGCGTTAATGTGGTGACGTAGGGACGAGCGAGGGTACTGCTAACTGCAGTAACTGACAGGAAGTTAGCTAAAAGAACCATTCTGCTTACAGCACCTTTAACTGAAGTAGGATGCATTTGCAAAACCAGTTTTATCCTGCATATATGTTGCAATTATGTTTGACTTTAAGGTGTGAAATTCTACATAACCAAAATGAAATGAGGTATTTTGTCGACAAGTACACAATTTCTATATTCTGTTGAGTTCCAGGAATCAGGGCTGCCAAGTTTCACCAAAAGTTTAGATGAGATTTTTTGGCCGAGGGACCCAAAACCGTGTCCTCTTTCCCACCCAATAATTTTTGCTAGTGTCCTGCAAGTTTACATATTGTTCAAAATAAATCAGAAATAAAAGACAATTGGAAAATGTGATAAAACATCAAAAATCTTATTAAAATAAACAAATTCATGAATTGCAAAGTCGTAGGACAGGTTTTAATTAAACATTGGGTGTGGACATATTGTAAGTGGGGGTCTGGGGTTCCCCCCCAGAAAATTTTGAGAATTAAACACTTAATTTCCTGCATTCTGGTGAATTTTTATGAAGCAATCTGTGCCTTTTCTGCATTCATTTTTATGTAAAGTAAAAGAGAACATTCACGGTTTTGCTGACACAGTTTTAATTGAATAGCCTACAATGCATGTGTAGTGCTTTCAAATATCTCCTGTAGCCTATTGTTAAAACATTTGTTTAAACTGTAATAAAGGTAATTATTCTATATGTAATCAACATTGTATGGGTTATCCAATTATCCAATTTCAATTCACCATTATTATATTAAATCTATGACACTTGATGTCTTCTCAGAACATATTTTCCCACAGTAACCTCTAAGCATAGTTACTCAATACATTCATTCAATTAATGTTGACAACATTTTTAGAACAAAAATGTGTTGGTGTGTCAACCAGCCCAATAACATAATGCAAAACAAGCTTGAATATATCAAGTGAAGTGACTGATTTGAATTAAGGTGTTCTTACCTCTTTGTTCATTTAATACCGGCGTCCTTGTTGTCATTAATTTTCCATATAATTTGAACAAAGGGCGGGACTGGGAGGCGGCGGTCTTTTATTAGTTTTGTAGTGTAACGCAGGGGGGCGTGGCCGTGGTGGTTTGCCAAGTGGCTGCTGCGGCTACGGGCTGCACACGGTCATGGATATTGTCCATGCCATGGACCTACAAAGAAACCGCGCATGCAGAAAGCATGGCAGAAAGAGGATGTCACGAAACTCAGTCCGTTTAGCTTTTCAAAATAAGACTTTCAAAGTAAAAGTACCAAACAATATATATATTACGGGGATTCATTTCTCTGCGTGAGAAATTGGAGGTGTGGCGTGTGAGCGTGTGAACTGTTTGATATGCGTGTGTCTCACGGCCAAAGCGTGAGACTTGGCCGCTCTGCAGGAATGGTGATATATAGTTTTCCTCAGATGCTAACAGCTGAAATATTTCTGGTAGATTTTTACCAGTTCTAAGTATTTGGAAGTTGTTTGATATATTGGCTGATTCCGTCAGAAGCAGCTCGCTTCTAAGATGTGGGCTCCAATGACAGTGACACAAAATGAAACCGCTGATTAGGAAGTCAGAACTCGGAGCTAACTAGCGGCTTCACAAAGCCGCTGCTGTGGCTGAGTGACAGCCCCCAATCCTTGGTGTGTTTGAGAAGTTGCATAAAGTAGTGTGCTTATGCGGACGGATTATGCAGATCCAGAAACATGCATCACAGAGCTGAGAAAAGTCTTGCTGTGGCGCACTGTGTATGAGGGGCTTTGGCAGGGAGTAACAATCATGTGATTTCTCAGGACAGCAGTCATACATGACTAAATTGCTGAATGGATTATGCACATGTACACACATGTGATTGAAGAATTGTACGCAGGAAATTTACGCTCAGAGGTGATCATGCCAGAATGGGATTATGTTCCTTGGAATGGATATCTCCCATGAGGATGTCACACACTGCTGTCAGTTAAACAGAGTACAACAATGCTACAGGAATGTCTATTGGTGGCACTAATTCAGTAATTCACCCAGATATGATAGGAGGCCTATGTCAAAAGTAGTATCTGCACATACTACTTTTGGCCCTGCATCAACTGTTAATGTAGAAAAAGTCACACGTTATCTCAGCCTTCAAGATCAAAGGAATGAAGTTAGTTTGTTTTCAGTGGTGTTTGACACTTTTAAATATGATTTATGGTGATGTTTAGCTTAGCATGTGTACAGATGAGGTGGTAAGCAATGGTAAAAAGCAAAAATGACTAATTAAGCTAATGCAAGTTTCAAGTCTATGTCAGGTGATTTTCAAATTTCAATGAAATTAGTGAAAGCTAGTAGCTTGCTGATAGTACTGATTGGATGATGAAAACATATTAAAAGTACACAAATGTATTTTTTTTTCTTTCCTGAAACACTTCAGCAGAAGTATCATAAAGAAAGATACAAAATGTATTAATTTACGTAACAGAGCACTCCATGGCATCACTGCTTACATCTTTTGGCCCTGCAGCAGCAGGACAGTTTGTCATAGCTGCTCTACTGTTTAAAAATTGCAGTAATGAAAAATGACGCGAGTAACCAGCTGACCTCTGCAGCTCTGAACCCTGGTCCACCCGACAGCCCCGCTCAGCTGCTGTTTGACAGCAGACAAGTGACAGAATGTTAATGATGTGTAAAACTACAGAAGGAAACAACTTAACATCAGCTCTCTTTTCCCTAACCTTTGAAAAAACATTGGTTTTCTTTCTCTTTTTGTACATTATCGTGGCACATATTCTCAGCCCTTATGATGACTATAGTCCATGATTAACCTGCTGAAACTTTGGAACTGTGTGCCTGAAGAAATACTTTTCTCAACTCTACATCAAGTTCATGAGTTTATAGACTTGCATCCACAGTGATGAATTGTTTTTTTGCTCTCATTATTCTGCGTCTGAGTTGCTAATTTGTTTGCTGGTTCCTGAATATTGCAAAAACAGAACTTAATGAGCTCTGGGCCTTTCATGCAGTTTTCCCTCAGGACGTTGTAACTTTTACAAAAGCATTTGCGCTGTGAATGGTAGATGCTGAAAAGCTGATGCTAGTAAACCGGATAGCTGAATTAGTATGATGACTTGGAAAAGTGGGAAAAGGTCGAACTAGTATGAAAGAGACTGAAAAGTTGAAAAATACTCAAGACGGTATGAACAATGTTGAATACGAGTTTGAATGGTTTCTCTATCTGAAATTATTAATACATTAAATGATTTGAATCAGTTATTTATATATACTTATTTTGAACAGTATATATGAGTCAGAGCAGAATGGAGACGATCCGTCTGTAATATCTTCACAGCTTTTCAAAGGACATATGTGGCCTTCATGTTTTCTTAAGGAATATTTGAATTAATTTAGCCTCAGCTGTACACGCATTTTGTGCCTATAAGTAAAACGAAGATGATGCACGTGGCAAACCTGCTCAACATCACTACTCTAGCCAGAGTAGCCTCACAGAGGCTCTATTAATGTCATAAGATTATTAACATCAGTTGGGGACGATGAGTCAAGATAATTCCTTGGTGTTGATGAATGATCACCCTTGATCAGCAAATACAGGCTATTGTACCTTGGCTGGCTGTTAAGGCTTTAACCTGGTGGACCCAAGGGCAAAACACAGAGCGAAGAGCAGAGTGGACTTTTAGTTATTGAAATACTTTCTGAGGGCAGCATTGCATGCCATTGGTTCTCTAGGCCGGCCAATCAGAGAGAGCAGGTAATGACATGTTTTATGTTGAACTATATTATAAAATATCTATTAAAGTGTTTGTAATCATGTATTTATCTAGCTATGAAGACTAACTAATGTGAGTAAACTGACTTGCAATGCTAGCCTCTGGGTGCCTCTGGACGGCCGAGAGAACCGATGGTATGCAATGCTGCCCTGAGAATGTATGTCATTAACTAAAAGTCCACTCTGCAAAAGATTTGGCACATTTTTCATGGGCGCAAACCACATAAACAACTCTGCTGCTCATCCCACAAATGTATGTTCCTACAAATGTGGCACCATTTCAAAGGGAAATAAACAGGCTAACAGTATAAGATTCATTTCTAAGACGCATTGTTACAATAAAGAAATACTCAACCAAACACACATTTCCTTACTTGTTGTGCTAAGTTCATTTAGGTGAGTCAACGTAGTGCCTCGGAAGTGCACTTGAGCAGAAACAGTCAGATCTGGGTGAAGGAGTTGGTTCTGAACTATTGATCTCTTATGCTTCCCTAAAAAAAAAGAAAATCTCAAGGGAAAATAAAATGCACTTGTGGTATGTGCCTTTCTGCCTTGCACTGCAGCCTTTTGTGTTTCTCGCAGACGAAATCCGTCGTGTTGGGTCTGTTCACCGCCTGATTCACCCTGACTCCCAGTGAGCCGCCAAAGCTGAAGACAGCGTTTCCCCGAGGTAGCGCCCGGCTTGTCTCCTGATGTTTCTCGTGTCAAAAAACAGACACTTCTCATCCTCTTACGCACACTTTCATGTACTTCCCTTGTGCCGGATTCTTTCTCACGTCACATCAATCAACCAACAAAATCATTTACCTGGCACTTTTTTTTTTTTTTTTTCCACTCCAGTTCCTTCAGACTGCCACACAAATCAAAAAGTCATGTTTGAGGGGAATGATGTTTTGGGGGATTTTCTGCTCCAAGTGGAACTTTAAAGTTGAACAGTTTAGGCTGTTTACTCTGTTGCACAGTTTGGCCCACATGAGGGGAGAAACACTGTGGCTAAAATGATGCCACATAATGTGATCACATGTTTAGCAACATTCTGTTTGCAGCTGCCAATATTGACCTCCTCACAACAAAAATGCACCCTAGTGCCAAGGTGCAGCCTTTAGAAACTTCCAAAGTACAAGAAAATACTGTATCAACTCTTTTTTTAAATGTTATTATTTTCAGCAGCAGTATGGTACTGCTCACTACTGCTTAGTATTTTGACTCAAATGTATACTTTTTTGTTGAGGAAAACGATAGGCACATAGTTTATTTGATTATTAATACAGTGACCTTTCCTTTGCTAGGGTTTAAAGTACTTGAGGAACTTCTTAATATAAAACTGTTTGTAGTGACACAGTTCATTCCAAATTGTTTGAAACATCCACCATGCAGGCATGTAGGGCTGTTGTAATGTGAAATGGTGATACCACTTTCTTCTTCCACTTTTGATACCACCTCCAAATGTCATTTATGTAACTTACTGTGCTTGCAAACTGTCCAAGAACACTGTTTTTACCACATAATCATGGGAGTGCTTTTTAACGACAGTCGACCTTAATTGCCCGTTTTACCTGTCTCTGAGCCTATTGTCTAGTCACAATTTGTCTGCTAATGGAACAAAATGTCTCTGTTCCACTTTAGGAAGTTATTTCGATTTTGTCAAATGCTAAGAAAATAGTTAATTTTTCTAGGGGGCAGCTGCTTAAACACTTAATCGATAGGGACAGCTCCGCTCACAAGGGATGACATTACAATGAAGCAGTTCAGATTCAAGCCTCACAGACAGCAAGGTGTCTGCTGAATTGCCCTTAAGCAAATCTCGGAGGACCTTCTAGCTCCAAGGCTGCTCTTCAGTTACTAAACTGGGGCCCTAGACCTTTATCCTTTAAGGGGACTTGCATACAAATTTCCAATGGGAGCTCTAGTGTCAGCACACATTTGTGACAGTGGCTTGTAAATACATCACTCACCTTCTGCTCTCAGGCTCGGTTTGGCTCCAAAAGTGTTAAAAGAAACCAACCTACACCTACCTGCTCCCTCAAATTGCAGAATGATTGGCTGCGGTCAACTGTGAAACAATGCCTCACTTTCAGATTCATCATCAAAAACATGAAAGGTGAGAATATCAGCCCATGTGCTTTATTCAAAATTCATCAAACTGTAATTACCAAACTCCATGTGAAAATTAATCAGAATATAATTAAAACATTAATCCTTAGAGGCTTTCCCTGCTGCAGTCTATCAGTGACACAGCACCATCTATGGATCAAGGTGATGAGTCAGCCGGGATTATTTGGAGCGTGTGTGTGTGTGTGTGTGTGTGTAGTATTCACATAATAATGTTGTTTGACAAATTATTGATATTGCAGTAGACTGAAAGTAAAAAGGTGGTTTTACCATGATTAAAACTGCATCTCAATTTTCTTCTATTTCAATCAATCCATTCAGGATAAGAACCGCGTGTTACTTTTCCAGACAAATCCCCCGTGTGTGTCAGGGTCAGGGCATATGGTGCAACAACAAACCCACCATGAGTTTAACCATATTCCTCCACAGCATCTGCAACTGACCTAAATTGAATCAAACCCACGTGATGTGTTGTTCAAAGTTCTCCAGACCGACAATGTATACCTCTTGGATGATAAATTGAGCTGGTGAAAACATCTTATTTGTGAGGCTGCTGGCTTGCCAATTGAAAAGCAATCAATACACCCATTAGCTCCACTGCCATTACTTTTCAAACCTGTGAGCACTTTCCACACCCTTAGAGCACAAAGTCATTCAGGCAAACATTCGTTCTAACATCCGTTAGCCATTTCTTTGAATGTGGCGATACGCCAAAATAGCTGCTAAATGTATTTAGTTTTTTCGACATCTCCCACAGCAGTCCATTGAGTGGTGACAAGATAAACGTGTAAATGAAATATGTGTTGTTTCGATGACCTGACTGTTAGTTATGGAAAAGCATGGTGGTGACACAAGTGACGCTATGCATTCTTGAGTATTGGTGCGCAGGCGTACTTGTGTACCAGCTATGTGCACCCCTGCCTAAAGTGTGTAGAAGTATAAGAGAGAGAGAGAGAGAGAGAGAGAGAGAGAGAGAGAAATAGATATGCACAGTATACGTCAATCCTCCAATTAAACTTCACTGTTCAGCAAAAAGCACGCTATTTGTTGTTTTTCGTAACATTAATGGAGTGTGTTTCTCAACAGACAAGGTCCCATGAGGTCTGACTCCAGGCCTTACTATTCCTGTTGTGCCCTCTAGTGCTGTTGCAAAAACCTCGTAGTTCATTAGAAACACGTTATTAATCCTGTCATTTAGGTCTGTCCGGGAAGCGCTCTGATCCAATTATTGTTAGTGTTTGTATTTTTAAAGGAGAGCAGTTGGTGCACAACTTGATAAACCTACTTCTACGCCAGCATCCTAATGGAGTGATTTGCTCCAGCCCTCATTACTGTGTAGGGTAGACAGCTAAATAGCTCCACATCACCCCCTCCTCCTCCTTCGTCTTCTTGTCCTCTTCCTCCTGCTGATTTTGCTCACTCGTGCTGTTTCTCTTCCAGAACTTGATTTCTATATTTTTACTGTTTTGTTTTTACGAGAGTATTGTCCTCGCGTCCTACGCATAAGTGATGTCTTGGGACTTTTTTTATGAGTACATTCCCAGTTTTATACGAGGTGCAGTTTTTTTTCCACCTGCAGGTTGGGCCAAATTATTTCATTGGTCACCTTGAAATCTTGACGCCTCCCCCTCACATGATGCTGTATAAGATGACATAGCAACAGCTACTGAATGCTCCTCATCAATCATATGTGGCTGATGTGTCTGCTGATGTTTATGCTCCCCCTTCCCAGCTACGTGTCCATACTGCCAAATGTGAGACATGGCTGGCTGTACCTTGCTGCTGGAACACAAAATGTGTTGAGAATGACAATAAATCTGGAGGGAAACGAGATGACGCCGCCCAAGGACAGGCGCTAATGTTGACAGAGAATCTCTCACAAAGATGGTGTCGTTAATGAGCATGTTCATTACAGGACTCTTGGCTCATCTCCAAGTGGATGTGTTCGGAAAATATGAACATGTATGACAGGGCTGATTTGGAAAAAGGTCGAGAGAAGCTCACCCAGAGGCCAAAGTGTGAGTGGAATCATATTTCCTCTCTGGTCTGGGTTCGCTCCCGATCCAGCTTCACAACTGAAATATCTTATCTTCATGAAATACTTCACCTCACTCTTCTCTCATACCTTCATCAAATCTAATAAGCTCTTGTCTTGAATTTAAATCTTCTCATCCTTTTTAATACCCAGATCTCATTTCGTTCTTCTACATCTGACATATGTATATGTCATTCTTTTTGTCATAGACATTTCTTCCAGCACCTTAATGTGTTGACTGATAATTATAATTTAGTTTCACTTTTTAGTTGTGTTTGACATTGCTATGCCCTTCTGGATCAAAATTGAACCTCACGATGATATTTGACCAAAAGGAGATAATTCTTTATCACTTTACAAGTTAACTTGTCAATAATGGTCTTATATTAAAGGTACTCCGAGGAAGTTTGTGTTCATTCATGCACCCCATTTGGACAAAAGCGGTAGTGTTTTTACTACGCCAGCTGAAGTGACTGGTGATCGTACTCTTGACAAAGGCATTTACAAAAACTATATAAAAATAGAATTATTTGCCCTGATGGTCTTGTTTGCTGTTACATGTATTTTATGACGATATATAAGAGGAAAAATTAGACCATTTTTAGAAATATTAAAAAGCTCCACGTAGCACCTTTAAGAGGTAAGTAAACTTAATTCCCAGACACACATAAAAATGTTTCTCTCGAGTCCAACTGGTAGCTAGCATTGCATCCAAAAAACAAAACTCCCTCTTCTACTACTGTAACTATTACCAGTACTGTGTTTACTTCTACATCGACTGCTACAATGGAAAACACAACCCAAACTTTGTTTAGACTTTGGACTTAGACTTACCTGCTGTTACTGCCAACACACATTCTACCCCTATGTATCACAGCATATTTTGAGCACCACAACACTTTTAAAACTGACATATTACCTGTTGACAAGGCAACACAGCAGTTTTGACAATGCTCAGAGACATACCAATGTTTTGAAACTTAATTCAAAACAGAAGCAAATTCATGGCCACAGCAACATCTCTGCTTTTTCAATTGCTACCTAGGTCCACTGGAAGCAGGCTCCAGACACATTTTCCACTTCTTCCTGGAAGAGCTGGAGGCATGGGCTAGATGGGTGTTGTCACAAGGTCTGTGTCTGCACTGGGATTTCCTCACAGTTGGACGTGTTCGTGTAATCATGAGGAAGCAACAGTTTTCCTCTGAGCGCCTTCCACATAGCCAAGCTCCTCACCATACCCAAAGGGTGAGGCCGGATACCATAATAAAAAGCCCCATGGGTTTTAATAGTACAGCCAAGCTTCGTCTGAATGACCAGCAGTTCATGGTGGCTAATTTTAGAGAAGTGTGAATGGATATTGTGGTTTAACTTCCCTCTTGTTGCGAATTAATCTCCCTAAAGAGGAACCCGATCAATTTAGTACATAAAGATATTTTTGCAGGTTTTGGGAAATGCCTCTGCATTATATAAAAATGTGATTGTCTCAACTAATGTAGTCAAGTGATGTCACTTTAGTGGGTGTTGGTTGCAACTAAAGACTACAAGTTGGTAAATGAAAAAATTATCTTGTGTGGGTCAACAAAGAAGTGAACCTATCAGACCCCTGTATCCAACTTCCCATTGTCTTGCTTGAGGCCAGAGTCCCGAGGCTATATTAGCCTCGGAGGCTATATTAGCCGCTGACCGAACTGTCAGAGGGCAAGATACATTGTGGGTTAATAAGCACCATGATTTGAAAGGGAAGACTGTGTGGGTTGGATATGTTATCTCTGGTTCTGCTGGATTAATTATAGAAATACAAAAAGGCATACAGTCCTTGTGTAGGCCCACAGAAACAGGTAATTCGCCAAGGTAACATTTGAAAGCAGACATTCGGCTTTAGATATGTTTTACACATAGGAGTAGAGTCTCAAATGCGGTGTATAGTTTAAAAGTCCGTCTGAACAGCAGCCAGACCATTGGTGTCGGTGAAGATCCTCCAGTTACCCACATAAGACGTCAGGCCCCTTCATGAATAAATGAAGTAACTGATGCTGACCTATGCTGCCTGGAGATTTAGCTCAGTAAGGAAAATAACTTTGGGGGCTCAGTATGTTAATGTCCTCTATATAGATTACAGTGCTAACTAATTCATGTAGGAGGTGGTAATTTATTGGGCTTTCATTGAAGTCCCCAGTGGGAGATAAATGCTGTCTGTCCGGCCCTCTGCAGGGACCTCTGAGAATTCATCAATTGGAGGGTAAATTTGTTTTTACTGGACTCCATGGGGAATCCTTTTGAGATGGGTGGGCTCTGGAGGACTGCTGCACCTTATTCACTTCCTGGTAATGCAAGTCGGAATTTAATCTGTGAATATGTGATTCTATTTTTGTGGTCCTTTATGGTCCAAAAGCAAGCTTCATTTTCTGAATCAAGTATAACACTAGACAAAAAGTGCAGAAGTCAGGGGTCAGGCCACTGCATGCTGACAACAAACTGTATATAACAAATGTTTCTGTGACCCAATCAGTGACCTAGGATGATGGGGACGGGTTTGGTGTGAAAATAAGTGCTGAGGAGGCACAGTTTGTATGAACTTTATTGACCCCTGCTGGGGAGGACATGTGTATATTTATTATTTATGATCCACACTCTGACAATAATTTGTTTTGTTTGTTTCAGTGTCATAGGTTTGGAAAAACATTCCGACTGTCATGAGATGGCTAACACTGTCTCTTTAAATAATAGTAAAATATAGGCATAAAATAACAAACTGTATATGCATTGCTATACAGATGTAGCGTTAGAAGAAATTTATAAATGTGGTTAAAATATAAAATATGGATGGATAACAGATTTCAAAATATGAAACTCATATTATTTACAGTTTAAAAGGTCAAAGGTTAGAGTTTGTTTTGATATGTACATGAGGTTTTTTTTAGCAGTATAATATGTCAATCTTTGCTTTTCTTCACCTTGATTGAATAGTTCTAAATCAGACAGCCAATCAAAATTCATATTCAGGTAGAGGTGTGGGGCCATAACTCTGTGGAGATTCCCCAATTCTTACACCTTGGTGAAGTGGTACCAAAAATCCATACTTTTCTTAATCCTGTTTGGCTCTGACAAACCCAGTAGTTATTTTCCAATGCCAAACGGTAGACAAGGTTAACTATTTACACTAGTATATGCCATTGCCAACTGTACCAATGTTTTTATTCATAATATTAATATTAGCTTGTTCAATAATTGGTATAGCACTTTTCTCAGGAGTTGATGAAGAACTAAGCTTATATAATAATATGCCAGCTGTTGTGTTCTTCAACTGCCCACAAGTGGCCAAACATATACTGCATCTTGAACTATGAAGACAAAATGTATACATAGGACCCTACAGATGTCAGTGTTTTGAAATACCTACAAAAATTAAGAATAACTCAGTTTTTATTTAACTTTAACATACTGCACATTTTTTAAATGTTCGACACAACAGCTTACCAAAGAAATAAGTAAAAGGAATACTTAAACTCCTCTACAGACATTTGATCCTCTTAAGAGCAAAAATATGAGAAAACACACTTACATCTGCAGGATTTAAAAGCTGAGTATTCCTTGTGAGTGGATCGACAGTGTGTCTGTCATCAAGCTGATTGCCGGCGTTCCCCTGCTGCTTGATTACCACCCACTGCTTCCCCTCGTCTGAAATGGCTGCAACTTTCACAACCAGGCAAGTTGCATTATTCAGTTAAGTGTTGAAGAGATGAGGTGCACCGATGTCTGCTCAAGATTAAAATGTGGGTGCCTCTCCTTTTTTTGGATTGTGAAGAAAAAATATATAGATATAAGTATCCGCAACAAACAGCCTGTTTGTAAATAAAATAAGCCTTATTGGGGCCAGAAAGCTGTTTATTTATGAATTTGCATTAGCCTCCCTAAGGTGCCGATATTTGTAATTAATTCTCATATTAATATTGTTTATTGTATCCCTGCAGGCTGGATGTTTTTCTTATTTGCTTGTGTGACTTGTTTTGCCACGATGCATGTAAAAATAATTCAACCTTGTGTAAGGAGACAGATAGATTGCAACAAATAGCCATCATTCTCTCCTCTGACCCTCTTTTCTTTCAAATATGACACGTGAGGTGACAAAAAACAGGGAGAATGAAGGTCTGTTTGGAGGACAGCAATTCAGTTTTACCCAATGCTTCTCATTTCCTGAAAGTTTTTGAACCAGTCAGTTATCGTGCCGGAAAAATTTGAGGTAACCCTTGGTGATCCGAGAACCCATAAAACAACTCCACCCACACTGAGTGGGAAAGGTCCAAACGTTAAGTGACTCTAGCAACAGAGTGGGTACTAATTCATTATAACAAACTGTTCTTCAAAGCACTTTTGATGCTGGGATATTTCATCTCTATTTTTTAATAATTCACTTCTGTGTATTTTTTTAAAATCTTTTTCCACCTTCTCCATCGTAGCAGACCCGTCGCCAGACCTCAGTCTTAAGGGGGGCATATGAAATGCATAGGGGGGCACAATTATTATTAGCCTACAGTACGTATATTTGTAATAGTCCTATACTCTATTCGCGCAGCACGTAATCATCACGTTAAACTAACCAACAGCGGTAGCCTATAGCCTACAACATCAGTCCTCATAATTTAAAGCAATACATTACATAGAAGCAATGTTATGAATATCCATAAAACACTTGACTATTCAACATATTAGATGTAACCTAACACCAGACGCATATCTCAAACATTGCATTTTAAAGCAGTCAACAGAGGGATATGCATTGCCATTACACACACACACACACACACACACACACACACACACGGTAGCCTACTTTGAGTAGGAGGCAGGGCTGTGCTCTCTCCAGTCCCTTCTATCAGTACAGCGGGAGGCGGCGTTTCTCCGAGCTCAACCTCCTCATCAACATATCTTTCGGCCTCCGGGTTCAAAGCAGCCAGTGCGCCAATGAGCTCGCTACTGCGCTCTCCAAAACGCGCATCCATCTCTCCTTGCACAGCATCAATAACACTGTAAAATAGGCTACTCTCTTGAACTCAGTCTTTTCGTCTATGTCACTTTGTGACGGATCAACTGCAAATCCGCGGAGGTTCTTGTAAATTGTGCGTCTTCTCTTGCTTAGACCAGGGTCGGTCTCCGGCACAGCCTCGATGGCCGTGGCTGGAGGAGCGCAGAGTTCCCACAGTGCAAAACTGTGGCTTCACGCAATCAGAAGTGTCACCGCGCTGAACAAGTCCATAATTTCGGCTTGTAGTAGTCTGTTAATTATGCGGCTCGAAAAGTGACAACAGTTTGACGATCTGGCAGAGGGCTGTTGGTGGGCTTTTCAACCATTACCGAATATCGATTATGATGAACTAGAAATTAAATAGTAAGCCGGCGAAAACTCATCCAGCTTCACTTTCAAAAATGCGCGGTAACTGTTGAGCGGCTGCATTGACGTATTACGTAGGCCTACGTAGCCTTACTTTCTTTTCAGTAAGGCCGTGATAGGCTGTTGCAGTGTAGATAGACTCCCATCGATCAAACACAATCACACCATTGTTTATTTATATTTTAAATGTTTTGATGATAAATAATGCTACATTAGTATTTATCAACACAAAATTAGCAACTGTGATAGTATAGATTAGAATAAAAATTAAAGTATTTTTTTTGAGAGATCTGTGTCCCAAGTGGGGGGGCACAAGCATTTCTGGGGGCGGGCCCGGCCCCCTATGGCCCGCCCATAGCGACGGGTATGCATCGTAGTAGTTTATGCTGTATAAAACACCTGCTTGGACCGAAGGGACAAATGAAGCCTTATTAAATCGATACAGGGGCGGCAGTGGCGAAGTGGGTAGGAAGTTCGCCTCTGGTGTGCAGGGTCGGAGGTTCGATCCCCCGTCTCCCCGCCACATGTCGAAGTGTCCCTGGGCAAGACACTGAACCCCGAATTGCTCCCGATAGTTAGCTTAGTTAGCTTAGCACCCTAGTGCTAAGCCTACCCTGCGTGGTAGCTGCTGCTATCGGTGTATGAATGTGTGTGTGACTGGGTGAATGTGTACAAAAAACAAAGTAAAGCGCTTTGAGTCTGTGATAAACGGAGATATAGCGCTATACAAGTCCATTTACCATTTACCATACAGCTCTGCCCTGCCACTGGTTATATCACCACTGCAATCCAGATGTTGGCTATACGAGTCAGTAATTGTGTGCAACAATGTTGATTTGAGAAGGAATTAAATCACAGAATGCCCTCCAGAGACAGATTATGGAAATAACACTTTGTTGTTTGATGCTGTTTTATGATGGATACCTCATAACTCATTATAAATGACCCAATATAAAAGCTACATCTTCTCAGAAAATGAAGGGTACATTTCAAGGTAAAGTAGTTGATTCATATCCACAGTGGCGTATAAGGAACATTTTTTTTTTTTTTACAGAGCTGGAGAAGGGGTATAATATTACAAAAAGAGACTCAGAATTTCCAGGATTAAAATTACTTACAAGATACCTCAGGTGTATAATACAAGAATCTTGGGAGTTAATGTTGATGAGAGTTTAGGTTTGAGAAAACAAACTGAATGGGTCACTAGAAAAATTAAAAACATCGATTGGTACAATAAGGAGGGTAAGTCACCTTGTCACCACAACTACTTACTCTTTATTAGTTTAAGTTATCCCTATATTTCATATTGTAATATACAGTAGTTTGGGCCAGTAGGGGAGAACGGGGTAAGTAGGCACACTTTTTACTCTAGTGAGAATTGCTCATCACCTAAACATCTTTCAATAGTCATTCCTACATTAAATTGAAGCTTAAGGTGTTGGCTTGAAATGTGTACCCCTCACTTTTTCTATCTTATTGTAATAAAGAAGAAATTAATCATCAAAGACACCCTTACACATTGTGACAACCAACCCCATCAAGGGGTCGGTTGTCAAACACTATGGGGTTGTTTGTCACAATGTTATCTTAATGGGAATAATCTTAAAAAGAAGGCAAGAAAGTAGAACTAAATTTGAAAGTTTAATTGCATTGTCAAGTTGACAAATAGGCCTACATAACTTACTAATTTGGGATGCACTGGGTTGTTTTGATTTTGTTGCCCTTTTTTTCTTTTGCATGCTAGCTGCCTTTTCCTGCTCTATTCTTTCCTTCTCTGGGGTGTCAGTGAGGATACAGCTTGACAATTTATTTCGTTATTGGGTTCCTTTTCTGGCTGCAGCCTTGAGATAACATGTGACAACCAACCCCCCAAAAAATGTGACGACCAACCCCAACTTGAATTTCTTGCTAGCGTCAAGGCCAACAACCATCTGACAACTAATTAGCTTGCTAACCACAATCTAAACTATAGTTTACCCTTCACATTTTGTATGGGTAACAAGTGTTTTGTTATAAACCCATTGTGTAAAAGCCTAGAAGAAAAATACTGAGGAGCTAAATATTTTCAATTTGACATGAAAAACACAAACAGTCGTCTCACCTCAAATTCAGCAGTCTAACTCCAAGGAAGACTATGTAGGTGACCTCTGATCCCAATTCTGGATATTTACGTACCAAAATTTCACAGACAGCGCCTTCTTGTTCCAAGATATAACGATTGTGACAACCAACCCGTGTGACAAATTACCCCGTTCTCCCCTACTTTTCCTACTGCTCTAGACAAAATGTGGGTTCTTCAGAAACATTATGTTAGAATTGGACCACGATCCGACTCATATGTCACATCTGCTCCTCTATTTCAGAGACTTCAGCTTCTTACTATTCATGACAATGATTAATATTTTACAAATGTGTGTTTGTAAGATGCACTCAAGTGAAGGGAATATTCCTGAACATTTCAAAACTTACTTTAGGCTTGGACTTTAAGGGTCCGTGTCCACCGAACGCCTTTTTCCAGCGTTAAACGCTGGCTGTGCGCTCGGGAGTGTGTCTACTGAGCGTTTTTTCGACCGCTTTTTTCAAGCGTTTTATGAGCTAGGAGAGAGAACGCTGTGAGCGGGGGAGAGAAGAAGCTGATCGTCACCTGTCAGTCAGACCTATGATCAACACTGGTTTCACTGTTCAGACCTACTGTTCTCTTTTTTAAAATTGTTACATTTTAATATGAGTATTCTTATGAAATCCTGCAAACACACACGGAGCAAGTTGTAGGCTGACCTGTGCGCATGAAACTATCCGTAGGAGATACAAATACAGCGAATCAAGTGTTCGCCTAATCTGCTCCCACAAACGGGCTCTCCTCCCTTGGTTGTGGTCATTTTAAGTCACTATTTTCGTACAGTTTCGGGTAAACAGAGACGGAAAAGGCAGTTTCTCTTCAGTCTTCTTTGTTGCCAAGGCAACGAGTCCCGATGGTCTACTATCTGATTGGCCCTTTGAAAACAGCGGCGGTGACGTCCCCACCGCCTTTCTGAAAAGTTGAACTTTTTTCAACTTGCAAATCTCGAAGCGGCCGCACAAAAAGGCAAAAACTCTCGGAAAAAAAACGCTGGGCCTTTTCTCCGCGGCCGCCTCGGGAAAAGGTGGCCGCTTCTCATTTGGAATCAATTGAAAAAAGGCGCTTGCGGTGGGAAATAGGCGTTAGGTTGACACGGGCCCTAAGGGTGTTTGGTATCAACATATGTACATGCTGGTTTCAACTCTTCATTGAAGCTTTGTGGTGTTCAATTACTGAGTTGGTATATTTTAAACTGTTGGATCTCAATTAGGGTTTTGTAATAAGGTTATGTAAGTCTGATCTACATTTAAACAAAAATATAAACGCAACACTTTTGTTTTTGCTCCCATTTTTCATGAGATGGACTTAAAGATCTAAAATTCATTCCAGATACACAATATTACCATTTCTCTCAAACATTGTTCACAAATCTGTCTAAATGTGTGATAGTGAGCACTTCTGCTTTGCTGAGAAAATCCATCCCACCTCACAGGTGTGCCACATCAAGATGCTGATCTGACATCATGATTAGTGCACAGGTGTGCCTTAGACTGTCCACAATAAATGGCCACCCTGAAATGTGCAGTTTTGTCTCACAGCAAAATGCCACAGATGCCACAAGCATTGAGGGAGCGTGCAATTGGCATGCTGACAGCAGGAATGTCAACCAGATCTGTTGCTCGTGCATTGAATGTTCATTTCTCCACCATAAGCCGTCTCCAGCAACTTCGCACAGCCATTGAAGAGGAGTGGAACAACATTCCACAGGCCACAATTGACAATCTGATAAACTCTATGCGAAGAAGATGCGTTGCACTGCATGAGGCAAATGGTGGTCACACCAGATACTGACTGGTTCTGAGTCCCCAGTTCCCTAATAAAGCAAAAAAATGCACATTTCAGAGTGGCCTTTTATTGTGGACAGTCTAAGGCACACCTGTGCACTAATCATGATGTCAGATCAGCATCTTGATGTGGCACACCTGTGAGGTGGGATGGATTATCTCAGCAAAGCAGAAGTGCTCACTATCACACATTTAGACAGATTTGTGAACAATGTTTGAGAGAAATGGTAATATTGTGTATCTGGAATGAATTTTAGATCTTTAAGTCCATCTCATAAAAAATGGGAGCAAAAACAAAAGTGTTGCGTTTATATTTTTGTTGAGTGTATGTTTGGCTGAAAAACAGCAGCTACTTTTTGTAGTCAGGCCTATTTCTGAACCTTATCATAAAAACAATAAAAAATGTATTTCAGTAGCTGTAACCCCTGAGGTCGACGGACGCTCTGTTGTGTCAGATTAATGCAGATCACGTGATCACTTTCAAGTCAACGCTGCATATAAACAAACCTTTTAGCACGTATTTAATTACCCTTGACTGTTCACAGCTATACATAATTAACATTCTCATTTATTTTCCCAGCATATGCAGTATCCTAATAGATCAGGGCATTGTGGCCAGGTTTTGACTTTGGGAGAGGTTGTTGCAGGAGCCCTTATACCTACTGGGTAATAAAAGCTTTAATCTTGCCTCAGGGGTAATTTATAGAGTGGAGGAGGAGGGGGTCCTGAGGACAACTGAGAGATAAATCGACTAAATGAGCAAGGGGACTGCAACCTCACCTCATGCCCGGTCGGATTCCAGGAAGCTTCCAGGATGACAATATGGCTGCATGAGCTGAAACAGGACTCTGCATTATGATCTACAGTTATGTGCTGTTGTAAAGTGCTATCTGAAAATGGAGGTCGGAGCATCTGGTGTGATGTTAAGATAGTTTTTGTAGCAATGATAAACCTTCACATGTTGGAGGGACATTAAAGCTCCCATATTATACACTATTATACACCATATTATATGGTCTTAGTGGTCCCTAATACGTTTTTCTTTAATTGTTTGCTGAAAAAAACTTTCAGATAATTTATTGTACTATGCTGATGTTCAGTTAATCTCACAATAGCCTATTATTTAACCCTCCTGGTATGTTCATTTGTCAGGAACAGCAATGGTGTTCCGGGTCAATTTGACCCGGTGCATGTTTAAATCTCCAAAAGATGTCCTAAACCAAAAGAATTCCTAACAAGCAGTGTGAACATGTCATTACCAACTCCATTACTAACTATTCTATCAATATTTAGTGCAATTTAGTGCTCCTTACCTCTAACTGGTAATGGTTCAATAAGGATAATTCACTCGTTTTTCATTTAAAAAAATACATTTTTTTGTAATGTTTCACCACTTTATTAGGGGGCCAAGCCCGAGAAGGGCCTGGGACCGCGTTTTGCAGAGCAACGCGGTTCCATAGCCCTGCTGGGATTATTATTTTTCTCCGCGTAAAACTGGTGCTGCAGCCCAAACCGTAAAGGGTAGGGACATGCCACTTGCATGACTAGATCCAGGTCCGTGCCTGGTACGCAGACAAAAAAATTCAGACATGTCTGCCACTAGGTGGCGCTACAAAAAAAGGTAAACGTGTATAACTTCCACACCGAAAGACCGACAGTCAAAAACTTTATATCCACAGATGCCCACAAGTCAGCTGAATCTTTTGAAATAGGCCACGCCCATTTGCGTACATAAAGATTTTTCGCTACATCGCAAAAACTGTGTCAGTCACCAAAACATACTCCTCCTACAGTTTTTGCCCAATTTGGACGAAACCAAAAGCATTATGTTCTACCGACTCCCACGAGCAAAAGTAGGATAAATAATTTTTCTACGACCATCGGAAGACCAAACGCTAGCGCTTTAAAGATTCGATTTTTCGATATTGAACATTTCTTCTTCTTTTTATTTAAAATGGTGCTGCAGCCAAAACCCTAAAGGGCTGGGACATGCCACTTGCATGACTAGATCCAGGTCCGTGCCTGGTACACAGACGAAAAAATTCAGACATCCCGGCCACTAGGTGGCGCTACAACAAAGGAAAACGCGTTTGGGGCTTTAACTTCCGCACCGAAAGTCCAATAGTCAAACACTTTATATCCACAGATGCCCACAAGTCAGCTGCATCTTTTGAGATCGGTCACGCCCATTTGCGTATATATACATTTTTCGCTACATCGCAAAAACTGTGTCAGTCACCAAAACATACTCCTCCTATAGTTTTCGCCCGATTTGGACGAAACCAAAAGCATTATGTTCTACCGACTCCCACGAGCAAAAGTAGGATAAATAATTGTTCTACGACCATCGGAAGACCAAACGGTAGCGCTTTAAAGATTTGCGAAAATTCCTTATAAAAAAAAAGGGGGATTTTCTTGAAACTGAAGGGAGACTATCATGGGGCATGACTGAGCCTATGGCAAAAATGTGGGCAATAAATTCCTATGTGGGCCGGACTTATTAAAAAAAATAGTTTTTCAATTTGTTTGCCTGTTTTCTTTAGCCGGGAAAATTCAAAAAAGTGTCTTTACAATGGAGAGGTTGACAATTTGATTTTGCTATAACTCCCCAACCGAACATCGCACATTCAAAAACTTGACATCCACTTGTTTGGTACATTGAGCTGCATCTTTCTATCTAACGTAGTTTTGCAAATGTCATCCATAGGGGGCGCCAAAACCACAAAAAGCAAAGAAAACGCGTTTGGGGCTATAACTTCCACACCGAACATCCCACAGTCAAAAACTTTATATCCACAGATGCCCACAAGTCAGCTGCATCTTTTCAGATAGGCTACGCCCATTTGCGTATTTTTTTTCGCTACATCGCAAAAACTGTCAGTCACCAAAACACACTCCTCCTAAAGTTTTTTCCCGATTTGGACGAAACCAAAAGCATTATGCTCTACTCACTCCCACGAGCAAAATTTGTACAAATAATTGTTCTACGACCATCGGAAGACCAAACGGTAGCGCTTTAAAGATTTGCACATTAGCTACCTTGTACCAAACTGCTCCTAAATCCAAAACGATTCATCCTATTAACACCAAACTTCACACATGTGTTTGTCCTATGGTTCTCAGGTTGGTTCTACTTTTTCCTTAAATTGCTCCAAAAGGGGGCGCCAAAAACACACTTGAGCATCTTTCTCTGCGATTATTTTGCCTTTTGGTCTATAACTCCCAAACCAAACATCTCACATTCAAAAACTTTACATCCCCGGATTCCGTAAAGCGAGGGGCCGGCGCCGCGGACGTCGACGCCCGATCCCGAGTCGCGTGGGAGGCTTGGCCCCCGTTCACAACTGCTTGCAGTTCTAGTTACTTTTGAAACACTGGAGAAAATGTGAACAGTCTCCAGAGACATTGTGGCTTGAAATATAGCCCTGCCTGTCTCTGCATCCCACAGACTGGCTGTCGATTCATCCTTCGACCCCAGCCAGGATAAGGAGCCCCAAATACGCATCTAAATGTGTTTTGTCCAGTTCCTTCCACTTTTCCCCAAAAACACACCTCCCTTCTAGATTAGTCTTTTCCAGAACGATTTTCTGTATTGAATCTGGCATGACCAGCTCAAAAGCTGACTTGATGTCAGTCACACGAGTCACTGCCATCCTAGTGGGCCTTGGCACTGTATTTAAAGTGAAACTCGAAAAATTAGAATATTGTGCAAAAGTTCATTTATTTCAGTAATTTGACTCAAAAGGTGAAACTAATATAGTAAATAGACCCATTACATGAAAGGTGAGATATTCAAAGCCTTTATTTGTTATAATTTAGATTATTATGGTTTACACAGCTTATGAAAACACCAAATTTAAAATCTCAGAAAATTTGAATATTACATGAAATCAATAAAAAAAGGGATTTTTAATACAGAAATATCAGCCCTCTATAAAGTATAATCATGCATGTGTACTCAGTACTTGGTTTGGGTCCATTTTGCATGACTTCTTGCCTCATTTCCAATTAATTTTCCATGATATTGTAATTATATGAGTTTCACATGTATGTTTTCTGCAGACAGGTTTGTCTGACGCATATTTGGGGATGAATTTCACAATTGTTTGACATGAATGTCTTGCTTGGAGGAATAGGAATGGCAATTCCCTCATCTGGTTCAAAATCAGAATCATTAGAATCAGAATTTAGCCCAAGATACATCCTCCTCTATTTCACTGTTATGATCAATGATGACTTCCAGAGCCTCCTGGACTGTCATCCTTTTGCTTCTGCTGCTCATTTTGTAAAGGTCTGCCTGACAGACTGTAATGTTGGTAGGACACCCATGCAGCGAATATTTTATATGTTTTGCCCCTCCCCTGTTGAGTGTCCACTGAATGTGGGTGGAGTTTTCCCAAGGGAACATAAATGGTTCCCGTCAAAAAGTCATAACACTTGCAACTGTGTGTGTGTGTGTGTGTGTGTGGGTGTGGGTGTGTGTGTGGACATGTGTATCTGTGTGCGTGTGTGAGATTTGGGTGAAATATGTCTCACAGTTGTAAAGAAAGAAATAGTCTTACATTTCTGACACTATTTTACCTCCAGTTTTACTGCCGGGTCAAATTGACCCGAACAAATGCAAATGTGTAAGATGAAATATTTTCATATTATATGTTGATTACACTAATTAAGGCAAGCAGAAGAAGTTTCATACTGAAAAAATACTTTTAACTATTTTTCCTAGATCTTCAAACTTTGAAACGGGTCAATTTGACCCGGAACATAACAGGAGGGTTACAAAGAGCTGCAGCTCCCCTCGTAAATATACAATCTTTGAGCTGCCCCCGCCCCCTGTCCGGAAGCGAAGCCAGATACGCCTCGCCCTCTGTCTGTCAGGGCCGTGGACCAATAAGAAATAGGGGTGTGGGCTGCACAGTGGAAGCTTCTGGCTTTCCAGTTTGTGAGGTCAGAAACTGGGATAATTCTGACTGGAGTATATTGAGAGGGAGGGGTGGGGTTTCAGAAAAGGGGAGAGTGAGAAAAGGAGAGATTGTTATTTTTTTTATATTCTGGCAGTCTCTAGGCACACCGTGGAGGCATGGATATGTTGGAACACATTTAAAAAGTGCATTTAGCATAATATGGGACCTTTAATGTCTCTGGCGGACTGTAATATACTGTAACCAGAGGGCAAGTAATAATGCTTTTGTCGACATCTGTTGGTGAGCAAGCTTAGCAAAAAAAAAGTCCAAGTTTCAAAGCCATTTGCCTGGAAAGACATTGTGCACTGTAACCCTACAATCATGATTCATGCTATTCCTTTAAGTTGTGGAAACTGGTTATCCAAACGCAACTTTGTGCACTCATGGTATACTTACATTATTGACAATAGGAGTAGAGTTTTCTCAAAGTTATACCAGTTGCATGTGGACACATTTCCAGTCAGAAGTTATCCCTATCGTCATTATTTTGTAAATATATTTTTCAGTAGAGCCTTATTCTTTTTGCACTTATTGCCAAATCGCACCAAACTGCAGGTTATTATCTTCCCAAAGGTAATGTCTTTTTACAGTTTGAGCAAATTAATCTTTAACCATAGCAGAGTGTATCGAAAAAAGTCACTAGCTTTTTGCATCGAACCTCCCCTCACTGGTGACTGAAGCATCAATGTTTAGTGCTAAGCTCAACCATAATAGTTTGTTACTTCTGGTTTCAAAGTTGCCTGCAAAAGCCAAAGAAGCAATTGTGATTTACGCTTCTTAGGAATGCTTATGTAGGGTCAAGGTTTGTTGTGAATTGAACCAAACACTTCCAACCCACTAAGAGACTAATGTAATCGTCAAGGTGAGGTTGGAATCGCGTATTGATGTTCATTTAGATTAAGTCACTTTGCTTACAAAAACTGAACTTTATAATGACCCAATTCTCTGCACTGAACAAAACCATATCATTGAGTAAATCATAATGAATTCATCTCTTGATCATAGGTTTCAGGTTCAGAAGTCAAGTGTTTTGCAGTAATCATGTTTTTCTTTAAAAAATATGACAAAGGTTTGTGTTTTAAAAGCCTCAACTCTTCTGTCCGTTCTTTTCTATGATCATGCGGAAGCTTACAGTATGTGTATCAGGCCAAATTGCAACATTCATGCATGGAGGCTGCAGACATAGTGAAACACCCTGACTTTCCATCCACAGGGTTCTGAGGTACATATAGCTGCAAAAATCCTAAATAAGAGGCTAATTGGCAACCAGGCATAGTGTGGACAATATTGTCAGTGGAAGGAAGCTCCCCAAATTGAGGATTTGACCTACATTGGCTTGTGGCTGTTGAGTTCTCTCTGCAAGTTCAGTGGCAGCCAGCGGTCGCAGGTGGATCTGAGCTAGAGATCAGCTGACATTAATTTGGAGCAAGTGGACAGTTTCCCTGAATCTGTCACAACTGTTTATCATCTGTATTACTCCTAATCTGTCAAAGTTGTTTTTTCTCTGTAGGAAATATCCATCTTTCCATCCATCTACTGTATACCTAAAGTATATATCCATGTATTCATGTTGACGCTTGTTGCAGTGGATTGTGATGCAGAGACTTGACATAGCTCAGAGTTTTGATTAATGGCTCAGGTCTTAGTCAGTGCTAGTAATTGCCGACCGACTATCACAGCTTTTTCAATCCCCCCCCACCCTAACTTTTACTCGCTGAGCTCTGGTTGAGGTGCGAATACGTCTCTGAGCACAGTTCTGCGATGTCTCCCGAGTTAGGGGCCACTCACACTAGGGCCGGGGCCCCGTGCCAAAGCTCATTTGCATACTAAAGTCTAGAACGTTTGGCTAGTGTGACCACGCCAACTTGTATTCCAGCACGGAACAGCCCCTTGGCGACGGCACACTTGGGAGAGGTGTGCCGTCGCCAAAGTACAGATGCTAATGAGATGACACACGCACAAGCAAGCGCACAGGCGGCGTTCCTGACGTGAATTTATTAAGGATGCATTGTCCGTTAACGTCCGCTGCCTTACTAGTCGGCACCAGAATTGCCCACCACTTGGACTTGTAGCTGTAATGTGTGAGAATTAACGTGTGTGTAAGCCTAGGTGTGGGCTAATAAAAGAGGGAGAGAGCTAATTAGGTCGGCACAGAAAGCACAGCAAAAAGGTTTTCGTGTTTACTCACGTTCGTCAGATGATTTTTTTTCTTTTTCCTCCCGTCAGCTGTCATAACTGCATTTACGCATGGCGGTGGAGACGCACCCAAAACAACACACCCGGTGATAAGGAAACAGTAGCCTACACTAAGGTTTAACAAGAAACTTTATGAAGACACTTAAAAAACGATCTCTGCCCATACAAAAAGTTCTGACTTGGATTTGATGGAGCGATCGATGTGTATAAAACCATCCAGTACATATGGTCTGATGACGGGCCGTTATATTAATAATAAACAGCGTGCTGCACACATATGAGACTGTCCACCGCGACCTACTACGTCAAGGCTACATTTAAAAAAAACAATAGTTTAAGGATTCTCGTTGCTCTAATGTGGAAGTGGAATATTTGATGCAAATTTAGCCGGATGAAAATATTCACAAACAGTCGTATAGCCTACAAGTAGACTAAGCTCCAAATCCTAAACGCGCACGGTGACGTAAGCAAGGTGCAAGTGTGCCCAGGCCACGAGCAGTGTGAGCACGGGCCTGCGGGGGGAGTGGGGAGGGGGGGGGAATCGTGCTGAATCGTGCTGAGCACGGAACAGGCAAACGGCACTAGTGTGAGTGCGCCCTTACACTCGGGCCGCAGCCCCGTGCCAGAACTCATTTGCATACTAAAGTCTAAAACGTTTGGCTAGTGTGACCACGCCATCCGTATTCCAGCACGGAACAGCCCCTTGGCCACGGCACACTTGGGAGAGGTGTGCCGTCGCCAAAGTACAGATGCTAATGAGATGACACGCGCACAAGCAAGCGCACAGGCGGCGTTCCTGACGTGAATTTATTAAGGATGCATTGTCCGTTAACGTCCGCTGCCTTACTAGTCGGCACCAGAATTGCCCACCACTTGGACTTGTAGCTGTAATGTGTGAGAATTAACGTGTGTGTAAGCCTAGGTGTGGGCTAATAAAAGAGGGAGAGAGCTAATTAGGTCGGCACAGAAAGCACAGCAAAAAGGTTTTCGTATTTACTCACGTTCGTCAGATGATTTTTTCTTTTTACTCCCGTCAACTGTCATGATTGTTGTGATAGCTTGAGGTTGGACCCAAAAGCAGAACGGACACCAGGTAGTCAGTTTAGAACAATTTTTTATTTAGGCAGGCAGGCAGGACACTGGACGGCTGAATGGCGTGGCGAGCAGAGGCAAGTGGATATCCGGAAACCCGCAGGCAGGCGAGCAGGTAAGGTGAACAGCGGAGGCAACTGACACGGAAGGAAAAAGGAGCAGAGTTAGAACTAACTCCAACTGGAGACATGAAGAAAACAATAAACAAAGATATCCTTGATCTCGGGTTAGTTACCGCTCTGGTACGTAGTATACTCTGGCGCTGAATGACTGGAGTCCACAGGTTTAAATAGGGAGCCCTGATTAGCCCAACGATCCACACCTGGAAACAGCCTGCCCTGATTAGCCCAACGATCCACACCTGGAACAGCCTGCCCTGGAGTGCCACCACACCCACATGCCAACAGGGAGGCCGACACATGGAACAACAAAACAAAGGAGAGACAGACGAGGGAAAACACACATAGGAGAAGGAGAGACTGCCGAGCCGTGAGTCATGACAGTACCCCCCCCTCAACGACCGCCTCCAGGCGGTCTACCCGGCTTCTCTGGGTACCTGGCATAGAACTCCCGGAGGAGTGCGGGGTCCAAGATGAGGCCCCTGGCGATCCAGCTCCTCTCCTCTGGCCCATAACCCTCCCAGTCCACCAAGTACTGGTAGCCCCTCCCTCTGCGCCGAACATCCATCACCCGGCTGACCATGAAGGCCGGGTGACCATCAATGAGACGGGGGGGTGGTGGGGCGACGGTAGGCGGGCACAACTCACTAGCAGTCACTGGCTTAAGCTGGGAGACGTGAAATGTGGGGTGAATCCTGAGGGACTGGGGAAGCTTAAGGCGAATGGCAGAAGCGTTAATGACCCTATCGACCTCAAATGGCCCAATGTACCGGGGAGAAAGCTTCTTGGACTCGCCACTAAGGGGAATGTCCCTGGAGCTAAGCCAAACCTTTTGGCCAGGTACGTACACAGGAGCAGGGATCCGCCGCCGATCAGCCAACCTCTGATTCTGTTCCCTAGTACTCAGGAGGGCCGCTCTGGAATCCCTCCAGATCCTGCGGATCCTACGCACGTTGTGCTGAACAGAGGGCACGGCGATCTCGATCTCCTGAGTGGGGAAGAGAGGAGGTAAGTAGCTCAGAGACACTTCAAAAGGTGTCGTACCTGTAGCTGCCGACGTCAGGGAGTTGTGAGAGTATTCAACCCAGGTGAGATGTGAACTCCGCGAAGCTGGGTTGTGAGCGCAGATGCATCTAAGAACCGTCTCCAGATCCTGATTAGCCCTCTCGTCTGGCCATTGGACTGAGGGTGATGGCCAGAGGAAAGGCTGACGGAGGCCCCCAACGCCTGGCAAAACGCTTTCCAAACTTGAGAGGTGAACTGAGGCCCTCGATCCGAGACAATGTCCAGGGGAATCCCATGGATCCGAAACACCTGGTTAACCACCAGCTCAGCAGTCTATGCCGCCGAGGGCAGTTTGGGAAGGGCCACGAAATGCACCGCCTTGGAAAAACGATCCACAATGGTTAGTATGGTGTCGTTACCTTCAGATGGTGGTAACCCAGTTACAAAGTCCAGAGCTATGTGCGACCACGGGCGACCAGGCACAGGGAGCGGATGCAGGAGCCCGGCTGGAGGGCGATGAGTCGACTTGCCTCGAGCGCAGATGGTACAAGCCTTCACATATTCGCGCGTGTCGGCAGCGATGGACGGCCACCAGAAATGGCGTTGAATCAGGCCCAGGGTACGGGAAACTCCAGGATGACAGGCGAAACGTGAAGTGTGACCCCACTTCAGCATCTGAGGACGGACAGAAACAGGCACAAACAGACAACCCGGAGGTCCACCCCCAGGACCGGGGTCCCCCTGGAGAGCCACCTTCAACATGGACTCAATCTCCCAAGTCAGTGAGCCCATCTGGCAGGACTGGGGAAGGATAGTATCTGAGACTGAGGAACTGCCGTTATCAGAGTTAAACTGTCTGGAGAGGGCATCAGGATTAATGTTCTTGCTACCAGGTCTAAAAGTGAGACTAAAGTTAAACCGACCAAAAAACAGAGCCCAACGTGCTTGGCGGGAGTTTAACCGTTTAGCCGTCTGAATGTAAGCCAGGTTCTTGTGATCTGTCCATACCGTAAACGGAGATGCCGCCCCACCAACCAGTGGCGCCATTCCTCCAGAGCCAGCTTCACAGCTAGCAACTCTCTGTTGCCGACATCGTAGTTCCTCTCCGCAGGGGACAGCTTCTCGGAGAAGAAGGCACAGGGATGAAGCTTGTTGTCACCTTCGGCTCTCTGCAACAACACCGCTTCCACTCCAAGATCCGAAGCGTCCACCTCAACGACAAACTGACGAGCTGGATCGGGCTGCACCAGGATGGGAGCTGAGGAGAAGCATCTCTTAAGCTCGCAGAATGCATCCTCGGCTGCAGGCGACCAGACAAATGGAACAGACAGAGAGGTTAGCTGAGTGAGCGGTGCTACTACCTGGCTGTAGTTCCTCACGAACCTTCTGCAGAAGTTGGCGAATCCCAAGAATCTCTGGAGCTGCTTCCGTGAGCAAGGCTGCGGCCATTCCATAATTGCCCGTACCTTGGCTGGGTCGGCCCGTACCTGTCCGCACTCCAGGATGTAACCCAGGAACGACACTGAGGAGACACGGAACTCACACTTCTCTTGTGTAACAAACAGTGTATTCTCCCACAACCTCTGGAGGACCTGGCGCACGTGCACAACGTGCTCCTCAATGTTGCGGGAAAAAATCAGGATATCATCGAGGTATACAAACACAGAATGGTTCAAATAGTCCCTAAGCACGTCATTTATCAGGGCTTGGAATACTGCTGGGGCATTGGTAAGACCAAAAGGCATGACCAGGTACTCAAAGTGCCCTAAAGGGGTGTTAAACGCAGTCTTCCACTCGTCCCCCTCCCTGATGCGAACCAAATGGTAGGCATTACGTAAATCCAACTTAGAAAACACAGTGGCACCATGGAGTGGTTCAAAAGCAGAGTTAATCAGTGGCAGGGGATATTTGTTCTTAACAGTAATATTGTTCAAACCTTGAAAGTCAATACATGGTCTCAGAGTCTTATCCTTCTTAGCCACAAAGAAAAAACCAGCTCCTAATGGAGAAGAAGAGGAGCGGATAATACCTGAGTCCAGTGATTCCGTGATGTATTTCTCCATGGACTCTCGTTCCGGAGCTGAGATATTGTAGAGCCGGCTGGTGGGAAAAGGGGCACCAGGCAGCAGGTCGTTGGCGCAGTCGTAAGGTCTGTGAGGAAGTAAGGATAAGGTCCGGTGCTTGCTGAACACCTCGGCCAGGTTGTGATACTCCCGAGGAACAGAGGACAAGTCAGGAGGTTCTGGTGAGGCAACACACTCCTTAACGGAACATGGGGGCTGCGCTGATCTGAGACATGAAGCATGGCAGAAAGAGCTCCAACTAGCAATCTTCCCAGTGGCCCAGTCAATCACAGGGTTATGTACCTGCAGCCATGGAAGCCCGAGCACTAGGGGAGCATGTGTGGAAGGCATAACATAGAATGTTATCCTCTCTCTGTGGTTGCCAGCCAACAGGAGAGGCAACTGCTGCTCAGAAATGAGAGCCAACACGTCACCATTGAGTGCATTAACCTTGAGCGGAGGGACAATGTGATTGGTGACTATCTGACTGTGCTCCACAAAACCAGCGTCAAGAATATTAGAGTCGGAACCTGAATCGACTAGGGCCATAAGTTGATAGGTATTCCCGTTAAGGAAAATACTAGCTTCAATGTTAATGCATCTTCGGGCAAACGGGGCAATACTGTGCAACTCACCAGAACCCCGTCTGCGACTGGTGAGGGCTTGGGTTTAACCGGCGGGGACACCTAGCCCGTTGATGTCCAGGTTCTCCACAGTAGAGGCATAATCCATACTCGAATCTCCTATTCCGTTCGGAAGGTGCGAGTCGGTTCCGACCCAACTGCATGGGCTCCTCTGTAGACGACGGAGGAAGAGCAGGAAAAACAGGCGACTCACTGGTGCGATGGCTGGAGGCATATCCAGCGTCAGCTGAAGAGGAATGAAAAGGTCCAAGAGAGCGACCGGTCCTTTCCCTACGACGCTCTCGGAGGCGATTGTCCAGTCTAATAGCTAGAGCTATGAGTTCATCTAAATCAGCTGACTCATCTCGCACAGCTAACTCGTCCTTAACGGAATCAACTAATCCGTTGAGAAAAACCCCCTGTAACGCCTCGTCAGTCCACCCCGTCTCCACTGCTAATGCCCTGAACTCCACCGAATATTCTGCAACACTGCGAGCCCCCTGTCTTAGTTGGAGTAGGCGCTTAGTAACGTCCCTACCCCGGACCGGGTGGTCAAAAACCTTCTTCATTTCAGCAACAAAGCTAGGAAACGAAAAACATACGGCGGACTGCCTCTCCCACACTGAAGACGCCCAAGTCAAAGCATGTCCAGAGAGTAAGCCTATGACGTAACAAATCTTGGCTCGGTCCGAGGCATAAGAGCTGGGTTGCTGCTCAAAAACTAAAGAGCACTGGAGGAGAAACGACTTGCATACCCCAAAACTCCCAGCATAGCGCAACTGCCGGCATAGCGCTCCGGTGCGGTTGCACGAGGCTCACGGGCATGCGGAAAAACAGGTGCTGGAACTGGGTCGCGTTGAGCAGGAATGGAAGAAACTGCAGGGGCTAGGTGCGTGGCGACTCCGTGGAGCTGTCCTACCAAAGCCGCCAGGTTCGCGGTGAGTTCCTTCAGCGAGGAGATAACGTCTCGGAGAGCCACTTCATGTTGTCCCACAAGAGTGCCTTGCACTCCCAACGCTTGGTGTAGCCTGTCCGTATCCGCTGGGTCCATGTTGGCCAGAGTATTCTGTTGTGATAGCTCGAGGTTGGACCCAAAAGCAGAACGGACACCAGGTAGTCAGTTTAGAACAATGTTTATTTAGGCGGGCAGGCAGGACACTGGACGGCTGAATGGCGTGGCGAGCAGAGGCAAGTGGATATCCGGAAACCCACAGGCAGGCGAGCAGGTAAGGTGAACAGCGGAGGCAACTGGCACGGAAGGAAAAAGGAGCAGAGTTAGAACTAACTCCAACTGGAGACATGAAGAAAACAATAAACAAAGATATCCTTGATCTCGGGTTAGTTACCGCTCCGGTACGTAGTATACTCTGGCGCTGAATGACTGGAGTCCACAGGTTTAAATAGGGAGCCCTGATTAGCCCAACGATCCACACCTGGAAACAGCCTGCCCTGATTAGCCCAACGATCCACACCTGGAACAGCCTGCCCTGGAGTGCCACCACGCCCACATGCCAACAGGGAGGCCGAAACATGGGCTGTATCTCGATTCAGGGGTTGCGGTCTACGAAGGCTGCATTTGAAGACCGATTGCGTCATAGCGGCACGCAAAGGTTGTTCCATTTGCAAGGCTCCTTGCAAGGCTCCTCATATGCGGCCGAGAAATGCAGCCTTCGTTTCACGGTTTTGAAGGCTGCATCAGATGTATCCTTCGCAGCCCAACATATCCCATGATGCATTGCGTTTTTTTCAGAGATGGCATACAATAAAATAAAAAATAACAAAACAGCAACGTGTTGCTTCATCTTCTTTACTTTTATCTTCCTTTCTTTTTTTCTTGTACTTTTATTTATTTTCGTCTGGTAGGCAACTTCTTTTTCTTTTTTCCTCCGTTGACAAGGCTGTCTCCATTGGCAGCTATCAGGGTTGCTAGGCAGCACAGGAGCGGCGTGTCGTCACGCAAGGTAACGGCTTGTTACGCAAACCGGAAATGCTCGTAACCGGAGACCTGCGGAGACCGTCTCGTTTAACAACGCTCGTTCGGCCCTGGTTCGGCCTTCGAATCGGCCTTCATCTGCTATAGCCTTCATAGACCGCAAGACCGCGTCCTACCAAGGAGGCGGTCTCTGTAACGGGATACAGCCATGGAACAACAAAACAAAGGAGAGACGGACGAGGGAAAACACACAGGAGAAGGAGAGACTGCCGAGCCGTGAGTCATGACAATGATACTGCCTTTACTCATGGCAGTTGAGACAAACCCAAAACGACTCCGCGGCCCGGTGATAAGGAAACAGTAGCCTACACTAAGGTTTAACTATAAACTTTATAAAGACACTTAAAAAAACGATCTATGCCCATACAAAAGTTCTGACTTGGATTACTTGATGGAGCGATCGATGTGTATAAAACCATCCGGTACACTGGTCTGATGACGGGCTGTTATATTAATAATAAACAGCGTGCTGCACAACTATGAGACTGTCCACCGCGACCTATTACGTCAAGGCTGCATTTAAGAAAAAACAATATCTTAAGGATTCTCGTTGCTCTAATGTGGAAGTGGAATATATGATGCAAATTTGGCCGGATGAAAATATTCACAAACAGTTGTATAGCCTACAAACAGACTACGCTCCAAATCCTAAACGCGCACGGTGACGTAGGCAAGGTGCAATCGTGCCCAGGCCACGAGCAGTGTGACCACGGGCCAGCGGGGGGAATGGGTAGGGGGGAATCGTGCTGAATCTTCCTGCAGCGCGAAACAGGCAAACTTGCCTAGTGTGAGTGCGCCCTTAGTGTCAAGTGTCAAATCTGGAGCTAACCATTGCCCGGAATAATATTTTGGACACTTTTTCAGTAGATTTTAAGTCACGTAACGCCTGAGGAGAATTTGTCGGTGTTTACTTGTGAACTTGGCTGGGATAGCATCTTAGGCCACATGCTTTCAAGGGACTGGTGATTTAATCAGCCTTACTCTCTGTGACTAACCAAGCCTTGGCTTACAGTATAACATCAGCCTTTACCTTATTTAACTTGTTTCACCGTAATAATGTGTAATTTTACAATCCAACGCAACATTTAAAATCCTCAATTGAATTTACTAAAAACTAGAGATAGGTCCCATTGTCATCTGTATGTAATGGTCACATGACACAGTAATGATTAGCAATTTGGGGACGTCAAAGCAGAATTTTAATTTTGGTAGGCAATAATGAACAATTTTATCTTTTCACAGGGTCAAAAGTTTGTCAGGACACCATGAATGGCCATGACATAATTTTGGTGGATTTTATAGTTTATGATGTTTGATGTATGATGTGTAGACCAGAAATGAAACAACTAAGCGATTTTGTGCTTAGAAAAGTTGTTGCTGGGCAGGACAATCAGGCTCAGTGAAGTCGTCAACACACATGTAGTATGTCGGGTTGGGATATTAATGTGTTTCCCAAGCTCATCGACCATAACCAATGCATGAACAGCAAAGATATCATGAGTATTATATATTTTTCCATTATCTATAAAAAGTGATACATGGAACCAGTGAAAGCAGCAGATATGCTGTTCTAATTCCACCCAGCAACTGAGCTAAATCTTCCAATCATCTGTATCCATCCATGCATATATAAGTCACGGTAGGTAAATCCCATCAAAGTGTCATGAAACTGATTAGATTTGTTTAACTTGAGCAATCTATTTCTCCTTTCCATTCAGATCATGCTGAGTGGACAGCTGACACTGTAATGTGTAACCATGTTGTCTTATCTTTCAATTGCTGTCGGGAGAGTGGGGTTATCACTGTTGATCCTCTGTAATTGTATTTCATGGCTTAGTGCATCACGCATGGAAACATACCAGTCAAGGGCAAAAAAAAATACTTTGTGAATAATGTTTGGACATTTTTCTGAGTGGTACAATGTCATACAACCTACATTTTCAGATACCTAAAGATACAGATGTGAAACAAGTCCATCCGGAGACTACAAACACAGCTAAAGAATATATTTGTGTCTGTAGCAGGAGGAGGAGCACATAGGTATTTTAAGGTCAGCTCTGATTCAGAGGCAGTTCTGGCTGATTCAAAGTGGTTTGAATGGGGAGCATAAATCACACATACCCCGAGGAGGGTTCATTACCCTGAAAATAAAGCTTTTATCGCTGATTGCATTCGGTAGCCTTGCACGGCTCCTACAGCCAAACATAATAAGCCTTTAGAATTTCTTTGACTCGTCCTAGGTCTGTTTACAATGAGAACAGAAACCTGAGGTTTGATAGAAAAATAACACAACTCCAAAACACATGATAGTGGTGTTTCTCTCAGCTATTGCCCGTTTAAAAATTCACACTGAGTACTCTTTCTGCCAAGCAATTTCTCAAATTCTATGAAGAATGGTGCTGTGATAATAGATGCACAGATGTCTGCTTTGGACGCTGGATAGAAAATAGCAAGGGAGAAGGTATTATCGACCTAAAACTCCTCGCTTCATGTCTTTCACTCACTCTCTCTCTCTCTCTCTCTCTCTCTATCTCTCACTTTCTCTCTTCTTCAACAGTCCGGCCTCCCACTTAAAAATCAGAAGGCGATCGCTGACGTCTGTGCTCTCAGTAACGTATCAGTGTTGTCTCAATAGCTACAAATCAATCTATGCGGCGACAACCTCTGCAATGCAGGCACGAGGCCCCGTTGGCCGAAGCTACGAGTGCAGTTTGTTGGCTGGGATGCCCTGCATATTTGTCAGGTTGGGAGGGGAGGGGAGCTTCAAACTAAGGAAAACTAAATGGGAAGGAGTTGCTTTTGCATTAATCTTCACAAATTCCAGTCGACGCTTTGTATTTCCACTCATTAATCTAAAGCCCTTAAATAGCTCAGGCCATCAGCAATTAGAGATTTGTTTGCCTCAAATATGCATAAGCATGTGTTTCTGAAAATGTTTAGCTGATTCAATTACCATCGGTCAGCAAGGGTATTTCACTAATACACACACACTGGTTTTACATGATATAACTGGAGGAAGAAGTGAATCGGAATGAGCTAATGGGCCTTGAATGTCGAGAATTCAGCAACAGTTTATAAAAACAGTGGCCCATAATTACAATAAGTGGACGCTACTAGTCAGCCGGCTGCCAAACAGTTGATGAGAGAGCAAGGTTTCTTAAGGCATGAATGGAGCAGCTGAACCCAGCCTACTAAGGCACGTGCAATTTCAGTGCTGTGCCTTAACTAACGCAGAGAAAATTTGTTGTAATACATTTAATACAGTAATTGTGTGCAAAACTGCTGCACGCACATAGGAACAATTTCATTTGCCTAAACAATCTCAACACAAAGTGCACTTACCTTTTCTTTCCAGAGCTTTTCTCCATACCACAGTCCTCATTGGCTGATGGCATTTTCAACATTGTCATTTAGATTGATCAGTTGACCTGCAAGACAAGCAACTCTTATGACATCATACAACTAGCTGCTATGGTCAGGAAATAACTTTGATGCTAAAGTTTAAACTAGGGCTGTCAAACGATTAAAATTTTTTATCAGATTAATCACAGGATTCTGTGGATTAATCACGATTCATTTTACCATTCGAAATATGCCCGAAAAAATCGAATTCTCGGTATATTGTTGTATGAACGGAAAGATAAATGACAGAAGGTGGATATGTAGCCTACATTTAAAATTAGTAGGCTATGTTTATTAATTGAAAATCCAAATTATGGTTTTAATACTGAAAATAAATTTAAACCAAACCATAATTCAATTGGTCTGTCTCTTTACTATGTCTTTGGGCAAATATAGGATACGCTATAGAATGCCATTATTTGGTGAACCTATAGGTTGTGCATTCTTAAATATTACTTGATTACAGTGTGTGTGTGTGTGTGTGTGTGTGTGTGTGTGTGTGTGTGTGTGTGTGTGTGTGTGTGTGTGTGTGTGTGTGTGTGTGTGTGTGTGTGTGTGTGTGTGTGTGTGTGTGTGTGTAGACGCGACCACGTCCTAGGGGACTGTTCATTTGTGCCAGGAAGCCAACGTTATGTTGATGTCTACTCACGCACACCTCTGAAAACTGCAGACGTTTGTGTCCTCGCGGGCTTTGAACAGAGCGGACAATGTTTCTCCTCCTGTTGCTCCCGACATCAACTGCCAGCCGCGGCAGTTGATTTTATATACTATGCCCCCGACACAGACGTGACTGTTAGCAGTTTTAAACTTTAAAACACGGCACGGGCTAACGTGCTTCTATGTTTGGCTGCGCGCAGCTACTGATCCTTGGTCAGCCACAACGTTAGATGACTGTAGTACAGAGCCGGTGGGACGTACGGGGCGGATCATTCTGCGCATGCGTTAAATGCGTAAAAAAAAATGAACGCCGTTAATTCCAGAAATTAATCACCCTGCGTTAACTCGATAATTTTGACAGCCCTAGTTTAAACAGTTAAACATGATTTGTGTAAATGACAACCACGAGACCATGCAAGCCATGTTCATGATAGCACTTAAATGTGTTTCTGCTTTTCAGTATATTCTTTAAATTGGCAAACTTCTGTCACATCAGAGACATAAAAGCTATCTAAAGATTTGTACTGAAATTGTGTTGCTGGATTGTCTAAGTGCTACTGCAGTTGCATTTCAAAAGTCAGCACACAGAGCGGAAAATCAGCCAAATGAGCTGCTGCAGAGTTCTGTCTAGATGGAAAACCTGCCAACCCTCTGACCTGTGTGGGACACGGATGAGAATCCACTGAGCTAACTGTCTAAAATGTCAAGGTAATTTTTCACTATCTATTTTTCTGTCTGAAGTATAGTTTTGGCAGTCTGGGACAGGGATGAGTTCCAGTCGGGAGGAGGAGGAGGGAATAGAGGCCATCTGATCCCCATTAAGTCTGCGATGCGATTATGGCGCTTTAGTTTGTAGGCGTTGAAAGCCTGAGGTGAGCAAGTTCACAGAGAGCCTGCTGAACAGAATTAGCTGGAAGAACAGCAGAAAAACAGTATTCTAAATAAAGAAAATTACTTAACCCAAAAGGTACAAAAGTAAAACAGTAAATTTCGCCTGATTTTGTCTCCTCCCTTAGTGTGTGTATTGATGTGAGTGGTTGTGTGTGGCTGGATGACAAAGGAACACAAGCTGAGGATCATGAACATAAAAAAACAACTGTTAAATAGGTTTTCTCATGGGAAAAAAAGAAAATGAGAACTTCAAGAAAACAAACAACTGGCCCTAAGCAAATGTATCAATTTGTGATCAGCATAAACAGTATGATGTTTAAATGCAGGAACAACATCAAAGAAGACAGTCTTTGTGTTATCCCCTTACTGTAACGAGACCAATGTTGTCTCCTAGCACGTGCCCTCTTGTAATTGGGCATATAATATCTCTCAGCCATATTGCCAAAATACTGCAATATCGGTGTGTTGTTTGGCCAATGTTAGCATTAAAGGTGAAGTAAGCGGTTTATTTATAATATAAGTGTAAAATCGCTCTTTAATCATGCAGTAATCACTTACACGATGTGTGCGTTTCATAAAGCCATTCTCTTAGTCAGCTGCTCTGCATGTAATAAGCAATTAAACTTTATGTAGTATCCCAAAATTGTATCCAATCAAAAGAGAGAACGCTACAAACCGACACCTGTCCGCACCCGTCTCACTCATGGTCTCACTGCCGGTGCACGCCAGAGCGACACATGGGTGAATGTTTATGCGCCTACAATGGCGGAGCAGGTAAAAATCCTTCCCAATGTCTGTTTTTATGGTTTTTATCATGTTTTATCACACTTATGGATCTGAGATGATGCTAGATAACTTGCTGCTCGAAGACCGCAGTGCATTAATGTGGTGACGTAGGGACGAGCGAGGGGACTGCTAACTGCAGTAACTGACAGGAAGTTAGCTAAAAGAACCATTCAGCTTACAGCTCCTTTAAGGCAATATTTTCCTAACCATAGCCAACAAGTTTTAGAAGTGAAAAGAAAATAAACTTTAACCGTGGAGCTGGGAAATATGGGTCATGTAGGATGTTTTTGGAATGGTAGGGTTATTCAAGTAACTGAAAAATTACATATTGTATTGTTTATGTAGGAGGATTTATAAGAGCTCAGCCTAGTTCTCTACTTAATGGCAGCCAGGGCAGGCAAGTTGACAAGTCTTATATTTACTCTCATTTAGTTCTAGTTTGGTCTTCACCAACCCTTGATGAAAATATATTGCAAATGATGTGTCACCGGACCCTGGATTAGTCCTGCAATCATTGAGCTTCTTTTGTGTGGTCAGGGGCAGCCTGTCTCTACACTTCAACAGGACTAAAGTTGATTTTTTTACCACACCAAAGAAACAGAGCTGAGAGAGAAAATAGCCTGTGTGTAATAGCTCTCCGGATGATAAAAGTAATAATATGTTCTCATGAAGTTATGGCCTTAGGCACAGCTAAATGTCTTCAGCTTGGTCTCGGGGTAACAACCGGATTTCTCATTTGGTTTCCCACTGAAAAGCTTAAAAAAGACAAATAGAATGGCTTTAGGCGTCCTACAGCAGCTTGACAACTATCACAGTAAGGTGCACAGTCACTGAACAGTCAAGTGTGATCGATTTATTTAGTCAGTGACTACAATTCCCCAAGGCAAACTGTTTGTCATCACATCTAGGGCAGCATCTGCAATCAATATATGAACTAAAAACAAATCTAAATACTGCAACACAGTACATAACAAATGTAATGATTTTAACGAAAATTCACTGTAATGGCCATGTACACCCTTATGTAGGGTGATGTCACAAAAAAAATGCCAAAAACGTTTTTGAAGTGAGACCCAATATGGATCCTTGTGGAAGTCCACATTTTACATTAAATTATTTAAATGTAGTACTAGCAACATGTAAATGTAGTTGTCTCTAAAAAACTAACCCTCTAATATCATATGCCTGCTGGAAAGTTATTTGTCATTATTCATGGTATCAAATGCCTTTTTTGCCAGAGATTTGTGGAAACAAAAAGGGATCTCATATGAAAGCAAGAATGGACCTCAAATCAACATTGTCTCTTTTTTTCCTTACATTTTTTTCTTATTTTTTTAACTTTCACGTCCTTAATGATAATATCTTGTTTGTTTTTTTCTTCCCTGTACACCTTTTCCTGCCAAATCTTGAGAGACTATATAAGTGCTTTCTTTGTTTGTTTTGTGGCTGTCTTTTTTTTAATTGTACACCTTAATCAGAATTATTTACTACATCCCCTGAGAGGGACCTGTCTCAGGGACAATCATTGTAAGTGGATGTTTTCCCCTAATCTTAATCAAGGTTAATGCATAACAGACTTAATTTATTTTATCAACCCCAGCTCATTTTCAAAACATGTTCATGCAACAATACCATGTTCTCTGCTATTTCTCCTGGTCAAATATGTATTTACATTTCTTAATAAAAACACATGGTAACTGTTAACATAGGCTGATTTTGTTTAAATGTGTATTTCCAAAGAGTATTCCTTAATTTAGTCATTGGGGGATTAAAGACTGACCAGGTGAAAAAGCTACAATTCAAGCTCAGGGTCAAATCATTCTGGGTGAAAAAAGACCTCTCCATCTCCCATCTCAGACTGTCCATAAAAGCACAGTGGGCCTAATAGGTTTGCATTAAAACATTACTCATGTTGTGCTGCCTGACATAGAGCATGTGACCTTAATCTACAACCAGAGGTTAAATACACACACACACACACACACACACACACACACACACACACACACACACACACACACACACACACACACACACACACACACACACACACACACACACACACACATACACAACCCCTTTGCAAGAAGTCACTCCACACTCAATAAATGCATGTCCGGCCAGCCAGACAAACCCTCTCACAATTTAACTTGTCAGAAATGGTTTTGTTGGGGCTAAACAACCCTCTGCAGCTGTGCTGTACCCTGGCAGCCAGCTGGAACTCTCAACCAACAATCCATTGACTTTGTTTTAAAGTGAGTTCAACTTATTGCATATTGCAGGTTCCGCCTGTCCAAGCATTTGGCTGGGGGAAAGCTACAGTACAACAGCATCTCTGGTCTGATTTGATCATGGCCCTGTGAGGCTCTGTGACGAATGGTTGTTTGCAATGCTATGTCACAGTGCTTAATAAAACGATCCTGTTCCCTTATCCAGCAACAGGATATGCAGAGGATGTGGTGATAATGTGTCTTTGTTTTGTTGTCACACCAGTATGTGTCATGCCTCTACTCGGTGTCAAGTGTAGAAACTGTGTCAGATCATTTTTAAGCATTAGGTAGTTATGTAATGCTAGCCCCATGCTTGATTTGCAGCTTTGGCAAGTTCCCCACCTAAATATGTATTTTTCCTTTAAATATTCAGTATATCTCTATGTTTCAATTATTGTTTGTTGTTTTATAGTTTACGTGTTGCGTGCCAATTCCCGTTTTCCCTGTTTTTGAGTCATTGATGAATTCCAGGGGTAATCCTGATCCTGTGGGGGTTTTGGTCTAAATCAGTTGATACAAGACGTCATAAATTGGCTGCTTGTCACTAAATGTTCCATTAGTGTCCTCCATAAGTCTTGGAAGGGTTGGTTTTGTGGCCCAGAGTTCACCTGAGCAGTTAGGTTAAGAGAGCTTCATTCATTTATCAATGCACAAGGTGAAATTGTTGGCCCTCACTGGCTGCATTTTTTCTCAAAAGTTATTAAAAAGACCATTCTGGGTCATCTTTAGGGTGCACACAGAGAAGAATATGTAAGAATGCTGAATATTACATGTGATGTCAAACTGTATGAATAACAGGCCAGAAATATCCTGGTCACCTCCTGTGCTGACATCAAACTCTCTGGGGCTTCAGAAATTTCTAAGACATGGCTGTATCCCCAGAGCTTTAGCTTTAGAGAGGATGTGTGTGTGTGTGTGTGTGTGTGTGTGTGTGTGTGTGTGCGTGCGTGCGTGCGTGCGTGTCTACAGTAGATTGTGCTTCCGATGTGAATGTGTATGTGGGAATTGCATGCCTTTAGCTTCGCATGTGACTATATCGTGTGTTGTATGCACATAAAGCACCCACAGTACATACACATCCAAAGGTTCATTAAAAGACCTTTGCCTGCCTGAATCTGTTTACAGTTTACTGGAAGAGTAAGTGTTCTCCCAGGGGGTTCTGGGTAGCAGAGGCTGTGTAACCTTTACAGTTGCTTCAAAAATGTCCCAAGTGGAGTAGATAATCGCTTATTTTGATTTTTTTCAGCGTTCAATGACTGAGTATGCCTTTAAGTAGAGTGCAGTTATTTTACCAGTTTTAATTGTTTGTTTAATTATTGTACTAAAGATAATAAAGTATTATGTGCTCTGTGTGTATATGTTTTTGCATATGTCAGAATACATACAGATTGTTTCCTATTTTGAACATACCCAAGCAGAGCCATTCTCCGGTGTCATCCAGCCTCCCTGAGTAATCAATAGCCGTCCTCTCCAACACGCTGGCCAGTTATTTATATCTGCCTCTGGACTTTATGTGGATAGGTCAGAGTGAGCGCTGTCCTGAAACAGCTTACTGCAGCACTTCAGCCCATGCACAGAGGGGAAATTTATTTTTCTCATTTAGTATGCTGCATTGAATCCAAAGTTTAGGAGCCCATTGATTGCCGTTGCTGGGGCGTTTACTTGTCATGTCTAATGTGTGAGGTGTGTGGGTTTGCTCGAGTGTGTTAAGTCTTAATGGACTCTTTGGGAAAGTAAGAACACAGGGTTTACCTTATACTGTATTAATGAGGCTTTTCAGGGGAGTGCAGTCCCTGGAAGATAATTAATGTCACCTCCCGGTAATAGTTTTCTGAACTTTCACAGTGATAATGCAGAGGCTTAGAACAGCAATATCTGAAAATGCGTCCCCTCGCGTTATTGTGGTGAACATTATAAATCATTTCATATCGATTTCTGGCTCTCGCCGGAGAGAAGATGGGGAGCATCCTGAACAAACCAGACCAAGATCAAAGATTGTGTCTGCATTTTTGTCTGCTTTTGTGGTTTCCCACTAAATTCCCTTTAGGGTTGTTAATGTGTGGCAACTTCCTCTCTGTTTTCACATTAAGCCACACTTGCTCCGATCTCTCTACTTATACAAAGTACCTTACCACCATACTTCTTCTTCTTCTTATTATTATTATTCTTCCATGACATTTTTCTAGCCGCTACTCCTCCCACACCATTACAGAACGTGGGCCCCTACCCCACGGGGTGCGCTTTTATACAGTTTTTTTTGATTTTCCACATCGGGGCGCTGCCCCGACTGATAAAAGTCACACCGTAACTCCGATGGACTTGAAGTTTCTCACACAGGTACACTTGAGGGTGCTCTAAAAAAAGGCTCTGATTTTTCGCTAATTAGCATAAACTGAAAAACATGTTTTTAACCACAACTTTCTCAAATGTCACTGTATCGACACCAAATTTCTCACGGAACCTCTGGGGACGATGATACACATGGCCTTGATGAGATGAGTAGGATAGCTTGACAAGCATGGCCGCCATTGACCAAAACTTTTACTTAGTTTCGGGTCTTAGCAGCTAATTGGCCATAACTCATTAACCATAGGTCCTATCATCTTAAAACTAGCTGGATATGTGCAGAACACTTGTGTTTGCATGTCTCGCAAGGCTTGTCAAGAATAACCAATAGGGGGTAGGGATGGGAATTGTTAAGAATTTAACGATTCCGATTCCGGTTCCGATTCTGCTTATCGACCCGATTCCTTATCGATTGTCTTATCGATTCTCATTGGGTGAGAGAATAAGTTCAAATTAGTTTGTTTTTATTATCTCTCTTTAATATCTGATCAGAGGTGTGTCTAGTCTGTGCCTTGAAAGATTATCAAGAGTAGGCTACTTGAGGATTAGGAAATTGACAATTTTCACATTAATTGGTCCAAACAAAAAAATAAATGTTTGGCTTTTAAGCCCAAATGCCATTATGTGCCCTAAAAACTAAAAACACAGACTGAAAACAGTCAAGGAAGAGCTTGTGCCTTTTGGAATATTAACAGTGTTCATTTGCACTTGAAACCAAATTCAACTGACATAATAAATATAAACAAGTCTTTTGAAAAGATAAGACCAACGATCAACTTTGGCAAATTAACCATTTTTATGCAGAAAAATCATCATGTTTGCCCTCTCAGGAAGGATACAAGATATTTAATTTATGTTCAGTGTTATTATTATATGATGATTGCGCCCTTACTCTGAAAGGGCAACGTGATGATGTCACTACGTTCACGTGAAGGAACCCTTTCCTTATAGGTCCGTGGAAGGAACGCCTCAGGTCAAACTGTCACGTTGTACGTTGTTGTTGAACTGACTGCACAGCAGTCAGTCATGTAGGCTATTCAAGAAGAGAATAAATTCTCCAGAAAGGCTAAAAGAGAATGTATCGCTTTGCTTATTCTTCACCACGCCAGCGACGAGGAGTCACCGCTCCATCTCAGCTTTACAATGTACATGCTGTTATGTGCAGCACACTGTTTATTATTAATATAATGGCCCGTCATCAGACACACATAGCGGATGGGTTTATACATTGATCGCTGCATCAAGTAATCCAAGGCAGAGCTTTTTGTATGGGCAGAGAGCGTTATTTTAAGTGTGTCTTACTGTCTTTATAAAGTGTCTTGTTAAACGTTTTCTTATCACCGGACCGCTGAGTCCCGCTGTGTGTTGTTTTGGGTCTGTCTCCACTGCCGTGCGTAAAGGCTGCATTTTAACAGCTGATGAACGAGAGTAAACAGCGGGCCTTTGGCAGTGGTAAAGACATCCTTTTTGCTTTGCTTTATGCTGCTCTCGCCTTTTTATGTATCTCCCCCTTTCACTTGCCCACACCTAGGCCTACACACAAGTTAATTCATACATTTTATGTTCAAATCCAAGTGATGAGCAATTCTGGTGCCGACTAGTAAGGCAGCGGACGTTTAAACGTTTAACCTTCAGGATCGCAGTCTGCGTGCTTGCGTGTTTGATGAAATGGAAACTTTACAATTGTTGCAAGTGGCCGTATTGTCTCCTTTTCGCGTGAAATACAACCACACTTTAGAGTGCTTCTGCCTCGACGTCATGTTTGCTGCGTTCTGAACCAAAACAAAGCAGCGCGTGTCTGAAGTCATGACGCATTTGCAACGAGCGGAACCGATAAGCGGCATCGTTAAGCAGGCATGTTAACGATTCCAAGGAATTGGTTGACTCGGCACCGGTTCTGAACAAGAACCGGTTCTCGATTCCCATCCCTAATAGGGGGTACCACAAATGCGAAAACCATAGCTCAGAAATGCAATCTTTGACAGGCCACACCCCTTTCCCCCGAACTCTGATTTCTTACACATGTACAGCTCATGGTGCTCTACAATAAAGCCTCTTGGACCATAAGGGTCAGCCATGATTTTTCTTTTCTTCCCTAATTTGCATGACCTGAAATACAGGGAAGTGACATCTACTTAGTGGATTCCCAACCTATCATCACTAAATTGTATACACAGCATTAGTGGACCAAGATACACATGTGTATAAAGTTTTAGCAAGATAGCTCAAGAAACATGGCCACCCTTAACAAAAACATCTTTCGCAAGAGCGGCCATTTTTCTGCAGATTTGTCACATTTGCAATCTTCAATTGGCCACAACTTGGGACTCAAGTTTGGAAAGCGCGCAACGGCGGTTCGTGGAAGCGTTTGAGCCCTGGTGATGGGTGGGGCGCCGCCGATGCGGGGCTGGCGGTCGGCGCCGAGGGGCCCGTACTTTTATCTAAAGATTCCCAGTTGCTGAAACCAAGTCGCCGGATATCTGTCACTTATAATGCTAATGTTGAAGCTCCACTGGGACAGTGTCCCATCCCCATGTTAACCCTCTGAACCCGGAGCCCGCAGTACTGCGTTCTATCGGTGATTTCGTTATGTTTTAATACATTATTTAACATTATTAAATCGCAGCAATGTGGTTTAAATATCTCCGGAAAGCTGGGATTCTGCCCTTTCAGGGACATATTCTCACGATAGTATACGTGACTCACAGCCAGAGATATGTTGCTGAGAAGCGCGAAAATGTATCAATCCTTTCCGTTGCGCTACTGGCTGAGCCGCTTGTCAATCAACATTTTGCGAAAACGTCATCGGCCCTTTCCCTTGCGTGATTGGTAGAGCTGCTTGCTGTCATATTTTGTGAAAAACCATCCAATCAACTTGGTGTAATCACTAAGGACCTCCCCATTACTTGTCAAACATGTTTACAATCACTGAACAAAGGACTCCTATTCATGCTCCTATTTCGACCTCACCATGGCGCGGATGTTCGACAGCTGAGGCCCGCGACGAGATTCAGAGGAGCAGTGATGAGGAAGACGCCAATTCCGACATTGAGGGCTTTGACGAAGAGGAATATGAAGATGACATGGATCCATTTGAAGACGGGTAAGAGCATTTATTTGACAAAACGTCTGTTTTTGTAATGGAAGCTAAGTGTGAACATGTAAACTAGCTTGAATGTTGCGTCCGTGACATGACCGATTTTTTTTTTGGAACTGACGTGACAGAGCTGTATACTCTTGTCGCCAGCCTTCTGTTGTTTGAAAACAAGTAATAGTTTTCAAAAGGTAGAGAATAGAAATATATTTCAATAGTCTTACTTTATTCTCCGCGTCCGCAGTGTCTGTGCATTATTGATTTAGTGGGTGCAACAATGTAGGCTAGGTTCAAAACAGTACAATCTGCCCCGTGTGCCCGTGTGTCTCAATTTTGTTTGCTAGCTGTCTCGCATAAATGGACACCCGTGTGTGTGTGTGTGTGTGTGTGTGTGTGTGTGTGTGTGTGTGTGTGTGTGTGTGTCAATATTTTTGCGTATGAGTACGAAAATGGTGAATGAACCAGCATAGGCATTAATCGGTGGCAGTGCAGCGTTGTCTGTTGTGGGAGATGGAAAGTCGTCATTTAGTCTGGCTGAGGGGAGGAGACAGAAGTTACGCGAGAGAGAGAGAGAAACAAACATATTGTAGTAGGCTATACAGCTGTTTATAAACGGGTATAATAATTTATTTTAGAAATTGCAAATGAAGCTCTGTGTGTAAATGTAAGATAGCTTGCATTTTGCATTCTTGACAGTACAGGGACTGATTTCTCTATTGATAGCACTACTTTTGTTTGAAAATAATAGTAATAGGTGTGTATTCTGTTTAAAAGTATTTACCTTTACAATTTACAAATAGTAGAGAATGGAAATGTTTTTGCATAGACTTTTATTACACTGTTGTTTGCAAATACAAGTTGTGAAGTTTGAATATTTTTGTTATGAGATAATGAGACTGATTTCTGTGAATCTGTGGCAGCACCAGGTCCAGCAGAAGAGGAGAACCACCCGCAAGAGGTCCCGTGTCCCAACTCCACCAGCACCCCCTACGCAGCAGCGGGCTTGGAAGACTGAGGAAGACACCGCTCCTCCTGTCTCCAGGTTTCAACCTGCACACACCCCTGGCCTACAGCTAGGCACACACTTCTACACACCAATTGAGCTCTTCAAATTGTGTTTCACTGCACACACACTCTGTAGCAACACAAACAAACAGGCTGCCAAAAAATTGCCATGGGTAAGAAGTTTAAATGCACTGATTTGACAGTTGAGGAGTTTTACAAGTACATTGGACTCCTCTTTTACATGGCCCTGGTTAGACTACACCACATTGCTGATTACTGGAGGCAGAACCACAGTTTAACCTGTCCATTTGCGGCAACAGTCATGAGTAGGGACAGATTTGGTGTCATCTCCTGGAATTTACACATAAGTGATCCAGATAAAGATGTAAACAATGATAGGAAGAAGGGAACGCCACAATTCGACAAACTCTTCAGGGTCAAACCTCTCCTCAATTCGATCAAAACCGCAGCAAAGACCTATTTTCATCCACACTAAAACCTGGCTGTGGATGAAAGGATGGTTGCCTCAAAGGTTAAAACCGGAATGACTCAATACATGAAGGCCAAACCTCCTAAGTGGGGTTTCAAATTGTTCGTTTTGGCGGACTCAAGCAATGGCTACACCATAGATTTTAACATTTACACGGGGAAAAGTGACATCCCCTCCGGACATGGCCTCTCTTACGATGCTGTAATGTCACTTGTGCAGCCATACCTAGGGACAGGGTATCACATTTACACGGATTGTGATGCGTCCCTTTCATTACACATCCCATGGACCTTTTTATATGTGGTATCAAGTCATTATTCGGTCTCATTTTGCTTAATTCCTCATATGTGGTCAAAGTAGAGTAAGAGACTATTTGTATTTTGGCAAATTTGATTTTAGTCATGTTTTTTGCACTTCCCATTTTTTTTGGAAAATGACAGTGCATTATAGAAGCTAATGCTTTGTAAATGGGGATAATGCTTTCGCTCAGCAGGATAGTACTCTTTTTGTTTTCATGCCTGTTCACTTTTCTTGGCTCATTTGTTGTCTGTCTGTTCTCTTCCAGTTTTCCCTGGTGGAGACAAGACGGTGTGGATCAGGTCCTTCCTCTGGCAGCATCTGAAGTCCTCCTGCATCCACACTATTCATATTTTATTTTAGTATTAGCATGTTAACACTAGTCAATTATTGTATTTCTTCATGATTTTTTTGTAAGTGACATCTATTATAAAAATCGGACTTCAAATTTCAGCATTTGGCAAAATATATATTTTTTTTACATTGGTCTAGGGCAATATTGAACCTTCCTTACTGAGAGTGTTCTTAACATTTTGATATGAATCACCTGGGTATTATGTTATCTACTTGCCCTCTAAAATGGTAATTTATAAAAGCATGTAAATCGAGAAAATGCCCTTAAACCTAACCCCATAAAACGTTGGGACAAAAAATCATTTTTGTCATGTTTTTTGTACTTCTTCAACCTTTTTTTGGAAAAATTCCAATGTATTTTAGAAGCTAATGTTTTGGAGAGGCAATTTCAAGAGCCAAAACAATTTGTCCTGGGGAATAAAGGTATTATTACACATACAGTATCTCACAAAAGTGAGTACACCCCTCACATTTCTTCACATTTTTCTTTATATCTTTCCATGGGACAACACTGAATAAATGACACTTTGATACAATGTAAAGTAGTCAGTGTACAGCTTGTATAACAGTGTAAATTTACTGTCCCCTCAAAATAACTCGACACACAGCCATTAATGTCTAAACTGCTGGCAACAAAAGTGAGTACACCCCTTAGAAAAAATTTACAAATTGGGCCAAAAGTGTAAATATTTTGTGTGGACACCATTATTTTCCAGCACTGCCTTAACCCTCTTGGGCATGTAGTTCACTAGAGCTTCACAGGTTGCAACTGGAACCCTCTTCCACCCATTCATGACGACATCTCGGAGCTGGTGGATATTAAAGACCTTGCGCTCCTCCACCTTCCGTTTGAGGATGCCCCAACGATGCTCAATAGGGTTTAGGTCTGGAGACATGCTTGGCCAGGCCATAACCTTTACCCTCAGCTTTTTTAGCAAGCCACTTGTCGTCTTGGAGGCGTGTTTGGGGTCGTTATCATGTTGCAATACCACCCTGCGGCCCAGTTTACGAAGGTTGAGTGCACATGGTCAGCGTCGTACACAGAGGTTGGCTTTGGAAAATAGACGTATGAGTGCTGCCAGCATTGCTGAAGGGCTTGAAGGGGTGGGGGGTCAACCTGTCAGTGCTCAGACCATACGCCGCACTCTGCATCATACTGGTCTGCATGGCTGTCGTCCCAGAAGGAAGCCTATTCTAAAGATGATGCACAAGAAACCCCACAAAAAGTTTGCTGAAGACAAACAGACTACGGACATGGATTACTGCAACCATGTCCTGTGGTCTGATGAGACTAAAATACATTTATTTGGTTCAGATGGTGTTAAGAGTGTGGACCGGCAACCAGGTGAGGAGTACAAAGACAAGTGTGTCTTGCCTAGAGTCAAGCATGGTGGTTGGAGTGTCATGGTCTGGGGCTGCATGAGTGCTGCCAGCACTGGGGATCTACAGTTCATTGAATTCTAACATGTACTGTGACATACTGAAGCAGAGCATGATCCCCTCCCTTCATAAACTGGGCCACAGGGCAGTACTGCAACATGATAACGACCCCAAACACCCCTCCGAACGACCACTGGCTTGCTAAAGAAGCTGAGGGTAAAGGTTATGGACTGGCCAAGCATGTCTCCAGTCTTAAACCCTATTGAGCATCTTTGGGGCATCCTAAAACGGGAGATAGAGGAGCGCAAGGACTCTAATATCCACCAGCTCCTTGATGTCGTCATGAATGGGTAGAAGAGGGTTCCAGTTGCAACCTTTGAAGCTCTAGTGAACTACATGCCCAAGAGGGTTAAGGCAGTGCTGGAAAATAATGATGGCAAAACAAAATATTGACACTTTGGGCCCAATTTGGACATTTCTTCTTAGGGGTGTACTCACTTTTGTTGCCAGCAGTTTAGACATTAATGGCTGTGTGTCGAGTTATTTTGAGGGGACAGTAAATTTACACTGTTATACAAGCTGTACACTGACTACTTGACATTGTATCAAAGTGTCATTTATTCAGTGTTGTCGCATGGAAAGATATAATGAAATATTTGAAGAAATGTGAGGGGTGTACTCACTTTTGTGAGATACTGTAAGTTTCCAAATTTTTCAAAAATCTTACTTCAAATTGCAGCTTTTGTGTCAAAATATTTTTTTTCACATTGGTCTAGGACAAAATTGAAACTCCCTAATATAGAGCTGGCAGTGTTCTGAACATTTTGATATGAATCACCTGGGTATTATGTTATCTACTTGCCCTCTAAAATGGTAATTTATAAAAGCATGTAAAATCGAGAAAATGCCCTTAGATCTCAACCCAAAAAACGTTTGGACAAAAAGATCATTTTAGTCATGTTTTTTGCTCTTCCCCAACCTTTTTATGGAAAAATTCCAGTACATTTTAGAAGCTAATGTTTTGGAGAAGCAATTTCAAGAGCCAAAATAATTCAATCAGATGAATAAAGGTATTATTTCACACAAATTTCGAATTTAAAAAAATCGGACTTCAAACTTCAACATTTATGTCAAAATATTTTTTTTTACATTGGACTAGGCAAAATTGAACCTTCCTTACTGAGAGTTGAGAGTGTTCTGAACATTTTCATATGAATCACCTGGGTATTATGTGATCTACTTGCCCTCTAAAATGGTAATTTATAAAAGCATGTAAAATCGAGAAAATGCCCTTAGATCTCAACCCAAAAAACGTTTGGACAAAAAGATCATTTTAGTCATGTTTTTTGCCCTTCCCAAGCTTTTTATGGAAAAATTCCAGTACATTTTAGAAGCTAATGTTTTGGAGAAGCAATTTCAAGAGCCAAAATAACTCAATCAGATGAATAAAGGTATTATTTCACACAAATTTCGAAATTTTTCAAAAATCGGACTTCAAATTTCAACATTTATGTCAAAATATTTTTTTTACATTGGACTAGGACAACATTGAACCTTCCACACTGAGAGCTGAGAGTGTTCTGAACATTTTGATATGAATCACCTGGGTATTATGTGATCTACTTGCCCTCTAAAATGGTAATTTATAGAAGCATGTAAAATCGAGAAAATGCCCTTAGATCTCAACCCAAAAAACGTTTGGACAAAAAGATCATTTTAGTCATGTTTTTTGCCCTTCCCAAGCTTTTTATGGAAAAATTCCAGTACATTTTTAAAGCTAATGTTTTGGAGAAGCAATTTCAAGAGCCAAAATAACTCAATCAGATGAATAAAGGTATTATTTCACACAAATTTCGAAATCTTTCAAAAATCGGACTTCAAATTTCAACATTTATGTCAAAATATTTTTTTTTTACATTGGACTAGGACAACATTGAACCTTCCACACTGAGAGCTGAGAGTGTTCTGAACATTTTGATATGAATCACCTGGGTATTATGTTATCTACTTGCCCTCTAAAATGGTAATTTATAAAAGCATGTAAAATCGAGAAAAAGGCCTCAGGGCTCAGAGGGTTAAAATAGGTGTTACGGTTACTTTAGTGTCCATTTAGTGCAGCTGTTTGACTATTTGGCTGTTTACCAAGCAACTGATATACTGAAGAGCAGCAGTAGCTAACCCCTGCGTCATGCAATGTTTCCTTGAGAATAGGACTAAACAAAGGATATCCATTGACTACAACCTTCCCTCAATGGGAAAAACAATTTAAACACAGCTCCATCTGTTATGTAGAATCGGATAAGCCTCAGTTCGCCTCAGTTCTTAAGCATCTGGTTTTGTCAGAGATAAATCCCTGGCTTTCTTTGAAAAAACCTCTTCAAGTACAAGAAACAAATGTGTTTTACACATTACCAAAATTGTGAATCTAATTCCCTAATCCTAATAAGACAAAAATTAATAAATGAAAAACACGGTTGGCACAGATAACATATCTTGCTTGCCTGTTAACATTATACAAATGATAATAATTTGTTTTAAGACGTATACCTTCCAAACTACATTAAGAGATGCTTAAATTACCTGTTTTTTTGAAAATCATGTATCTTCCCCTAAGAACACCTTTATAGCTTTATGAAGAGTATTACCGGAGTTAGAATCTGAAACAAATCCAACATTTTGCCTCCATTCTTTTGCCTGATTGCCTGTATATCGTTGAATTGTGAGGTAACATATTTGGACATTCCGCAGTGGTCGGGCGCGATGTTCTTCTGTGCCGGGAGACAGAGAGGAGATTCTGCTGAGGCTGTGGTAGTTCTCGGCTCAAGAGTTTCACCCCTGGAGAAACGCCCTGACGATTCCTGTCAGCTCTGCTTTGCTAACACATATATTCGAAAGCAGCATCTGTCCTCTCTGTGGTCTCCACGCCACATCTCTCCATCCCTCTGCTCTCCCCAGTGTCCCTCGAATGCCCCGTTCGCCTCTTCACAGCTCTGTTGCCTCTTGTCGCATGTCTTTCCACCAGCCTCTCGCCCTCTCTGCTCCCGTATTTCTCTCTTGAGGTCATCTATGTTATTTTCTCTTCTTTGCAATCTGTGAATTTAACATTTAATGGACATCTCTTCTTATGTTTGTTTTGTTAGTCGCCTCACCTTGCAGTGTCCCTCAGTTATTTTCTTTCTTGTTTTTCCGGTCTTATCACCTTTCTGCTTTTCTCCTCTCCAACTCTCACTACATTTCCTTGTACTTGTCCGGTCTTGTCCTCCATAATCTCCTCACCCTGCTTCTATGCCCTCTTATTTTTCACTTATTTATATACTACCCTTTTTTCTGCCTGTCTCCTTCAATGTTGTCAAGTCTTTGCTGTCCCCTTTTAATCCCTTATCCTTCCTCTGCTTTTTTAATGTTTTTGTGTCCCTATTTCTTGTATTTGGACTTTGACCAAATTTTTCTCTTACACTTTTTTTCCCATACGATATATCTGCATCACCCTCTTTTCCCACTTCTCCAATATTGCCCTTTTCCTCCTCCTATGCCCTTGCATCTGCGATCCTGCCAGGATCTGTATCATAAACGCTGTGTATAAATCACCTTTTACCTCTGTCCCTCCTCCAGCTGGCCTAACTCTGTCAGAGGACAGCGCAGGAAGGAGCTGCAATGCTGTGACCCATTTGGGAAAACCTCGGAGCAACCTAGTCAACTTAGTTTTTTTCTTCTTTGTTTCCTTCAGCTTTTTGTTGACTCATCATTCTGTCCACAGTGGGAACTTTCCCATATCTTGGCAGCAACTCCTGTGTCATCATTGACTCTTCCTACTTTACACTCTCTTACACTGTCGGCATAAAGGGTTCTATAAGGTATCAGGGAGCAATTATTCTGGCTTCTGCCACAGCAAAAAGGTGCACATTGTTACAAGGGATCCCTTTAACCCTTGTGTGGTGTTCATAGTGTTGTTACACAGCCATGTTGGACCCGCTGCATTTCAAGGTTCTTTAATTAAACACAATCAAACATTTTATGTTAAAATACTCAACAGATGTTTACTTCATCCCAATTACAAGCAATATAAACAGCATGTATGGTTAATATTTGCTCTTTACCTTTGTTAGATCGCATTTATGAATTAAAGTACAGCTCATTTTTTGTCGGTTTTAAAATAAAATGTAATAAAACAAGAAAAACAATCGTGATAAGGATTTGAGGGTAATAAATGCAACACACTGCCTTGATTTTTTTTTAAGTGCTAGCAAGCGCAATGTGTGCTTGTGTATGGTCATATCCGCGTGAAAGGCCGCAATTTGCAGTAAATAAATGTCCACATGTGTCTCTGTAGGCTATTTAGAAATAAATCAAGCAAGTAGACTAATAATAACATTAATGAATTATTGGTTATCGCATCACAGAAGGCCTATTGGCCTATGATACTAAAAAAACACCTTAACTATGTTTACAGTTTAAAAATGTTTTGAATGAAATGCAAACCTCAGTGAATCATTTGCTCTTGTTTCTCTGTTTCTCCTGAGATTCGCACAGACTGAGCAGTCTTGTTTAAATGTTACAAATTGAGCTAATAAACTGAACTTTGATTTGTTTTGCTGCAGAAGTTATCTCAGCTAATTTTTGTTATCTAATTTGATAATAAGATGATTGTATGCAGAATGCTTGTGCCAGAAACTCATACAGTGGTTTTGTACAGATAAATAAATAAATATTAGCAGGTTCTCAACAGTATTTTAATTTAGGGGGGGGGGGGGGGACGCGAAAAAATTTCTGTCCCCTAGGGGGGGCATGACAGAAAATAATTGAGAACCACTGGTTTACGCTACAAAGCTAATAGGCTGGTCCTAGGGCTGGCTGCTGAAGGCTGGTCCTGTGTCTTCGTTTTGGAACTAGCTGGTGCTCAATCTCATCCTCTTCTTCAAAGTCATTGTCAGACTGAATTTTCAGAAATGTGGCCCGTGGACCTTTACTGCAGGTCATCCCCCCTCTCTCTCTGTCTCCCCATTTCAACTCTGTACTATCTAGTAAAGCTTGAAAATGCCAATAAATAATCTTAAAAAAATATATATATGTGATCCTCACTGTGATCCCATCACTGCTTTATGCAGATGATGTGGTCCTGATGACATCATTGGTCTGTGACCTTCAGCTGTTACTTGATTGGTTCACAGACAATGTGTGAAGCTGCTGGTATTATGATCTGCACCTCTAAATCTGAAGCCATGGTCCTCAGTAGGAAACCATGAATTGTCTTCTCCAGATAGGGAATGGGTATTTACCCCAAGTGAAGGAGTGAGGGGACAATGGAGCCTGAGTTTTTCCAGAGAATCTGAGCTGTGGGGGCGGTATTGCACTCACTTTATCGCACTGTTGTGACAAAAAGAGAGTTGAGTCGGAAGGCAAAGCTTTCGATCTATCGCTCAATCTTGGTTCCTACTCTCACCTACTGTATGGTCATGAAGGCTGGGTCATGACCCAAAGACCTAGACTGCACGGGTACAAGCGGCCTAAATGGGTTTCCGCAGGAGGGTGGCTGGTGTCTCCCTTAGAGATAGGGTGAGAAGCTCAGTCATCCTTGGATTTAGAGTAGAGAGGCATCATAAACGTGTAGAAATTAGCCAGTTGAGGTGGTTCAGGCATCTGGTAAGGACGTCCCCTGGACGCCTCCCTGGGGAGATGTTCCAGGCACGTCCAGATGGAAGGAGGCCTCGGAGAAGACCCAGGACTAGGTGGAGAGATTATATCTCCAAACTGACCTTGGAACACCTCATGATCTCCCAGTCAGAGCTGGTTACTGTGGCCCGGGAACGAGAAGTTTGGGGCCCCCTGCTCGAGCTGCTTCCCCCACGACCCGACCCCTAATACGCAGTTTATGATGAGAAATGATCATGAGAGAGTGAGTGATTCTCACAACCTGAAGGCTCTTCCTCTATCATTATTGAAAACTTATCTGTCTTTCAAAACCTACAATTTCTACACTTGTATTAGTTAATACAAGTGTAGTTTCAACTAATTAATTTCAACTATTAGCCCTGGGTCTTATTAGTGGACCCAAAGATCCTGTATGTAATATAAATGTGTAGGGGGGGGTGTACAGTGTGTGTTCATTGACATTTTTTCTGATATATGTTTTTCACAGTATGGCCAATGAGTCTCAGTTTGAAATAATAATTAATAATATCATTTTTCTTTTGATAAAACAGGAAAATGGGTGACACAGACCCGAACACCACACAAGGGTTAAAATGAAATGCTCAAAAGCTGAAGAATGGTTGGTGCAATACATAAGTATTTAAGAATGCATGATTGCCAGATAAGCACTCTTTATCAGAGGGTTCCTTGTGTGACATCAGAAGCAGGTTGAAATGTTTCGCTGGTGTTGATATAGCTGGTTATCACCAACACCCAAATAAACCTTTATGTGTACGCCTTAAGAAATTATTTTCTTATTAAACTCATCTTTAATATTTCACGTGTTGATGAAAGTGTGGAACAGTCTGGTCACATAAAGAGTAACTAAATCACCAAATCCACGTTTCATCCCAGAGATGTACAATCTTCTTTCCACCTTCTGTTCAACTTCCCCCAACATCATAATTCTTGGAGATTTTAACATCCATGTCAACACCCCCTCCTGCCACCTTGCCTCCGAGTTCCTACAGCTACTGGACTGTCTAAACCTCAGGCAACATGTTGACTCTCCCACACACATCAAGGGGAACATCTTGGATCTTGTTATTACTGACTCCGCCCCTGTAAGTGCACCATCTGTGTATGATATGGGTGTGTCTGACCATAAGGTAATCTCTGTGGAGTTACGTTCTCTGTCATCATCTATCAAGCCCAAACGTGAAATATGTTTCAGAAACCTGAAAAACATTGACACAAAAAATTTGGCTTCCGACCTCAAACACCTCCATCTTGTGCCTATGTCATCAGTCACTGAAACCGTGGACTTCTACAATACAACCCTGAGAAACATTCTGGATTTCCATGCACCCATCAAAGTTAGGACAGCAACATTCTCCTGCTCTGCTCCCTGGTATACACGTGAGCTGCGGAAAATGAAGGCAGCTGGACGTGCCCTTGAGCGCCGATACAAGGTTTCTGGACTTACTGTCCACAAACTGGCGTATCGGGACCACCAAAAGACTTATTCCAAGTCCCTTAAAGACGCTCGGTCACAGTTCTACTCTAACATCATCCAAAGCAGTCCTGGAAATTCCAAGCAATTGTTCTCCACTATAAACCACCTCCTTCAACCTCAAAACCCTCCACTTACAGGAATTACAGAAGATCACTGCAATAACTTCATGGACTTTTTCACAACCAAAATTGATACTATTCGCTCATCCCTCTCTGTTCCTTCCCCCCTGTCTGTTCCAGCCGCCAACCCTCAGACTGGCATCACGTCGCCCCTCTGCTCCTTTCCAGAAATCACCCAACTTGAGGTGCAAGACAACATTAAAGGGATGAAACCCTCCACTTGTGCCCTCGACCCCTTTCCCACTGCCCTGGTGAAAGCGCACAGCTCTGCCCTCTGTCCTCTGATTACCACTGTCATAAACCAATCTCTTCAGACTGGCCATATACCATCTGCACTAAAAACAGCCATTATCAAACCATTTCTCAAGAAACCCACCCTTGACCCTCTGGTACTCGCAAACTACAGGCCCATATCCAATTTGCCATTTCTCTCCAAACTTCTTAAGAAAGTAGTTGCCGGCCACCTACAGGATCACCTCCAACACAACAACACCTTTGAAAAGTTTCAATCTGGCTTCCGCTCCGCCCACAGCACGGAAACAGCTTTGTTGAGAGTCACAAATGACCTGCTGATGACTGCTGATTCTGGTTCACCATCCCTCCTCATCCTCCTCGACCTATCTGCAGCATTTGATACGGTTGACCATCACATACTGCTCCAGCGTCTACATGACTCTGTTGGCCTCAGAGGTACAGCACTGAGCTGGTTTGAGTCCTACCTCACTGGCAGGTCAGAATACGTTGCCATGGGAGGATCAAGGTCTCACATGCTGTTGGCTGCGGGGTTCCACAAGGGTCGGTGCTTGGACCCATCCTGTTTATCCTCTACATGCTCCCCCTCGGTAAAGTCATCAGACGCTTCGGGATATCCTTTCACTGCTACGCGGATGACACGCAATTATACATCAGAACGGACACTCATTCACCACCATCAGCAGCATCACCTCTCTCCATGCTCACTGCATGTCTGGAGGAGATAAGGGCGTGGATGAAGCATAATTTTCTCCAGCTAAACAGCTCAAAAACTGAAGCCATCCTCATTGGTTCCCCTCATCAGATCCGAAACTCCACCATAACCTGCATTACTTTCTCTGGCAAAGACATCCCTCTATCATCAACAGTCACTAACCTTGGTGTCAGGTTTGACCCCCAGCTAACCTTTGAGGCCCACATCAACCACCTCTGCAAAATATCATTTTTCCACCTAAGGAATATAGCCAGACTTCGTCCCACACTCACCTTAAGAGATGCAGAGAAGCTCGTCCACGCCTTTGTCTCCTCCAGACTCGATTACTGTAATGCACTTCTCAGCGGGATTCCCAGCAAGAGCATACAGAAATTACAACACATTCAAAACAGCGCCGCTAGAATCCTGCTGAGAGTACGCAAATATGAGCACATCACTCCCATTCTTCACTCACTACACTGGCTACCCATCTCCGCTCGGATCGACTACAAAGTCTCCCTCCTCACATTCCAGTGCATCCATGGCAACGCCCCCCAGTACCTCAAAGAACTCCTCACCCCCCAGACCTCAGCACGCTCACTCCGCTCCACCAACAGCCACAGACTTCTCCCCCCAAGGACTAAGAGCCGCACACTGGGAGACCGAGCCTTCTGCTCCTCTGCTCCTCGACTGTGGAACACCCTCCCAGAACACCTGAGGGTTCCACAGTCGATTGATTGTTTTAAGAAGGGCCTTAAAACGTACCTTTTTAAGAAATCTTTTAATCTGTAATTTTTTGCTCATGTTACTTTGATAACTGCTTTTAACTCTTGTTTTAACTTATTTTTTTTATTTTTTTTGGTTGTTGTAGCACTTTGAGATTTTTTGCTAAATATAAAGTGCGTTATAAATAAAATTTATTATTATTATTATTAACTTCAATATGACCATTCTCCCCACTTTTTCTTCTTTTAAATCTATGATTTCTGATTTTCACCATCACCACTGCATTTGTTTTAACTGAATTAATTTTTTAAGCTCTTTTATTGTAATTCTTTATTTATTTTGATCTTTTTTATCTTGCTAGGATTTTGTGTTTCTCTGTTTTATTCTGTCACTCTGTTGTTATTGTTGTTGTTGTGTTTGTTGTGCGCTCGTCGGCGTTGTAAATGAGGGGAACCTCAATGCCTTTCGAGTTTGTTTAAATAAAGGTTTTCATTCATTCATTCAACTAATCAGTATCTGCTGTGGATACATTTGGTCGGTAGTAAAAAAGAACAGAGTTTGGTAACTTTTCTCAAAAAGTTACGTTGTTACTCTATACAGTCCAGTGTAACTTGTGAAAAACATCAGTTTTATTTTTAGACAGACAATTCTCTTTGAAAAAAATAACCATGTGAACACTGTCTGACTGATGATGCTGCTCCCAAAATACTAAACATTTTGTTCAAATTCTCTCTGTACTGGCGATCATTGATCAGTTTCTGTCAACTGAAATATCCAATTTGTCAACTTAATTTGTCTTATGGTTAAAAATTCCATTGTGACAAACTAATTAATTTCAACTTTCAATGTTTTTCTCAGTCTTCTTCTTCTTATCTGCGATTGTTGTGTTTGTTTTTGCGCAATACTCCCACCAACTGTCAAAACTGCAATACTGTGAACTTGCAGTACAAATGTGATGTACAACTTTAGTATAAACCAAATTGTTTGAGGACCAATACATTTGATTTGTAGCACATTTTTTTGTTAAAATACTCAACAGGGTAACCTACCTCTAGGCATAGGCAATTTATACTGCATGGTTAAGGATATTGAAAGATGACCTTCATGGTTAAAATAAATCAACATTTACTGCTGATAGGAAGTGCTCCTCTCCAAACCAGTGCCTCTATATGAGCGACAGTACATGAACGGCACACCTTTGCATAGGTTGTGTCGCCGACATATTGGAGACATGTCTCGAAGAAGGAGGCGGTTTATTCCTTGATGTACACTCAACAAAAATATAAACGCAACACTTTTGTTTTTGCTCCCATTTTTCATGAGATGGACTTAAAGATCTAAAATTCATTCCAGATACACAATATTACCATTTCTCTCAAACATTGTTCACAAATCTGTCTAAATGTGTGATAGTGAGCACTTCTGCTATGCTGAGATAATCCATCCCACCTCACAGGTGTGCCACATCAAGATGCTGATCTGACATCATGATTAGTGCACAGGTGTGCCTTAGACTGTCCACAATAAAAGGCCACCCTGAAATGTGCAGTTTTGTCTCACAGCAAAATGCCACAGATGCCACAAGCATTGAGGGAGCGTGCAATTGGCATGCTGACAGCAGGAATGTCAACCAGATCTGTTGCTTGTGCATTGAATGTTCATTTCTCCACCAAAAGCCGTCTCCAAAGGCGTTTCAGAGAATATGGCAGTACATCCAACCGGCCTCACAACCGCAGACCACGTGTAACCACACCAGCCCAGGACCTCCACATCCAGCAGGTTCACCTCCAAGATCATCTGAGACCAGCCACTGAGACAGCTGCTGAAACAATTGGTTTGCATAACCAAACAATTTCTGTACAAACTGTCAGAAACCGTCTCAGGGAAGCTCAACTGCATGCTCGTCGTCCTCATCGGGGTCTTGACCTGACTCCAGCTCGTCGTCGTAACAGACTTGAGTGGGCAAATGCTCACATTCGATGGCGTCTGGCACGTTGGAGAGGTGTTCTCTTCACGGATGAATCTCGGTTTACATTGTTCAGGGCAGATGGCAGACAGCGTGTGTGGCGTCGTGTGGGTGAGCGCTTTGCTGATGTCAATGTGGATCGAGTGGCCCATGGTGGTGGTGGGGTTATGGTATGGGCAGGCATTTGTTATGGACGAAGAACACAGGTGCATTTTATTGATGGCATTTTGAATGCACAGAGATACCGTGATGAGATCCTGAGGCCCATGGTTGTGCCATACATCCATGAACATCACCTCACGTTTCAGCAAGATAATGCACGGCCCCATGTTGCAAGGATCTGTACACAATTCTTGGAAGCTGAAAATGTCCCAGTTCTTGCATGGCCAGCATACTCACCGGACATGTCACCCATTGAGCATGTTTGGGATGTGCTTGACCGGCGTATACGACAGCGTGCACCGCTTCCCACTAATATCCAGCAACTTCGCACAGCCATTGAAGAGGAGTGGACCAACATTCCACAGGCCACAATTGACTATCTGATAAACTCTATGCGAAGAAGATGTGTTGCACTGCATGAGGCAAATGGTGGTCACACCAGATACTGACTGGTTCTGAGTCCCCAGACCCCCAATAAAGCAAAAAAAATGCACATTTCAGAGTGGCCTTTTATTGTGGACAGTCTAAGGCACACCTGTGCACTAATCATGATGTCAGATCAGCATCTTGATGTGGTACACCTGTGAGGTGGGATGGATTATCTCAGCAAAGCAGAAGTGCTCACTATCACACATTTAGACCGATTTGTGAACAATGTTTGAGAGAAATGGTAATATTGTGTATCTGGAATGAATTTTAGATCTTTAAGTCCATCGCATGAAAAATGGGAGCAAAAACAAAAGTGTTGCGTTTATATTTTTGTTGAGTATAGTTTGCAGCTCAGGCAGGACAGTGACACCAGTTCACTTCACCTTGGAGAGGAGTTAAGTGAAGCAATCGATCGGGCCAACTGGCAGCGGTGCTGTGAGGAGAGGACACCTTCTGTATGCATAGAGACGTAGAGCCAGCCCCTCTCCCCCCCCCCCCCCCGGGACAGACACTAAACTCTGATGAACATGGCACTGTTTAATAGGATGGAGACACTGCAGCTGGCAAGGATTAGAAATGGGATCAAATGTGTACAGTATAATATTAAGATGTAATCATTGGTTGTTTTTCTTATAAAACCGCCCCCATATAAACCCAGTCTGTCTAAAGAGGTGCTTCAAGGCTGAAGGCAGAGATAGGATAAATTGTTTAAGCCTCTCAGACATAGAACTGAGCATAAACAAATAGGTGTTCTCCATAGGATCTCCACTTCATTCATTAGGTGGGATATGAACCTACTTTGTATGCCCAACCATCCATTGACCTCTGCCATTGAACTTTTGGTTGAAATATGAGAACACCTTCTCCTCAACTAATAAAAAATGTTGCGAGTGAACCAAAATCAACTATGCAAATCGGACTATTTGTAAATGGGCATTATACATACAAGTTGTTTTTTGCTTTTGCTTTTAATATTTATACTTGTCTGAATTGCGTCTTAATTCTTAATGTTGCTATTCCAAATAGCATTGTCAATATTAATAATGCAGTGAAGTGTTTTTCTTGTTGCTGTTCCAAACAGTTTATTCACTACTACTTCTATTCTTCCTTTATAATTAATAACCATTGGTTTAAAACATATTTTATATGACCCACGTGCTTTGTTCCTTGCCACATTAGGAAAATAAATGTGCAGCATGAATCACTCAATTCTGACATTGCTTTCAAACCAACACTGTACATGGTAAAATGGTAAATGGACTTGTATAGCGCTATATCTCCGTTTATCACAGACTCAAAGCGCTTTACATTGTTTTTGTACACATTCACCCAGTCACACACACATTCATACGCCGATAGCAGCAGCTACCACGCAGGGTAGGCTTAGCACTAGGGTGCTAAGCTAACTAAGCTAACTATCGGGAGCAATTCGGGGTTCAGTGTCTTGCCCAGGGACACTTCGACATGTGGCGGGGAGACGGGGGATCGAACCTCCGACCCTGCACACCAGAGGCGAATTCCCTACCCACTTCGCCACTGCCGCCCCAAATCGCTTCACAGACAAACAGCGAATCAAAGCAGATTCTATAGTTTGATGAACTCCTTTAGATTCTCTTGTCCTCTCCCTGCTTACTCATAAATTGTCATCAAAGCCAAATCCCCTGGCTATAACAGCACAATGTATACATTCAGATACACACACAGTACTGGTATAGGGTATATGACCATCACATATACCCTATCAGAGCTTCATTTAACCCTCACAACTAGGGTCTACTTGTGAAAAAATCTAAAAAACAAACATTCGTCGTGTTTAAATAAAATTGTACCTACTAACCTTCAGCAAAACCTTCAACTATCATCATCAAGGAATTGTACCCACCCATCTTCAATGTGTCATATCTTAGCCTCTCTTCTCTTTGTAGAGATTATTTTTCAAAGATAGGAGCTGCTCTGTTTATTTTTGTCTATTTTTGTACGGATTATATTATCTTTCAGGAAGAACGCTGTTGCAAAGTCTGACTCTGGGCAGGCAATGTTTTTAACATTACATTATGTCTCTTACCAAAATCAACTGTATTAAAAAGTGGATAGAGACCCAGTGTATAGGAGCTAAGAAGAGAGACATGAAACATTCAGAGAGATATGGAGAAGCTATAGCATACATGTTTTTCTATACAGTATGTAATAAAAATACACTATTTACGTTCTGAGTGAGTCTGCTCAAACAGCAGATTATTAAATGTTTTTATTAACCACAGGAGAACGTCAGCTTTGATGAGATGGATTTGTTTCAGAACTGAAGCTATAAGTGTCCAGTAGCTATGAGACCATCAGTACTTTTAGTATTACAACTCTCACTGGACCCACCCGACCAATCGTTTTTTCAAACTTTGTTCAAGACTGTATAATTGCATTGTATATCACCAGTGAAAGCTAGGCAATCAGAAGAACAATGAAATGGGCCCTCAGTTTCATTATAATTCCATGCCGATGGCTGCATTTTGTTTTTCATTACTCTCTTGCAAGCCACATGCACACTAATTACAAAGCGGCCTCAGTTTAAGGTTTCACTGACTGTAATATTCATCTGGAATAGACTACAATAAAAATAAAAAGTGTGTGCTTAAGCAGTTTTTTTATGGAACGAGTTCAAACTACCCTGAGTTACAATTAGAATGAGAAATTCAAACTTTATTATCAGCTTTAATGTTTCAGGAAATAGCTAGAAGGCACTTCAAATAACACCTTCACAGCAGCTGAAATGTTTATCCAAGGAGTGTAAGTAAACTGTGACATCACGTTGTGGGAATGGATTTTGATATAGAGAGGTACTCCTCGTGGTCTGAATTTGGGTTGCAACTTGTCACACAAAATATTGTATGCCAATTTGTGCAGATAAACTATTATATTCACATATTTGACATGGGTTGTCATGGAAATCAAATAAAACAATATTGTACTGTCTCCGCAAACACCTGGGTCATGCATGCACGTTGACAGATTTCTTATAACTGATACGCTTCCCCTCGATTAATATGAATATTCTCTCAACGTTTGCAGCCTGTAGTTTTCTATGAACTCCCTATTCCAGCTTTGATCTAATCGAATCACCCGAATAAAGGATGTGGAAGACTGCTCGCATTTATTTTCCTCTCTGTTATTTCCAATTTAAAAAAAAATACTCTTTAAGCCCTTCTTTCAATAAGTCTCACCTAATTGAAATTATAGTCTACCACAGTAAATCTACTAACTGCTGGTGGTTGCTTTTCATCTGATTGAGAATTAGTGCAAAACATGACATTTCTTCTTACCACTCAGTAAAAAGCAACACCAAAGACCACATCCAATCACACCCACCAGTGATGTTGGGACAACAGACTTGAAATGTTTAACAAGAGAGGGCAGTGAAGAGCTCTTGGCAGTGAATTCAGCCTGGTGGTATACCCTTTAAGCTGTTAGAGATGAGTCAGTGCTACTAAAGTTGTTTGACAATAAGGGTTCCATTGTGAGTGTAAGAGCACATTTGCTAGCCTGGAAATCCAGACCCATATCTAGAACGCTAGAGGGTCTGGCCACGATCAATAGTAATTCCCAACTCAAGGGGCGGCTTCTACTACTCGTGCATTTCAAATGCCACTGCACGCAATTGGATAGCACTACAACCATTCAGAGCAATGAACAGGGTGACGTATTAAGCCCCGTTCGTTTAGCGAACAGCAGGATTAACTGTTAAATTAAACTTTTGCCGTGGTCGGTCAGCAAAACAGAACATTCCACTTACTTGCTAATGGAAGATTTGAGTGCCATTTTCCAAATCGTGAAGGGTCGAGGCCAAAGCCGTCTCAAACTCAAACAACATATCCGCGGCTATCGTTGATGTTTACTATCACGGCATGCTTCGACGCCGCATGCACGTCACTGTCCGCCCCAGAGCACCATACATAGGGCTCTGGCAGGCCCATATCGGATAGAACCAATTGAAACATAGCTCATGATTTCTTGACATATTTAATAAGCTTCAATGGAGAGTGTCCAGACCAACAGCCTAGTTGCAGTTCTGGATTTCCAGTCTACACATTTGCACATTTTAGAATGAAACCCCCTCTGAGAAACACGTAAGACTGTAATGAGTGACAGCAATATTCTGTCAAAAGCCACTTAATGATCACTCTAAGTAAAAAAAAAGCTAAATAAAGCTATATCTTCCTCCCTCTATCTGTCTATCTTTCTCTCTCCCCTGCACACTCAGTCACTACTATCCATGCTTAAAGGAAGCTGGGTTATAACCAGGGCCGCCTTTATGCACGGGTTTACCTGGGCTGAAGCCCCAGGGCCTACGAAGATCAGGGGCCTCTCCAAAAAAAAAACTTTTTTTTTTTACTGTGTCAATATAGGCCCCTGATCTAAGAAGGCCCCGAACATTGTCATTTAAAACAATAAATTATTGACTGGCTCATGATAGGCCCCTAATCTTCGTAGGGGGGGCTAACGGAGATCAGGGGCCCATCATGAACCAGTACATTTGTTTAATTAACATTGTTCGGGGCAACGCAGATCAAGAGCCTATATTGAGTTGAGCCATTAAAAACAAAACAAAGAATTCAAAGAGAGAAGTAGCTTTAGGATAAGGGATTATTTTTAAAAAATGGAATGCTGACTGACTGGATTTTTTTAAACCTGTATATTTTTGTTTCTGCTTTTTGGTATTTCTGTGTCTCCAAATTATTCCAGAAAATAGCTCACATAGGATTTAGCCAGTTGATTTAGCCTTAGTTTTCTTCTCAAAGTGCACCAGATTGATAGCCTGGAAATCCAGACCCAGATATCTTGAATGATAGAGGGTCTGGCCACGATCAATAGTAATTTCCAACTCAAGGGGCGGCTCCTACTTATGCATTTCAAATGCACGCAGTTGGATAGCACTACAACCAATCAGAGCGATGCACAAGGCGACTTAAGCCCATTTCATTTAGCGAACAGCTGTTAAACTGTTAAATTAAACGTTTGCTGTTGTCGGTCGGCAAAATAGAACATTCCACTTACTTGCTAATGAAAGATTTGAGTGCCGTCTTCTAAATCGTGAAGGGTCGAGGCCAAAGCAGTCTCAAACTCACACACCATATCCGCAGCCATCTTTGATTTTTACTATCACGGCTTCGGCGTTGCATGCACGTCACTGTCGTCACCCGGTTACGTCCGCCCCAGAGTACCATATAAAGGGCTCTGGTGCGCCCATGTTAGATAGAACCAATTGAAACCATCCGCCAGATCTCTGGCTTTCTTGATAAAGCTTCAACGGAGAGTGTCCAGACCAACACGCGCAGCAAATTTAATTTGCCAGCGCCTAGTGGCAGGTCTGGGAATGCCAGGCTACCAGATTGATGCATTTTACTTTAAAAAGGTTAAATTTTTTCTTACGGGGGGCATGCCCCCGGACCTCCCTAGAAGGTCCTGGGTCCCCACCGCGGTCTCCTCAATAACTTGGAAAAACACTGTAACCAACCATGTGTGCCTGGTTATTAAAAGTCATTAGACCAGGAAGGGGTTTAAGTACATGTTACCTTAAGAGTATTTGTATTTCATCAATAGAGATATTGTGGTGTAGACAAACATGGCTTTAACGCATCTGTATTGTAAGACCGCCGTCCGGGGGGGCCTACGAAACCTCTCAGCCCCGGGGCCTAGTGGCAGGTAAAGGCAGCCCTGGTTATAACCTCATTATTTTTTAAATATTTCAATATTGCATTTCAAATAGCCTTTGTGGACGCAGGCTATTTTGTAATTCGCTGTGGATTTTTAAAATAAAACAACACATTTAATTGAAAGCAAAGTCATATTGGTCTAGACTTTTATCCAGGTTAGTGGCAATCATCAGGGGCGTAGCACCAAATCCTGGGCCCCTATACAAAAAGTCCTGATGGGCCCCCTGAAAAGCGGTCTTACAATACACATGTCTCTCTGAGCCAGACAACTCCACAATATTTCATCTGATGAATGACCAAATCATTACTTTTACCGGTGTTTCCCCCATAATATGTCTTAGTCAAGGTGGTCACTGGGCAGGGTCACAGGAGGCGCGGCAAAAATTTTGGAGGTATTTTGCTTAAAGATGCCAATGCGCACTATAGAAATAAACAACTGTTTATTTGAATACAGATGTGCAATTTTGTTTGCTATGTGCAGGTATAATTTTACAGACAGTACAAAACACAATTAAAGAAAACTTCTACTGTTTTTGTGCAATACTATGCAGACACACTAAATACAAATAATAGACCATACACTTGTGTAGGCACATCAAGTGCAAATTAAACTTTTTAAAGTTCCTTTATGGATGGGGGCTGTGATTATTGTGGACAATAGGCCTACTGTGATGCGATAGCCTATAATTAATTAATGGTTATTATTAGCCTACTTGCTTGATGACTTTTTAAATACAGGTTGTTTTGAAACATGTCTTTCCCAATTTAAAACATAAAAATAAAGCAGCATTGAAAATTCAGAAAATCAATCTTGTTGGCCTACACTAGCATACTGTTCTACAAATAACTCAATAGTTGAAATAATAAATACAATGTGTTTTCCCCTTAAAATGTCGAAATGCATTTCAAAGGCAGTAACAGTGTGGCACTTCTTTAAACTTACTGAAACTTGCAGGGGCCATCACTCTCATGTATTCATCAGACTTTTCTTTGCGCTGTCTGAGCTGATAGATAGGTCGTGTTGCCACAGTGATGTGGAGTCTTAAACTGTCCTAGCTTTGCCAGCACTTATTTCTGTACAGCTAAATATCCACATAGAAACATCGCTGCGTTTATTTTCGCCACCAGTTCAATTCAATGTTGGCTTGCTCCTGCTTACTCTCCCGCATACATGGCTTAGTCATGCGCAGGCCCCTGATCTCCTTGCAAGGGTCAGGGGCCTATCACGAGCCAGTCAATTATTTATTTTTTTGGAATGGCATTGTTCAGGGCCTTCAAAGATCGGGGCCACACATTTAGCTTGTTAAAATAAATAAATAAATAAAATAAAAATATGGGCCCCCCTCTGCCTTGCCCCCCCCCCCCCCACGACTGTATCACTTTTCTTCCCAGTCCGTCGGCCCTGGCAATCATCAACTTCCTGTCAGAGAGAAAGCTTCCTCTCCGTGGCCACTTTGACAAACTTTATGAACCAGGCAATGGACATGTCTTGGGTCAGGTTCAGTTAATGGCTCAGTTTGACCCTGTGATGTGTGATCATCTTAGATCTCTGACATGTACCTGAGTAGACCGATCCAAAATGAAAAAAAGCTAATGACTTCTGTTCATCCCTTGTATGGAGTATCTCATCATGCGTGACATAAGTTACATTAGATGCAAGGGCCCCAAATGACTGTTCGCCTGGAGCCCCAAAATGGCTAAGTTTGCCACTGAATACAAGCATGTATATGCTCTATATGTCATGCTTCAGTGATACATCTGAGGCAGGGAAAAGGAGATTCGATACTCAAAGATGCTCCAGGCATATATCCACTGGACATTGTTATATTGCCTAGAATGTCATTTATTCACAGTAATAATTTATGCTGTTCAATTATGCTGTGATCAATATATGTAAGTGCGTGCGTGTGGGCGTGCGTGCGTGGGTGCATTAGTGTGTGTAGATACTGTATAAGTATTTCATGTTCATATTTATTTATTCAGTATTAATACTTTATTTGGTTATACATTATTTAGTTGTGAAAATGTGGTGCTTCTTTGCATTCAAAATGAACAATACACCAATAAACTAGGAATACAGAGCAACAAGCCTTAAGTCAGCATTAAGCAGAGACAGGTGATTGCATTGAAACACTGTAAGGGAATAAGAAACACACATCCACACAAAAAACAAAGTGAGTGTGAGAGAAAGAGAGAGAGAGAGAGAGAGAGAGAGAGGACTGGAAACAGATGGAGAATAAAGGGAGAATGGGCATAACACCAAAGGGGAGAAAATGGCTTAAGATTCAGAACAGGGTGATGGAGGAAAGGAGAGAGGGAGATAAAAGTCACTGAGGGCCCGACTCTTTTACAATCCATCTCCTCTGTGCTGCAGCAGAGAGAGAGAAAGAGGCAGTCACCAGCTCGGCCATCAAGCACTTATTGACAGTACTGCAGCAGCCACACACACTCGTACGCACGTGCACGCAGACACACACACACTCACACACAGTTCAGCAGCAATAATGACAGGTTTAGAGCTCCCAGGAAGGCCAGAAGTAAAACCGAGCTCTCTCTACCAGCGCAATAGCCAAGGGGAGCACCCACACTTCTCATTAGAAAAGGTAATTTTTATTTTTTTTGCCAATAAGTATCAATAAGTTTAGAAATAAAATGTATCTTGACCTGTAGGCTGGTAATGTGTTTGTCTTGCTGAGAGCTGCAGTCTTTTACAATGAGTATATTTTTGGTGTACAATTAGTCTTCATAATAGCAGAAGTGTGTCAGTCATGCTACTAGAATAGAATAGAATAATAATAGAATAATCTTTATTGTCATTGTACAAGACAACAAAATTGTGTTTGGAGCAGTCCTCCTCCAGTTGCACAGTAAAACATATTGATATTTATATAAATATGAAAAATAAAAAATATTTAAAACAAAACACGACATTATCAGCAATATATATATATATATATATATATATATATATATATATATATATATATATATATATATATATATAATATGTATCTAAATAAAATGTTTTTAAAAAGTCCAAGTCCTTAAAGGTGCAGTGTGTAATATGACATCGTCAAGAAAGTTCTACAAAGTTCTAGAATGCAACACTCCCTGGGTAACCCCACCCCTTTAGAATAATAACAGAAGCTACAGTGGCCTTCAAGGACAAGAACAATTCTAAATTGTAAACAATGCACCTGATGACATTCCAACTATGACACTTTCAAGATGGCGGCACTAGGCCTTGGTCCAAAATATGCAGACATATGGACATATATGAGATTAAAAAATAATAATTAAAAAAAAAATCTGCTATTATGCACTAAATTAAATGTACTTAGGGATATTATAATTACTTTCTACAAAATCTGCTAGGAAATAAAACCCAAAATTCTACACACTGCAGGTTTAAAGGGACACTGTGTAATATGACATCATCAAGAAAGTTCTAGAAAGTTCTAGAATGCAACGCTCCCTGGGTAACCCCAACCCTTTTGAATAATAACAGAAGCTACAGTGGCCTTCAAGGACAAGAATAATTCTAAATTCTAAACAATGCACCTGATGACATTCCAAAAACATGGATTCCTCCATAACACTTGCCTGCTCAATGTACAAAATGTAATATAAATATTTGGAAATCTCCGCTCAGGAAGATAATTCAGATTATTGGCAGAGGTGATTTTACACCAATGAAGACATATTTATGAATGAGGATATTGATTCTAGCTAATAACTTACTTAAAATGTTACACAGTGTCCCTTTAAGTGTAATAGTGCAATAGGGCAATCATGTGTGTATGAGATGAGATGGGGAGTATCAGTGTGGCAGTAGAGTGGGAGTGGAGTTTAGTAGGGTCACAGCACTATGATAGAAACTGTTTTGCAGTCTTGTAGTGCGGGAAGGCAGTGTCCTGTATCATCTTCCTGAGGACTGGAGGGTGAAGAGGCAGTGTCCAGGGTTTGTGCTGTCTCTGAGGATGCCCTTGACCCTCCGAGTACAGCGGGTCAGGTAGATGTCCTCCAGTCTGGGGAGCTGGGTGCCGTTGATCCTCTCAGCGGTCTTAATGATTCGCTGGAGAGCTTTCCTGTTGTCTGTAGTGCAGCCAGAGTACCATGCAGTGATGCAGTATGTGAGAACCAACTCGATGGCTGACCTGTAGAAGCTGACCAGCAGCTTTTGTGGGAGACGTGCCCTCTTCAAGCACCTCAGGAAGTGAAGCCTTTGTAGTCCTTTCTTGGCCGTCGCGGTGGTGTTGACGGTCCAAGTCAGGTTGTGGCTGATGTTGACCCCGAGGTACCTGATGTTCTGCACAACCTCCACTGTCTCGCCGTCGATGGTGATGGGGTGATGGACGAAAGGCTTCGTATTCCTCCTGAAGTCCAGGATCATCTCCTTTGTTTGTGCCGCGTTGAGGATCAGGTTGTTCTCTCGGCTCCAGCTCACCAGGTTCTCTACCTCTGTCCTGTAGGCAGCCTCGTTGTTGCCTGAGATCCTGGCTACCACCATGGTGTCGTCTGCAAACTTTAATATGGTGTTGACCTCGTGTGTGGGTTTGCATTCGAGAGTGTAAAGGGAGAAGAGGAAGGGGCTCAACACACAACCATGTGGTGCACCGATGTTCAGGGTGATGCTGGAGGAGACCTGTCTCCCCATTTGCACAGTCTGTGGTCGGCTGGTGAGGAAGTCCCGGACCCAGCTGCTCAGGTGTGTGTTGAGGCCCAGGTGGTCCAGCTTGGTGGCAAGTTTATGGGGGGGGATGGTATTGAAGGCGGAGCTATAGTCTATGAATAGCATCCGTACATAACAGTCTCGCTGGTCAAGGTATGTCAGGGTGGAGTGGAGGGCTAGTGACACTGCGCCCTCCGTCGACCTGTTTGCCCTGTAGGCAAATTGGTGGTTGTCTAAGGAGAGGGGGATGCTGTTCTTCAAGTGCCCCAGTACCAGACGTTCGAAGCACTTCATCACCACTGGTGTCAGCGCCACTGGCCGATAGTCGTTGAGGGACCTGATGGCTGATTGTTTTGGGACAAGGATGATTGTGGCTGTCTTGAGACATGTCTTGGGACGGAGGCCTGCAGCAGGGAGGTGTTAAACAGGTCTGTGAGCACCGCAGTCAGCTCCGCTGCACAGTGCTTGAGAACCCGCCCTGGTACTCCGTCAGGTCCAGTAGCTTTGTTGGGGTTGATGTGCTGCAGGGTCCATCTCACGTCGTGGGGGCTCAGAGTCAGAACCGGTGGTGAGGGTCCCTGCAATGTCCGTGTGTTGTCACTAGGGTTGCAAAATTCCGGGAATTTTCAAAGTTGGAAACTTTCCATGGGAATTAACGGGAATTTATGGGAATTAACGGGAATTTTGGGAATTAACGGGAATAAACGGGAATTTACTTAATTTAAAGCAGCCCAAATGCACTAAATTCTCCTAACTATGTTATTTCAGTCCAGGCAAACGTTCTAGAGAGTAAAAAGCAGTTTTTTCAACTAAGTTTTAATATATTTATGAACATTTAATTTCAAATCAGATTTTTTTTTAAAGTTTATTGAGATACCCAACTTGATATCATAAATTGATTTTTACTAGACCAGGTTTACAGAGGCTTAAGCTTTGATTTTAAATATAGTTCGGGACAATATATTTTAGCATAATCGTGACTAAAACAACCAGATTTCATGCAAGTACACTTGGCAAATTGCACATAGCACACATCCTACTGCAGGGGTACTGAGGCCACGTCCCCTACATGCAGTGTGCATTCCTCCATCACCTGGTGGGGGGGCATTTTACTTTATTTATTGAATGGGTGGGGTCAGACAGATGAGTAATAATTTACTCAACATTCATATTTTTGTTGTTCAGTGAAATTATTGATTGTTCATAAAATAATCAACTTGATAAAGTTCTTCTTACAAATAAATCTGTTCAAATGTAATGTTTTTTGATTGTATTATTTTGCATGGATTACCGCCATTTTGTTAATTCCTATAATTTCCAATTTTGAATATTCCCAAAATTCCCGAGCGAAAGTTCCCGTGGAATGTTTCTGGAAACTTTCCGGTAATTTACCGGAAACTTTCCACCCCTTTGCAACCCTAGTTGTCACTGTTGTCAGTGCGGTCAAACCTGGCAAAAAAGCAGTTCAGGTTGTCAGGGAGGGATGGACTTTGAGCCTGGGTGGAGCTGCTGCTGTTGCAGCCAGACAAAAGTTCAAATCCGAGTAAGTAAAAGGGATAAACTTGATTTTTCTAGTTTCTCTCAACAACAAGTTGGTTTTCTATCTAATAATAACTTGGAGGGATCATGCCCAGAAGTCAGGATTTGCATTGCTAATTGGTTTAAGAGCGATCCAACCAACTCTCTACAGCAGAACTTTACATCATTAGTATCTTGTTGAGGTTTCTGATCATTGTGTTTAACAAAAATCCAAAGGCAAAGCATCCAAACAAGACAAAAATGAAAATGCATGAAACCTAGGCAAATCATTACAGGTGGTGTCAGCGATTCAAAAATCTTTGTCAAAATCAGTATTTGTCAAAATCAGTGGATATCTCCTCACAATGTGCTACCTGTCCTTACTGTGTGTGCGCTGAAAAAAACAGTTGTTTATATGCAGCGTATACTCTGTAAACTGTTATGTAACCTAAAGGTATGTAAACAAATGGGCCTACTGTAGTAACCAACAACCCGTTAACTAAAGATCTGTACTGAAATAAATTAATTAAAGTCATTCTAGATTCTGAAAGTTTATTGAAATTGTTTTGGGTATTGTAATTTGACTGCTGTTGGTCTTCTGCCTCTCATTCTTGGGCCTCAAGCTTCAATTATTGGTGCCAATGTCTTGCTTACCCTCTGCTCTGTCTTCTTCAGTCGCAAAGCTTCCACCAAACATCAATGGAGCACTTTCCCCAGTAGTTCACAAGTTGCCTTCACTCACTCACTTTCTACATATGTTTGTTCTTTTCTTTTGTCTGTCTCAGCCTGTAGGACAACTTGTTTGCCTGCCTTTGGCCTTTTGATGTTGTTGCTCATTTGGACTGGTCTTTGGCTATGGGCCTATAGGAAACCGCTCCACGAGCTGCATCCTTTGACGGATCCAGGTCCTGAACTGGGACACAACATACACCGTTGCTTCATTCTCCCTCACTCTCTATTAAGGGCAAAACCATCAGCCACTACTACACATATTACACTGTTATGGTTTCACCGTCAAAGAGCACACTAGCTGAGGTTGACCAGGCGCAATCAAGCTACAGAAGGATGGAAAATGCCAATCCTGGGAGTGAAGTTAACTTTTGTTTTTTGAATGCATATTGTATACTAGTTTCACCCTCCAGCTCCTCTCACCTGTGATATATTTGCATCTTTTCTCTCTTTTTCTCTCTCGGTCCTTCAATTGTTCATTGTCAGTCCAATACTCCTACTTCCTCTTCCTCCTCAGTTGTGGATCCCCCTCTCTCTCATTTCCCAACCTCATTCTGTCACTAGCCCCGCCCGGCTGGCCTGGCCCTACCATATACATCAAAGCTGTACTATAAAGATGCTGCGCAGCCAGCATGGAGGCGCTATTGGCAGAACTATAATGGAGACAACGATTTATGGTCGGCATCAAGGTGTGTGTGTGTGTGTATGCATTTGTTGTGTGTGTGTGTGTGTGTGTGTGTGTGTGTGTGTGTGTGTGTGTGTGGGTGGATGGATGGGTGGGAGTGTATGGAAGATTTTATTGGACTTTATTATCTGTGAAAGCAAAACAGTTTTGTAAAAGCACAGAAGGCAATTGACAAGTGTGTATCATGATTCAAACGTATTTCACTACCCACAAACCTGTAATTTTTGACTTGCAAATATGTAGAACTTACTCTGAAAGTACAAAGTCATATTTACGCATTTACGGATCTGTTTCTGCTTGTGAAAAGGGGTTTGCATATTTGTGGATTGCCTCCTGTGAGTTTGTGAGCCACATTACATTTTTACATAATTTTGTCCAATTCCTATGGAAGATTTTATTGAACTTTATTATCTGTGAAAGCAAAACAGTTTTGTAAAAGCACAGAAGACAATTGACAAGTGTGTATCATGATTCACACGTATTTCACTACCCACAAACCTGTAATTTTTGACTTGCAAATAGGGCTGGGCGATATGGCCAAAAATCAATATCTCGATATTTTTTTACTTTATCTCGATACACGATATATATCTCGATATATTTCAAATCTCCTCTAGAGCACATCCTAAATGCTCAATTTAATTTATTTTTTGCATAACAACACACCAGTAATATGATTTAAATAGTCCCTGCAAAATGTGTCTGCACTAACGATGCATTAGGCTACATGAAACAACATCTTGTTTATATTCTTTAGTGCTTTTTATTGGAACAATTTGAAACTTGCACATGGCAAAGAGTTTGCACATTGTATTGATTATTCCACATCCACTCCCATACAATGGATCCAGCATTATTTTATTTGGAAACAGTTTTTTCCATCTTCTGTTAATCTGTAAACTGAGAACACTAATTATGACTCATTACAACCACTTACTAATTGTTCATCACCACTAACCCCCTGAAGATAGCAGCCACACTTTAAATGCAGAACAGGTTTTGCTCCATAATAGTAGTACAAAAGGCTCTAAAATGTATAATGGTTACTGTCGCTTTAACAGCAGTTAAGTTTAGTTTTCTGCCTGTTAGTCCGAGAGAGAGATTCATGCGAGCGCAAACAGGTGGCTCATTGTCCCTCTGTTACCTGCCTTATTATTTAATTCTCCTGTATTGAGTTCATGAAAATAAAACTGGAAGACAATCAGAGGATTGTAACACAGATTGTCAAGCGCCCGCCTCCCCCGTTCTTTCGCCTGTGTATCCACCAGCCTTCCTCTCATAAGGACCAGGGCAGGCAGTGCTGTGTACAGCGGCCGCTAATGCTGGCATGTGCGCCCGCCTCCCCCGGTCGTTTGCCTGTGTAGCCTTCTTCTCATAAGCATGGTCCTACAAAAAAGGTCCATGCAATGAACGACGGCCACCATCGCCGTCATGCGTGCCCCCCTCCACCCGCTCGTTCGGCTGTCATAAGAGCACAAGAGCCCTCGTCTTTTTTTCTCCCTATCTCGTTGTTTTCACATGGCGATAAAAGCATGGCACACAGGGCGCAGGCGCACTGCAGACTACGTCACAGGTGCGCGCTCAGGATACTCTGGTTGGGAGGGGTGAGTGAGTGAGTTGCCAACTCATGTGGGTCTGTGAGGCAGAGAGCCACAGGAAAGAGCGAGAGAAGCGAACACCAGCGAGTTTGCCGGTGGTGGCGGCGGCAAAAAAAAAAACACATTACGTGCCAATTTGTATTCGATGGTCGCGATAGGGTCATTTTATACATCCCGAAGAGCACATCTCGCGATACATCGAATATATTCGATATATCGCCCAGCCCTACTTGCAAATATGTAGAACTTACTCTGAAAATACAAAGTCATATTTACGCATTTACGGATCTGTTTCTGCTTGTGAAAAGGGGTTTGCATATTTGTGGATTGCCTCCTGTGAGTTTGTGAGCCACATTACATTTTTACATAATTTTGTCCAATTTCTACCACCGAGATCTGTAGAACAAGCTTTACAAATGTGAAGTGCAATCATTTGTAAGTGTGTAATTGTGTTTTGTAAAGTTATAACCACACAAAGAAAAAGTGATTTGCAAATATGTAGAATTTAGGCTGTAAATGTGTATTTTAATTTTGCATAATTTTTTAAAAATGTTTTAATGCAAATAGTTTCACCACAAAAAAAGACATGTCAACTCTTATTTACACATTTACGGAACCATTTCTACATGTGAAACTGGCTCTGCGCATTTGTGGATCGCTTCCTGTGCGCTCACGGAATATTGTCCAATTTGTGCGGCAGGGATCTGCAAAATGAGACCTGTAAAATGAGGTCTGTATTTTGAATTCTGTACTTTAGGTGCAGTTAGACAGGTCCACCAGCAGATGGCGAACTCACGGCGCAGCCTTTATATACTATTTATGGGCGAACCACATGGCCCCCTTGACCAATCAAAGGAGCTTGTTTAGGGGCGGCCACCTCATTGGTTCATTTGGAGGCCTGTCACACGAACAGAGGAGGGAAAAAAAGCTGTCCACAGCTCAACGTCAGGCTCGAGTTTGTCGGACATTGTTCCTCGTGAATGAGCAGGAAAGCAGCTGGCTGCAGTTGCAGACTAGCGGAGCTGAGTACCGGTGATAAGAGAGGTATGTTGTTATGCTGACCCACCATTATACTATCATACAGTAGTTTGTGCGCTGGTCACCTGCGAGGGTAATCAGCATTTCTTGCTAGGCTATTTAGCGAGTTAGCTGACATGTTACACTAAGCATGATTATTTGAGTTTGTCGCCGTCATTTTTAGCACACAGACATGCCGCGACCCGCGACAGGCAAAGCTTCTCCCTTTCATATAATATTTCAATAGTAATACAACAATATGCCAACTAATTAGATGGTCATTTAAATGCAGGCTATACATGTATGGGGCAGTTACCTCTAAAAAAAACGTTTTACTCTTAGTAATATGTGTGTTGGTCACCTGTGTATCTAGTAACTGGTGTTACAGGGTTAAAGTGATAGTATTGTGAGCTTGGTGCAGTTAAAGAATTGCAGTAACATTGCCAAAGTATTGTGATCAGATGAGTTTCATAATTATGCACTTAAGGGGAGATTGCCATTATAAGAATTTAGCATGGTAAAAAAAAACATGATTAGCGTCACCTTGTTTATTTTTATATCATCCATAGTTTTCAAAGTAACACAAGCTGTCAAAGAAAGGTACTACAAGCCTCCCCCTGACTGTTATGGTGCTGTCAGCTGGACCTGCTTTTACATACAATAATGCTAAGAATACCAGGAGCCAGTACTGTAATGAGATTTTAATTACAACATGCATACTCATATGACACATGGTTGTGTAACCTATAATGTTATGGACATTATTGTAACAGAATGTATCTTTCCCCATTTAGGAAATGCTGCTGAATCGTTTTCTGGACTGGCTGCACTACAGACCATCAAGCTCTGGACCTGGACCATATCCAGTTCATACTGTCACGGGACCAAACAAACCTCAGATCCCTCAAGCACATGCAAAGCACTGGCTATGTTAAGGGTCATCTTTTTCATATCCCTGTTAAAAAGACCTTATAGAAATCACAAGCAAGGACTAATGACAGTGCACTAACCTAATGCTCATTAATTGGTTATCCATGAACATTTTGACTTTGTCTATTTTATGTAAATTGGAAAATTACAGGACTAAACATGTGAATGTTTTTGTGAACTCATAACTTTGTTTTACTACTCCTCAGTTGTAGTTTTCTAGAGTTATCCAACCCCACTGTCATCATGCAGTTTTATAAACGATAACTACATTCTCTGTAACTCCTATGATGACCGGGGAAGCGTAGGTTTCATGTTTGCATGTGGATGAAATGGGATGTTGCCTTTGAACCACCTCCACTCACGTCAGCCATGGGAATCTCCCATCCAATTCAGAATTTGACAAGCTATTCTCAGCTGCTCTTGGGACAGTGGAAGTGAAAACGACTAAAGAACAACACTAATAATGATCAAAGCACTGGAAACATCATTTAATAACTGCATGCTACAGTAGACAGATGTTCTGCTAGTTTGACAATATGGTAGAACAAAAGTGACTTGCTCTGACATGGCATTGTTAATGGGTGAAACTATTATATTGCACACTTGTATTTTATTTGTTTTTTATATCCTATACATCCCTAGAATGTATTGATGTGATAGACCTTTTATATCACATCAATACATTCTAGGGATGTATAGGATATAAAAAACACAATTATTATTTGAGAACACAGATTGACATTGACAAAGTGAACACCCAGCAACAAACTGTATGTGCCCATTCAAGTGATATCAATCAATCAATCTTTATTTTTGGTTCACAAATAGGTCCTTAGAAATGGATAAAAAGTAAAGAAATACATCAAATAAACAAGCAGGCAGGAGTACACGACAAAGCAATGTAACACTGTGAAACGCGCCCAGCAGCAAAAAAGAATTAGCACCTAGAACAAATAAAATACAAGTGTGCAATATAATAGTTTCACCCATTAACAATGCCATGTCAGAGCAAGTCACTTGTGTTCTACCATATTGTCAAACTAGCAGAACATCTGTCTACTGTAGCATGCAGTTACTAAATGATCTGTTTCCAGTGATTTGATCATTGTTAGTGTTGTTATTTAGTCGTTTTCACTTCCACTGTCCCAAGAGCAGCTGAGAATAGCTTGTCAAAACCTGAATTGGATGGGAGATTCCCATGGCTGACGTGAGTGGAGATGGTTCAAAGGCAACATCCCATTTCATACACATGCAAACATGAAACGTACGCTTCCCCGGTCATCATAGGAGTTACAGAGAATGTAGTTATCGTTTATAAAACTGCATGATGACAGTGGGGTTGGATAACTCTAGAAAACTACAACTGAGGAGTAGTAAAACAAAGTTATGAGTTCACAAAAACATTCACATGTTTAGTTCTGTAATTTTCCAACTTACATAAAATAGACAAAGTCAAAATGTTCATGGATAACCAATTAATGAGCATTAGGTTAGTGCACTGTCATTAGTCCTTGCTTGTGATTTCTATAATGGCGCTTTTCCACCGCACATGCAGCTCAACTCAACTCAACTCGACTCAGTTCAACTTGGTTTGGTAGCAGCACGGGTCGTTTTCCACCGCAAATAGTACCTCCTGAACGTGGGCGGGGTTGTCGTAAGGGGCTGAAAGCCTACTTCCGGAGCAAAGTAGCAAAGCAGAAATTACGAGCAGTTGTTGCACTATTAACTGAACCAACCGCCCAAAACCCGGATGAAAAATGTTTAAGAAATACCCCCCTTGTATCTGTTTGCTAAAAGAAGTAGAAGAATATTGCTACGGGCCATTAAAAGGGATGGTTGTTGTCCCGATGTGTGACTCTGCCACAGTCAGCTGTAGGGATGCGTCACGTAGGCTACATCCATATGCACGTAAACACGGGCATGATAAAGTTGACTGTTTAGTGCTTGTTTCAGGACGTGTTTTCAAATGCAAGCCGTGTCTCTGCCTGAATATTTTATTGAGGTAATCAGTTCAGTCCGAGGCTTGTAATGTAATCGCTCGCTATCATGTCTGTCCCAGCTACTATATTCTATTTAGCCTAGCTGCTAGCTGCCCTACATGTCTCCTCTCGTATGTTAAAAGCAACTTCCCCAACAACCAACACTGGGTGAGCTTAGCGAATATATGAAAAGAAAATTCGGATCTGTGATGCAAATCAAATGAAAGAGAGCCAGAGAAGGCTGCACGCTGCGTAAATACACTCAAAAGTCCCGGAGAGTTGGGGAGAATAAACAACAGAATGAAGCCGGTAGTCGGCAGACGGCCGGCCACTGATTGGCCAGACAATAGACTCTGGCCAATCAGAGGCCAGCCGTCTGCCGACGTCACCTTTTAGCATCGGTTCAGCTCGGTTGGAACCTAGAGCGAGGCGATACCAAAAAAGCAGCCGCTACCAGGTACCAGGCACCATGAAATTGCGGTGGAAACGCCAAAAATGTGAGTTGAGTCGAGTCGAGTTGAGCTGATACCATGCGGTATTTGTTTGGTCCCGTGACAGTATGAACTGGATATGGTCCAGGTCCAGAGCTTGATGGTCTGTAGTGCAGCCAGTCCAGAAAACGATTCAGCAGCATTTCCTAAATGGGGAAAGATACATTCTGTTACAATAATGTCCATAACATTATAGGTTACACAACCATGTGTCATATGAGTATGCATGTTGTAATTAAAATCTCATTACAGTACTGGCTCCTGGTATTCTTAGCATTATTGTATGTAAAAGCAGGTCCAGCTGACAGCACCATAACAGTCAGGGGGAGGCTTGTAGTACCTTTCTTTGACAGCTTGTGTTACTTTGAAAACTATGGATAATGTAAAAATAAACAAGGTGACGCTAATCATGTTTTTTTACCATGCTAAATTCTTATAATGGCAATCTCCCCTTAAGTGCATAATTATGAAACTCATCTGATCACAATACTTTGGCAATGTTACTGCAATTCTTTAACTGCACCAAGCTCACAATACTATCACTTTAACCCTGTAACACCAGTTACTAGATACACAGGTGACCAACACACATATTACTAAGAGTAAAACGTTTTTTTTAGAGGTAACTGCCCCACACATGTATAGCCTGCATTTAAATGACCATCTAATTAGTTGGCATATTGTTGTATTACAATTGAAATATTATATGAAAGGGAGAAGCTTTGCCTGTCGCGGGTCGCGGCATGTCTGTGTGCTAAAAATGACGGCAACAAACTCAAATAATCATGCTTAGTGTAACATGTCAGCTAGCTCGCTAAATAGCCTAGCAAGAAATGCTGATTACCCTCGCAGGTGACCAGCGCACAAACTACTGTATGATAGTATAATGGTGGGTCAGCATAACAACATACCTCTCTTATCACCGGTACTCAGCTCCGCTAGTCTGCAACTGCAGCCAGCTGCTTTCCTGCTCATTCACGAGGAACATTGTCCGACGAACTCGAGCCTGACGTTGAGCTGTGGACAGCTTTTTTTCCCTCCTCTGTTCGTGTGACAGGCCTCCATATGAACCAATGAGGTGGCCGCCCCTAAACAAGCTCCTTTGATTGGTCAAGGGGGCCATGTGGTTCGCCCATAAATAGTATATAAAGGCTGCGCCGTGAGTTCGCCATCTGCTGGTGGACCTGTCTAACTGCACCTAAAGTACAGAATTCAAAATACAGACCTCATTCTACAGGTCTCATTTTGCAGATCCCTGCCGCACAAATTGGACAATATCCCGTGAGCGCACAGGAAGCGATCCACAAATGCGCAGAGCCAGTTTCACATGTAGAAATGGTTCCGTAAATGTGTAAATAAGAGTTGACATGTCTTTTTTTGTGGTGAAACTATTTGCATTAAAAAAAATTTTAAAAATTATGCAAAATTAAAATACACATTTACAGCCTAAATTCTACATATTTGCAAATCACTTTTTCTTTGTGTGGATATAACTTTACAAAACACAATTACACACTTACAAATGATTGCACTTCACATTTGTAAAGCTTGTTCTACAGATCTCGGTGGTAGAAATTGGACAAAATTATGTAAAAATGTAATGTGGCTCACAAACTCATAGGAGGCAATCCACAAATATGCAAACCCCTTTTCACAAGCAGAAACAGATCCGTAAATGCGTAAATATGACTTTGTATTTTCAGAGTCAGTTCTACATATTTGCAAATCAAAAATTACAGGTTTGTGGATAGTGAAATACGTGTGAATCATGATACACACTTGTCAATTGTCTTCTGTGCTTTTACAAAACTGTTTTGCTTTCACAGATAATAAAGTCCAATAAAATCTTTCATAGAGTGCGTTTAAGGTATTTCAGTCCATGATCCAATCGACTTTTCCTCATTTGGATTGGAAATTGGGAAAATAGAGACAGAGATAAAGACAGTGGGGCGAAATGCAAAACTTTTGAAGAAGAGCAAGGTTCGAAAGTGAAAAGGAGGAAAAGCAGCGATGCCTTCATAAAGGAGGCTGCACGTGGCATGTTATTACTGTAACATTTAAATGTGGTTATAAATCTGTTGGACTGCTTTACAGCCTAACAAAGCAAGAGAGAGAAGTGCTGAGTGAGCCAAAATCTTTTGGGGAAACACAGGGTACATGTGTTACAAGGGGTCATATTTTAAAAGAGCACACGTGGAATGAATGAATGATGGATTTTGTCTCAGTTTGAGAGGGTGCAAGAGTAGGAAAACGGGATAAAAACAAATTGCAGTCATAGTTTTAGTTTTATTCTTTTTATCTATCCAGCAACATCAATAACTCTGCACAGGCAAGGCACATCTCATATAAGCCCGCCTGTCACATCCCTGCGTATAGTTTATCGACCTGAATTTTGACTTTTTAAAAATCATAGATCTACTCATAAATGTATTAATGGCAAAATGTTGTAAATACAAACTCACCCATATTGTATACAATCTACTCAGTAACCTAAAAAACGCTCACTTTGAACGTGCCAATCCTCCCCGGATGAGATGTTCTGACCTCAGGACTAATGGTGCATTTAAGCGTGTAAGTGTGCAGATTGCTAACAAGAACAAACATTGCAGTTAATGTACAGCTTTCAATATTTACATCCTGCAGTGAATTAGTCCCGATTGTTTTTTGTCTGACCACCTGAGCGCACACAACATTCAAAATGTTCACCAGATAAGAGATTTTATTGAAGGGCATCTGAAAGCACTAGCCTGGTGCTACCAGACCATCGTACTTCATTTCATTTGTACAGAAGGTCTGGCAGTGCTTTAATTGGCAAACGTTCACTCATGGAGGCGGGTGTCTGTTAAAGTTTAAAACTATTGGATCTGCCCAGTGCCACTCTGGATTAGCCAACCAATCGCATAACGTTTGGTCGTCACATGTGTCATGAGCCGGCTTCTGGCAACTGAAACTGGAGCGCGACTTCGACGTCATCGTTCTCAGCCACTCGCTCTGTTCGCTGATTGGACCGGTTGTCGAATCTCCAGCAAAACTGGGAAATGGGCTGTACACCCAGACTGACTACTGAAGGGAAAGTAAAATTTGGCCGGAAGTAGGCGGGCGGGCGGAGCCAGGCTATGAAAGCACTGCAAAGGTTTCGAAAGCTGATTAAAAAAACTAACAGGATTCTTTTTCACATGTCAGAGGTTTTGTGTTTAGTTGTCCATGTTGTCCTGTTTTGTTGATCTGGACAGGTATACTTATGGCGCTTTTCCACCGCATGGTATCAGCTCAACTCGACTCGACTCAACTTGCATTTTTGGTGTTTCCACCGCAATTTCATGGTGCCTGGTACCTGGTAGCGGCTGCTTTTTTGGTATCACCTCGCTCTAGGTTCCAAGCGAGCTGAGCCGATGCTAAAAGGTGACGTCGGCAGACGGCCGGCCACTGATTGGCCAGAGACTATTGTCTGGCCAATCAGTGGCCGGCCGTCTGCCGACGCTTCTGATTGGCCAGAGACTACCGGCTTCATTCTGTTGTTTATTCTTCCCAACTCTCCGGGACTTTTGAGTGTATTTACGCCGCGTCCTGCCTTCTCTGGCTCTCTTTGATTTGCATCACAGATCCGAATTTCTTTTCCATATATTTGCTAATCTCACCCAGTGTTGGTTGTTGAGGAAGTTACTTTTAACATACGAGAGGAGACATGTAGGGCAGCTAGGCTAAATAGTAGCCAGCTGGGACAGACATGATAGCGAGCGATTACATTACAAGCCTCGGACTGAACTGATTACCTCAATAAAATATTCAGGCTGAGACACGGCTTGCATTTGAAAACACGTATCCTGAAACAAGCACTAAACAGTCAACTTTATCATGCCCGTGTTTACGTGCATAGGGATGTACGTAGCAATATTCTTCTACTTCTTTTAGCAAACAGATACAAGGGGGGTATTTCTTAAACATTTTTCATCCGTGTTTTTGGCGGTTGGTTCAGTTAATAGTGCAACAACTGCTCGTAATTTCTGCTTTGCTACTTTGCTCCGGAGTAGGCTTTCAGCCCCTTACGACAACCCCGCCCACGTTCAGGAGGTACTATTTGCGGTGGAAAACGACCCGTGCTGCTACCAAACCAAGTTGAACTGAGTCGAGTTGAGTCGAGTCAAGATACATGTGCGGTGGGAAAGTGCCATTACTTGTCATGTGCACAATGGTAATACTGTATACAGTGTGTATGTTTTTTTTTGGTAAACATGCAAAATTGTACATTTACAATATTCTTTCTGTATAGAAGTAAGAGCAACATGTGTATAGCATGTGTTTTTCCCATATTTCTCATCATTCAGCTCAACACAGAATATGGAGTCAGTAAAAGTATTTTAAGCGTATAGTGCCTGAAGAAAGGCATTGGTAGTTGAACGGATCCTTCCAGAAATACCTACAGCAAACAAAAGTGCAGGCCTGATAAGGGAGAAAGGGAAGAGAAATAGGAGACAAAAGCTCTCAGACTCCCCTGGTCAGTCAATCTTCCACTCGTTCCACGGTTCACTTTAATGTGTGCGACTCATATGTTCCGGTAGATTTTGTTTATTGTATGTACTGTGTGGCCCGCTTTGCTGCAAACCTAATTTCAAGGACAATAAACTCTGAAACTAGATTTAGAGACAGCAGGAGAGGTGGGGTGCTAAAGGTGAATCATGAATAATTGGAAGACTTTGCGAGGCGGGAGGGGAATAGAGCGATGGACAATGGAGATAAAGGTAGGGAAAAGAGCAAGGGAAATGTTGGATAGCGTGCTGAATATGTTGAAAACGAGCTCTATGTATGACAAAAGAGAAATATGTCTCCCCAGCAGGATGAGAAGGAGGGCAGTAGTTTGAATTTAAAAGTGTAATAAAACCACAATGTGTGAAGTCCAAAGGCAGCAATATGAATTATGATTGTCATAACCTTGTTTATTAGCTCGTTTGGCAGGGTCAATGGACATTGGTTAAAAATAAAAAATAAATATCCTTCAAAATATTCCAGTCCAGTCAGTCCAACATCTATTATTTTAATGAACATTTATGGTCCCCAGAGGATGTATCTATATAAGCACAATCAACAAGTCAAAATGTTTCACTTTTACAAAAAGGCTCTCGATAGGATACCACCAGTCCAGTCATCTGAACTCCAGCCCTATTCAATGGTATTTTGAGATAGATCATGCTAACCTAGTATGCTAATGTAGTACGGCTGACTATGCGACATGTTGTTTAAAAGAATTTCTGGGGATGTCTTTGACCAAATTATTGCCAAACACCAGCCAAAACAATGCATAAATAAAAGGCCAACATACAAAAAATAGCCATTCATTGTGGTGGTGAGGACTGACCAAAAAGTCATAGTCAGTACACTACACACTGTTCCTCAAAAAGAAAGCACAAGAGAACACAGACAAAGCTATGTGTGTATGCAAATAAACACAGTTTCATCAAGTGATGTACACACATGCATAAATGTAAGGGTACACTCAATAACAATCACACATGAAAACATACTGAATGCTCACATATATACCTACCTAGCCATGCATTCATCTCCTAACTGTTATAGGCATATGGAAACACACACATGTCATATGAACACACATAAACCCATAAATACATTTAATGTCACACAAGCAACACACACTCAGTCAGGGACAGAAAGCTGTGACACACAGGCTCCGATGCAGCTTAATGACCAGAATCATTTAAAATAAAGCCTCGTACTTACACCCTCCATCACACACACACACCCTCTTCTCACACTCCACCACCCATAGCACTTAGCATCCACACTGCCTCGGCACACATGAATATTTTAAAGGATCGCTTTTATTACGCTTGGGTTTCATTTGTGAACAATAACGGCGCGGTGAGTAATACCCTCTGCCTGTCTCTGAGCAGCAATTCCAGCGGGGGAGTTTATGAGAGTGCACGCCTCAGCCCTCCACACTAAGATATTTGCTGAGCGGCAATTACATTCCAGCATGCATGTTGGTTTGCATTTAAAGGTGATGCCGTGATGCACAGATCTAACAGCGACGACGGTGTTCTGCAGTCAAACGTTGGGTTAATGCTCTCGTTGCTGTGTGGTAGAGTGGACAAAATAACAGGAACATCTGGAAACTAGTGTAATGAAGTACAATGGCCCCTCAGCAATGTGACGGTTTTGATATTGTCGCATTAAAGAGAGAGGGAGAGTGTGTGTTTAATGAACTCAGCGGTAATGTTTGAAGCAGCGGTTTATGGTGTGGTTTGTATCAGACTTTATTACATTGTCCGATGTCCTTTCCCTCGATGTGCAGTCATGTTGTAAGAATGAATACAGTACAAGTGACAGATAAACAACTTTAATATGTGTTATTCCTGATATGCTTCCACTTGTAAATAACATTGATAGACTTCAAGCAAAATAGTCCCAATCATTATTTTACCTATTTGGTCTAAATCTGAGATTTAAAGTGTGTTATCGTTTTGGCTCACGCCAAAAAAAAAATTATACTACCTTATTATCATGAACTTTTTATTTTAAAATAACTGAACAATGAAAAGCATTTAATGAATAGAAAACCCAGCCAAAGGGATATTAGATTCAGAAAAAACTACACCTTTGTACATTTTACCGTTATGGTATGAACAACTGTGAAAATCTCCAGTTTGCCCAGTTATTCCCCACTGTGATTTGAGGCCATATTTATGACATATTTATGACCCTGCCCAAAGCAAACTGTAACAGGGTGCCTATACTGTAGCATTCAGCGCCCAGTCACAGCCCAGAGGTGCCATACTGTACGTCAGCGGCTTCCCAGCAAATGTTCAATTACTGCGCTCAGCATCCCCTGGAGTGCTGCATGATTGCTCCTTTAAGAGAAGCAATTTGATACTGTACATTACACAGGGAGCCAAAGGCCATAGCTCACAGCAGAGGAACACTTGGTAAACAGGATGCAGAGCGCTATTGAGGAGAGGGAAGAAGTTAATTTAGTGCTTCCAACCTACTGCAGGACTCGCACTGCTGCATGACTGCACCAACAGGGCACAAATTCTCTTTTGTCTCCAATGAAATGACAGTGGGTTTAACCATTTATCAAGTGTCATGATTTATCAAGTGTCCATGTGTAACCAGAAAGATAACGTAGAGACAAACAAACAAACAAATAATTTATGAATGCACTTACTTTCCCTAAGCTAGGCTCAACTCATTAAAAAGTAAAGCGTCAAAAGAACAAAAAGTGCTCAAAGCTAGACGGTCATGTCATCTCAACCCTCGAGCAGCACAAAGGCCAACTACTGAAAAAGGTGTTCTCATTAGTAGGAACATCCAGGCCATACCATTACGTCTTCATAATGCAGGTAAGTGGCAAAGTCCAACATCTGAAATATTTTGTGGTTTGGAAAGACATTCATACATTTCCTCAACAATTTAAAATTCTACCCTACATAAAGCGTTCACAATACATCAACAATGTACACAAGATACAACTCTATTGTCTGACCATGGAGGGCAGAAAACTAGTCTTCATCTCACCAATAAAGACAGTAAACACATCACAAATCAATATATGTCCAAAAGTTGAACTTATTTAATTTTACTAAGCTCAGCCACGATGAGAAGGGGAAGAGAGCCATAAAATCAAATTCAAGAGTATCACTGTCGATTTGCGGATCCTAGGTACTGTCTGTTAAAAATGGCATGATGCACCATTCATACCTGCAAGCAAATATTATGCGTGTAGTTGGGTGATGGCAAAGGGCACAAATCCACTGTTATGATTGGTCAAACTCTTCTTCTTTTGCTTTTTGGCAGGCTAGAAAAAGATGTGGTTTTGAGTACTGCACTATTGGTCAAACTTACAACTTTCACCAGGTACATAGAGTAACAAATAATATCAGGATATTGTAACGTTAAATTGTGTACCTGCTACGCAAAATGCATACTGGTTGGTACATCCGCATTTCATTTTTGGAGGAAACAGGACAATTTGACTCCAATACGTTTATTGAGATGATTGCAAGGATAGACTAAGCCGCCCTTAGGCAGCAATGAATTTCTCACCTCTGAGGAGAAAAAGGGACAGCTCTACTTTTAGTTGCCGGGATCCGAGTTTGATATCTTCTTTAAAATGTGTTAAAGCACGCCAAATATACTTAAACTGCAAAATTTGCTGGGACCTAAATGATCCTGAACAGCAGGCAAGAGACACACAAATACACACACTAAGCTAAACTGCTCTTCATCTCGGGAAAAATAATAATCACAATTACAGTTCACTTTCTTTGATTCTTTGCATAGATGCTGAAATATTCTGACAGTTGATGGGTTCAACAATTCTGGACCAAAATAAATTGGATTTGCTTTGCAAAAGTATTTTTTTCAAACAGGAGATATTTGCTGAAAGAATCGTAGATGAGAGGTCGGAAATGGTCATGGAATAAATACCATCATGATGTCACTGCTCCACTGCGTTCTGTATGAAAACCTTTTGTGTTGCTATAAACCAAAGTGCCGAATGATCATAAACTTGCTTATATCCTTTTCTCAAATGGATGATTGAGATTTATATACGGTGAAAAAATGTACTGTACAGCGATAAGAAAGCCTGAAAGAGACCGGACGTGATTTGAGCAAATAAGAGGGAAATGCTCATGACCAAAGAAGACCCTGTGTAAGGAAATAGCCATTAATAAAGTTGATTGAGTCTTCACACACCAGCGGGCAGCGAAGTCTCTGATGCAGTGAGTGGATGGACAGCAGGACGGGGGAACGAAGGTGACATCATCTGTTGAAAGGAGCGCCTGTCAAAGCCATCACATCACCAAACTGTCTGACCTTTGAGGCCGAGCCTTAAAGAGTGAAGCCGAGGCCATTCCCCCTCCTTCCCGTGTGATGGACGGCTGTCTAATCTGCTCACAGATGACTCACTCAGCCTCAGACCAGGCCCGCTTAGCTACGTTTCTTTTTATTTATTTATTGTACATGATAAAATCTTAACATTGGTATCATCAACTTATCTTTCATCACTAGCTCAGTGTAATCGAACATGTCGGTCAGTTACATTCCAAGTCAACTTCAGATTTCTAGTGGCCACATTCAGAATCCTGTTAGGACTTTAATTTGAGGGGTTCAATCACTGCATTTAACCTCAGATGTGTTGATTTGGGACGGAGGAGGTATGTCTTGAAGAGATGGATGTGGAAATGTAGTAACCGATGATGATTCATGATTTACCACTCCTCCACGCCACTGATGCACACTCCATCAAATCAGTTTTCAAATGAATGAGTAAAAGTTCCAAAGGTTATTCATACATATTCAATATTTTCGCTTGCTGCATCTTGCAATCATCTTACATCATGATCTTCTGAGTAGTATTCAGGGTGTTTGTGACCTGACCAGTAACTGGGGGGTGGGCTGTACAGTACTGCTTGAGGCAAACGTTAAAAACTGCGGGGAAATACTCTCCCTCTCGCCCAATAATCAGGTACACCCAATGAATGAGCCATCTGCCTAATATTGTAGCAGTATAATCAAAGTAACCAGTTAAGTAAATTACAAACAGTTTTTGAATTGTAGTGGAGAAGAGGAAAATAGAAATAATCAGGAACAAGTACCTAAAATCAAATGTGTACTTTCAGTATCAGAGCAGTGCTGTGCTTAAAGGCCTACTTCACCGGTTTGAATATGAAGGTGTATTGAATTCTGAGATCCTATGTAGTATAAATGTGCGAAAAAAAATAAAATCGGTTCATCCTAGCCTGAGAAAAGGCAGAAAGAGTGTTTTTTTAACCCTATATTTTTCTTTCTCGTGACATCACAGAAAGAGAAATATGGGGTTAAAAAAAACGTACTTTGTAAATATTACTGTGATGTCACAGTAAAAGACATCACAGTAATATTTACAATACACCTTCATATTCAAACCGGTGAAGTAGTCCTTTAAGTAAATGTCCTTTGTTGCTTTCTCCCATAGCCTCAGCTGATTTGTTTGGAGTATGACTGCACACAGGGAAATGTAAATGGATGATTTTATAACAAACAAAATTGCAAAATGGTTCAGCAGCTCCACCAGTTTTATTATGTAGAAGTTTAAACCCAGGATGATAATAATTGATAGTAATAATAATAAGGCTATGCAGCCCCCTAAACACTGTTTAGGAGGCTGCACACACACACACACACACACACACACACACACACAGACTTATCATTTTCTCCTCAGAGAGCAGCCCCCCTGTAAAGAACTGCTGTAAGTACATGATAGACCGACTTTTATACAACTAATTAGTCTGTGCTTGTTTTCCACATAGTTGGTCCCAGATGACTGATTGTGTTAAACTCACAAAGCCCTATCTTAAGTTCTCTCTCCCTTTGCGAATACTCACAGGTCACCTGCTTCCAAGGGCATTTTCAAACACCCTACTATTAAGTTGTTTTTGCTTCTTGCAGGAACAAATAAAGTAAACCAACAACAAGGATTTTAATGTTTGTTAAAGCAGCAACACCACTCACAGCAGAGGCGGAGGCGGTAAAAGCTGTGGAAAACAAATTATTATCGTGTCTTTTCCATCTGCTCTCAATAAACAAAGCAGACGTCTGCCTGCGACGCCTCAGCCTTTCATCCCTCAAATCTGTCGTAACAAGCTGGCACGGCGGCGGCATTTAGGTGTTCGATGAGAGGGGGCCACCAACCTGGCTTTTTCAAGGTCAAACAGTACCCAAATTTGAAAGAACAGAGAACAAATATCTTTTTTCTTTTTGATGTAATTGCAGCTGTGCAAAGGTTTTTCACCCCAAATGTTTAAAGGAAGGAATCTAAGTGAGTTTTTCTGTGCCACAGTGCTCGGGAGAGATGAGGAGCAGAGGTTAGCTCAGTACTTGGTATTCAACAAGGATTACAGGTAGCTAATGCTGACCTTTAAAAGTCAAAAAACACTTCAGTTATGAGTCACTCTGCTCTTTTGCTTTATGTGGTTTGCAGCCCTGATGTTTTACTATGCTTTATAATGGTTTAAATGGTGGCTGTTTACATTTTCCTTTTATTTCATACAAGCGTAAACACTCTTGAAATAACTTCTGAAAAGACACCGCTTTTGGGCTTTCAGACTTTGTGTGGTCACAATGATTGGTACAGCACATAGTATTCAGGAGACAGATGAAAATGTTAAAAAAGCCAAATGATTGTTACCAAACCCTTTTGGTTCTGTAAACGAAGGTCTTAGTAATTTATACAGTCCTTTGTTCATGTTTCAGTGTTCTGACATGGTGGTCCATTCATTCTCAAGTGATGTGACACCAATTGACTTTACAAATAATACCGAATATATACCGAATATATATGTATGTATGTATATATATACAGTATATAACACTCACTGGCCACTTTATTAGGCAGAAACTCGATGCATTCAGGCATATAGACCTGGATGGCACAACTTGTTTAAGTTGAAACCGAGCAACAGAATGGGGAAGAAAGGGGTTTAAGTGACTTCGAACATGGCATGGTTGATGGTGCCAGATAGGCTGGTCTGAATATTTTAGAAATTGCTGATCTACTGGGATTTTCAAGCACAAACTTCTCTAGGGTTTACAGAGAATGGTCCGAAAAAGGAAAAATATCCAGAAAGCGGCATTTGTGTGGACGAAAATGCCTTGTTGATGTCAGAGGAGAATGGGCAGACTCGTTGGAGATGATAGAAAGGCAACAGTAGCTCAAATAACCACTTTTTATAACCAAGGTATGCAGAATACCATCTCTGAACACAGAACACAACCAACCTTGAAGCAGATTGGCTATAGCAGCAGAAGACCCCACCAGGTGCCACTCATGTCAGCAAAGAACAGGAAACTGCGGCTAAAATTTGCACAGGTTCACCAAAATTAGACAATAGAAGATTGGAAAAGTCTTGCCTGGTCTGATGAGTCTCGATTTCAGTTGCGACATTCAGATGGTAGGGTCAGAATTTGGCGTAAACAACATGAAAGCATTACATATGTATGGAGGGTGGTGGTGTAATGGTGTGGGGGATATTTTCTTGGCACACTTTGGGCCCTTTAGTACCGATTGAGCATTGTTTAAATGCCACAGCCTACCTATTGTTGCTGACCATGTCCATCCCTTTATGACCACAGTGTACCCATCTTCTGATGGTTTCTTCCAGCAGGATAATGCACCATGTCACAAAGCTCAAATCATCTCAAACTGTTGGAATGTTTCCAAAACCTTGTTGAAAGTATGCCACAAAGAATTAAGGCAGTTTGGAAGGCAAAAAGAGGTCCAATTTTATTTTTATTTTTTTTTTTTTAGGCATTTTCATGCTTTTTATTGATAGTGTAGGGACAGAGTTGAAATGGGGCGGAGAGGGGAGTGACATGCAGAGAACGACTGCGGGCTGGAATCGAACCCGGGTCCGCTGACAAAGAGCAGTGAAAATATGATTGTTTTAAAAAAAAGTTGTCATGTGGCTCACTTTACCCCAGCTGTGGGGTAAACTGATCCACTTACTTTTTCCACTCTGAAACTACCATAACAACACATACTGTAACAGTTAGAATCCTGAAAGCTAGCCACACATTCCAGAACTAATGTCGGACTAGTAAAAGAATGATGGGGTCAATTAAGCAAAACAAATTTTCTAAACACTTGAAAGTAACCCTGAACAAAATCAAAAACAAGATATTATAATTCAAAAGGTTTTAATAAGATTCAAATGAAAGATAGAACCAGTTATATTAGAACACAGTCTGGGGATCAGAACACAGGACCCTTAGAGCCAGCTTGTGTCTGGGGGTCAAAGCATAGGAAAATCAGAATCAGCAAGAACAGCCTGGGACTCAGAACACAGGAGAAGACCCAACTGGATTATAACATCAGCCTGTCATACTCTACAACTAGGCCTACTCTACATTCCAGCCCTGAAGGTTACAGGGAAAGATGAGAAGGTGCTCTTTCCGTGTGGTTGCCCCAGGTCGTCTTCCTGGTGTATTTCCTTGGCATGATGGCTTTTCTACAATGTGTATGACATTAAAATAAAACATATGTTATGTAATATTACATTAAAATTAGGGCTGTCAAAATTAACGCGTTAATGCAGGGTGATTAATTTCTGGAATTAATGCGTTATTTTTTTTTAACGCATTTAACGCATGTGCAGAATGATCCGCCCCGTGCATCCCACCCGCTCTACACTACAGTCACTCTTACGCTGTGGCTGACCCAGGATCAGTAGCTGCGCACAGCCAAACATAGCAGCACGCTAGTCTATGTTTTAAACTAGTAACCACGGACCTATAACTGCTGCTAACGGCCACGTCTGTGTCGGTCTGTGTCGTGGGCGGCAGTTGCTCTTGGAAGCAACAGGAGACACATTCTGCTCCGTTCACGGGAGGAAACAAACGTCTGCAGTTTTCAGAGGTGTGTGTACGTGACAACAACGTCGGCTACACACAAACACACACACACACACACACACTGTAGCGGAGGAAACTGGTGGATGTATCGGTACCGCGCTGATCTGCTTGTATCACAGGTTTCACTTCAGAGGTGTCGGCCAGAACAGCACTTATGGCCAAAAACGTCAGACTAAGCATGAGACTAGGAGAGGAGGTGTAGGGTTTATCCGCTCTTTATTTTCCTTCTTTCACAGACACAGCAGCATAGATCGCAGGAAAAGAAACAATCGGGCTTAAACTCCGCTCGTGAGGAGACGTTACAACAGCTGTTGCGAATCGTGGCCGTTAATAACATGCATAAACTATAGTCTAATTTATAACAGCAATCGGGACTGCATTTAGGCTACTTACTCACCCACGGGTGATTCACATAAACTCAAATAAACACGTTTCACATGTGGAATGATCGATTACTGCGGCAACGCTCACACATCCGACCGAGGGAGAAGAGAAAGGAAACTTACTAAACAGACTCTCCGTCCGACTGACGTCACGGAACTAACTGACAGTTATCCACACTGAATAAAACACATCTTAAAACATTGTGAAAAATATCAAACACTAACTTATGAACTTTGGGGCCTTTTCTACACACAGACACACGAACGAACTGCAATCAGGTTGTACTCAGGAATGCAAAACCATGGATTCACTCAATACATGCCATTATAGCCTATGCTATATTTGCTGAATAGAGTCAGCCAAATTTAAGTATGGTGTGGTTGTTTTAGTTGATTAAAATTTATTTGCAGTAATTACACCATCATTTGGATTTTCAATGAATAAAAACTACATTTAAATGTATATATTCACCTTCTGTCCTTTATCTTTCAATTCATATAACAATATACAGAAAAAATGGTAATTTTTGGGCCTATTTCGAATGGTAGAATTAATCGTGATTAATCCACGGAATCCTGTGATTAATCTGATTAAAAATTGTATTCGTTTGACAGCCCTAATTAAAATATGTTTAAGACTAAACTTAACTTGTGCCTCATGGTGGGGGAAAGTGAGACAGTGGCTCACTTTCCCCCACATCATTTGGCTCACTTTCCCCCACCACAACAATTTGAGAAAAAACTACCTCTCTTAGCATTTCACGCTAATCTTCAGTTATAAGCATCACATGGTTTCACATGTTGGTAGTTCATCAACACGTATGATAGAAGTTTTTCTACGTGAATACATTTTATTTGGCACAACAGTTGATTAAGTTGACAGCAAGAAAATTTACTTTTACATGCAAAATACCTATTTTGGTGAAAAAAACATGCTTACCACAGCACCATGAGGTCCTCTCTTTCAGGGCCATGGGGAAATGAGAGGGGCTTGAAAACATATATCTCACATGACCACAAATATTTTCCGTTGCCTAGATACAAGGGGTGGCTCACATTACCCGATGCCTCAGATTCCCCCGTTTTCCCCTATATATATAGCCTATATATTTTTTTTTGCATTTCTTAGTTAACCCACAAGTGCAGGGGTGTCAAAACTGATTGATTGGCCCGTAGCACATTTTAAAAATATAATGTAATATGGCCCTTTTAATTTTTAAATACTTTAAATGCACTCATTATATTACAGAGAAATATGTCCCATAAAAGAAAAAGAGCACCAAGCCCATCCCAGAGGACGCTGCATAATATTTTATTTTAAGGCGAGACACCCCAGGAGAATAGGGATTTTTTTTTAACTTATAGATATCATCATGAAACTTTGCCAGTTGATTACTGACACTAACACAATTATTTTTTGTATTACATGTTTTTTCTGTAATATTTTATTAAATAAGCAAATATGGCAATATTTAACCAATTATGTGTAAATTTGGGTAATTTTTCGAGAAAAAAATTGAGATGTTGGATAAAGCCAGAGTTAAAATTTCAATTTTATTTTAAGCACATATTAGTTTCTAAAGTTTTTACACAACAGATTTTGGATACAGCCTTTTTTCATTTAATAAATCAAAAAATACTATGTACATGTCTTCGAAATGCATTTTAGGCATGTTTTTATGAGGAAAATGTATCATAAATCAGACAATTAAAAATAGGCCTATATTAACAGATCCTTGTGTAAAAACCTTTAAAATAGGGCTATGAATGATTATAGAACGTTTGGTTGATGTCAGTGGTCTAGAAGTTGAGATAAGTTGAGATGAGTTTCTCAGAGTATTGGAAAAAGCTAATTTTGAGAAAACGGCCGTTAAAGATAAAAACGTGAATTCTGCTGATAATCACTGATGATAGCTAGAGTAATTTATTGAATTAGGCCCTACACCCCTCAATGCCATATAGGCCAACCACTGCTTAACATATAAAAACCATAGCATAGTAACATTTACATCCACATGCTAATTTAAATGTGATTAATTCATTATTATAATGGTTAACAAAAGTTAAACAAGATGGCTGCAGGTGGGACAGGTATGTTCACAGCTCTCCTACTATACACTTTCTGTGTTGGTTTCATACCATCTAAAGTTGAAATAGACCTCAAACATGCTGACAACAAGCAACAACGTTCATTCTATGGAAAAATGTTGTTCAACAGTATGGATCTACTCTTCAAACAAACAAACAACAACGCCAAGCCAAACATTGGCTATGGGAAACACCTTCTGGCTATGACTTTTATTTATCCCTCTCTCTACAAACAAATACGGAAAAAGACTAAGACGACTTTAGGCTTACAACCGACCAATGCACTGATCATCACAATTTGTTTGATATTATCTGGTGACATACACCAATACCCAGGACCGCACCGTGCTACACCGGAGGAGAGACCTGTGGAGGAGCGCGCTACAGTCCAACAACTATGCCGACTGTATGATGCGCCACAGCGTATTCCTGGACATTCTAACCTCTACTGCCCGTTGTCTCTGCTTGGTGCTGATGCGGATGGGACGCTGGGGAGACGTGATGGTGCTGTGGCGGGTCGGCGTGTGCGAGTTTCTCGTGCTGATGTTTGCATCGGTGGAATGCCTGGTGTCGACGCAGGTGGAGCGCGCCGTGTCCTCCGGGGATTACGGGGAACGGGCCTACAAACAGATGACTTCGGGGATGGATCCAATGTTTCTTTGGAGCCTTCTGCGACCACTTCAAAAACTGGCCTTTCACGCGTCCCCACAGTGACGCGGAATGTAAACAGAAAACGACTAAATCCAGGGATCGCAAAAAAACGGAAGTGGGAGGTGTTTCAGACTGTCAGTCATTCACGAATAGTGTGGGACCCTAATGCTAAAACAAAGGGCCTTTTAGGTGGTCATCTAAACATTAGAAGCATACTGTCTAAAAGTGAGCAGATACAGCATCTGTTACTGGATTCAAACCTGGATTTTTTATGTTTATCTGAAACCTGGCTTCATGAAAATTCTCCATCAGCAGCTCTGAATATTCCTGGTTATAACATCCACAGAAAAGACAGGGAGGGATCCAAAAAAGGGGGAGGAGTAATGGTCTATATAAAAAAACACATTACAGTGTCACAAAATCCAGTGGTCCAATTGTATAACATTAGAATGTTTAGTTCTCAGTATCAGTCTTTCACCACAAATGTCCTTTGTCCTTGTTGTAATTTACCGGCCTCCCTTGACAGATAACAGCTTTTATGAAAACTTTGAAAAGCTGTTAAAAGAAAGTAATTTTGATAAAGAAATTATTATTATGGGGGATTTTAACATCAACTGGGAAGAGAAATCATCTAGAAAAAAGCTCAAACAAATCACTGACAGGTTTGAGCTGACACAAGTTGTTCGTAGGCAAACAAGAATAACTAATTCCACCAGGACATAAATTGATCTCATAATCACCAATAAACCATAAAGAATTTTAAAGTCATTTAATATGTTAACAGGTTTATCGGACCATAATCTAACACTTGTCAATAGAAAACCTACCAAAAAACGTTTCCAGTTTTGTGTTAGAGAAAAAAAACGGAAACTATTACAATTCCTAAAAGCAAATATAAAAACTTTGTAGCAATAGCAAACCAAATTCAATGGGATGACATTTTACACTTAGTTGACTATGAAAAGGACAGCAGATTATTTTTAAAAACACTTGAGAGAGTTATTAAAGAATTCTCACAAAAAATTGAGTAAAAACAACACAAAAACACTGTACCCTGGATAAACCCAGGCATCATAAAACTCATGAAAGAGAGAGACCAAGCACTAAAAATAGCAAATAAAACTAAATTAACTCATGACAGAGGACGATTCACAATGTTGAGAAACAAAGTTGTAAGAACACTAAGAAAAGCAAAAGCAGATTTCTTTCTAACTATAATTGAAAAATCAAACGGAAATGCTAAAATGATATGGAACCAGCTAAGAAAAATGACAGGTGATCGCCCCAAAGAACAAAATGCACTAGAAATTAAAATAAATAAACAACTAACAAATAATATTGAGGTTGTAGCGGAGGCATTCAATCGCTATTTTATTGATTCTGTGGCTAATATAGCAAGGTGCTTCACACCTGAGAATACATGCAGCCCTGCATTAGACACATGTCAATCAATCTTCAGTTTAATAAACATCACAGCATCAGAGGTATCACAGACCATTAAATCACTCAGATCATCAAGATGTAAAGATATTTTTGGTATGGATACAGTGATACTCAAGGAGCTCAGTACATCAGTCCTTCGCCCTATTACAACAATTATCAATCTGTCTATTTCACAAAATATGTTTCCAATCATATGGAAACCAGCCATTGTTTTTCCCATTTACAAATTTTCCCATTCCATGTCAAACTACAGACCCATCAGCATACTGCCTACAGTGTCTAAGATTATAGAGAAACTGGTAGCAAAACAAATCATTAACCATCTGAATACCACAGCCTTTGCTCTCCACCCTATACAGTTTGGCTTTAGAGCAAATTACTCCACTGATTCTGCAACTTGCTACTTTACTGAAAACATCAGAGCTCTGTTGGACCGAGGTGGGGTTGTTGGTGCTGTGTTTCTGGATCTTAAGAAGGCCTTTGACACTGTCAATCATAAAATCTTGCTGTCAAAATTATGCCATTTAAATTTTTCGTCAGATGCGCTTAAATGGATTGAGTCTTACCTGACTGGCCGTTCCCAACATGTCAGAGTCCAGTCTGTTAAATCAGCGGCCCTCTGTCTGTCCACCGGTCTTCCTCAAGGATCAAATTTAGCACCTTTGTTGTTTTCACTTTATATAAACGACCTTCCGTCGGTCTGTTCTGATGTTTCTGTGCAGATGTATGCTGATGACACCGTAGTCTATGTCCATGGTAGTGATATCTCTCAAGTGGCAGAGAAGCTCACTAACGCTATGGTTACTATCTCAGCTTGGTTGAAGCAATCCTGCCTTCAGTTGAACACTTAAAAAACAGTAACAATGTTCTTTACCAAGTCCCACAGACATGTCAATGTTGAGCCGAATGTTTTGGTTTCAGGGGAAAGGCTGCAGATTGTATCCGAATATAAATATCTGGAAGTTTTATTTGATTCAAAGTTGTCATTTACATCACATGTAAAAAGGGTCTGTGACCGAATCAAATTCAACCTCAGGAACTTTAGACACATTCGCCATCAAATGTCTATAGAGGCAGCAAAAATGTTCATGCACTCTATGATTTTCTCACACATCACTTACTGTTTACCCATTTGGTCACTAGCTACTGTTACATCCCTGAAACCTATACAATCACTTTACAAACAAACTGTTAAAATCCTGGACAAGAAACCTTGTAGATTTCATCATTGTCCAATATTACAAAAGCACAGATTACTCAAATGGAAAAACATGGTCAAATATTCAAATCTATGTCTTGTCTATAAAATCATTCACGGTTTATCATCCCCTCCGCTCCATCAGTTTGTCAACATCCAAACAGCTGATCACAGCAGAACTAGAGCTTTAGCGAGGGGAGATTGTATTATCCCTTTTAGGAAGAGTGTATTTGACCATACCTCTTTCTCTGTTCATGCAGCTACTGAGTGGAACCTCACCCCCATAGCCATCAGAAATCTGAACCCATATAGGTCATTCAAATGCCAGTTAAAGAAATGGCTCATTGATAACCAGAGCTGTCTACATTATCATTAACCTGTTCATGTTATTGTGTGCTGTTGTCTGATTGTTGCTCTGCTGTGTTTTTATTGTATATTTTAGCTTAATAGTACTTTTTACTTTACTTACTTTTTAATAGTACGTTTTACTAAAGGCATGTTGTGTTATATAAATGTGTAACTTATTTTCTTTTAGGGTGACTTTTACCATCTGTCTAGGGACTGCAGATGAAAAATAGCCTTCTGGCTAATTCTGACATATTGACAGAAATGTTTGATAATATGCGCTGTCCCTGTATTAAATAAATAAATTTAAAAAAAAAAAAATAAAAATTAGCCACTGTCTGTCAACCTGCTCCGGAGTCGGCACAGACGCTCTCTCTCCCCACCATGTCCCCTCTGATCCTCTGACAGTCTGTGTGTCTCTCCGACGTGATCGGCGCGATTTACATGTCTTTAACTAGCCTGGTGCTACCAGACCATCGTACTTCATTTCATTTGTACAGAGGGTCTGACAGTGCTGTAATTGGCAAACGTTCACTCATGGAGGCGGGTGTCTGCTAAAGTTTAAAACTATTGGATCTGCCCAGTGCCACTCTGGATTAGCCAACCAATCGCATAACGTTTGGTCGTCACGTGTGTCATGAGCCGGCTTCTGGCAACTGAAACTGGAGCGCGACTTCGACGTCATCGTTCTCAGCCACTCGCTCTGTTCGCTGATTGGACCGGCTATCGAATCTCCGGCAAAACTGGGAAATGGGCTGTACACCCAGACTGACCACTGAAGGGAAAATAAAATTTGGCCGGAAGTAGGCGGGCGGGCGGAGCCAGGCTAGTCTTTAACACTTCTCCCCTTCAAATGGCGATCATATAATGTCCGTAGCCAATTGATTAAGTATTTTTTTTGTGTTGGTTTGGCATATTTTCGACGTTTTTCCGATTTTATTTAGCGATTTTCGAGCTACCCGCGGCTAGCATCACGTGATGCCTTTTAGCGAATCACATCGTCAGAAATGTGCATTAGCCAATGAGGTCGCGTTCCTAGCATTGAATCCCTCCTCACACTTTCACGATTGGTTACTGATACAATACAAAGGAAATGACCATATTTGGATCCGATAACATTGTTCTTGAGATTCAGAGCTCTCCAACGGTACCAGGGTTATTATGATTCATACAGCGGTCGGGGTGCTGTATGATACGTTAGAATGCTCACTTTTGACGAATTTAGGAGCAAAATACCGACGCGAGCAGTCAAAGTTTAGTAAATTAAACACCTAAAACGTATATGTTGGACCTTTTATCCATACTAGTATGGATAAAAGTATAGTACTAGTATAGTACAGCTTCAGCTAATTCAGAACGCTGCTGCTCAAGTCCTCACTAGGACCAAAAAAGTGGATCACATTACCCCAGTTCTGAGGTCTTTACACTGGCTTCCTGTCACTCAAAGAATTGATTTCAAAATACTGATGTTGGTTTATAAAGCACTAAATGGTTTGGCGCCAAAATACATTACTGATCTGCTGATACGTTATGAACTGTCCAGAGCCCTTAGGTCGTCTGGGACAGGTTTACTTACAGTCCCAAGAGTTAGGACTAAACGAGGAGAAGCAGCTTTTAGTTTTTATGCAGCAAATATCTGGAACAAACTCCCAGCAAACTTGAGGTCTGCTGCAACCCTCAGTTCTTTTAAATCGAGTCTGAAGACTTTTCTGTTTCCATTTTGTTCCAATCTGTTCCAGCTCTGAACGAAGGCGGTCGAATTTCTCCTCCCTCCGTAAACCTTATCTTCCCTGCTCTGCTCTCTGTCTCTGTCTATCCTTGAGACTCTCTGTGCATATTCCTCCAAATACCTAAATTATGGATCTGATCAACTGGGGTCTCTCTGCAATAGATCAAATTTTCTCAACGAGAAAAGTGGGCTCAGGAGAAGCCCGCTGTCCTGATGGAACCTTTGCTGCCGGATACAGCTGGGACGCATGGAGTAGTTGGAACCCGATATGTTTGGCAACACTTTCCATCGAGGATGCTGAAGATATCTACATAATTGGGCTTTTGGTAACAGGGTTCCTGCTGTTTGGTGTTGGCGGGTTCCTGTTCTACCGCAAAGTTAAAAAGGCGTTGGCAGCACATCAAGGCTATTAACGTACAGACTCAAGTATTAAGCGAAGTGAACCGCAAGCTGGAAGTGCTTTACGGACTTAATCGAAAAGTGGATGCGATCTGGGTGAGCATTAACAGTCCGTAGGCACGGAAAATGGCCACTGGATTTTGGAATATTTCGGATTTACCTAACCAGTGACTTTAAGACAGGCTCCACATTCCAGCGCCTAGTCTCTTCTAAACAAATTCACTATCTCGATTCGGCTCCCCACACCGTCCTTGGCGGTGTTATCTCTTCTCTCTCCGGGATGTTTATGCAGAAAGACGCTCTACCCCCACTCCTGACCTAATCTCCTGTGAACTCTATCTCTGGCTGGCCTCGAGGTTGTCTCCTGGACTCACTATACCAGCTGGCGCCTGAAGACTCCCGTTATGTCTGGACAGATTTTGATAAACGGAACACACATACACACACACGTAGACACATAGCACACACGACCCCTGACCACACAAGCCTTCTTCTCTCCTTACCCCCTCTCCCTCCCTCGTTGCAGAATGGATGCCGCGGGCGGGGCGCCTGCCGGCTGCGTACGCCCCCTGGTGCCTGGGCTGTGACACCTACCGTCCCATAAACCCCTAACCTGTACCTTTGTGCTTATCAACGTGTTCTATTTGTCTGTGGCGTTATCATGTGCTTATTTTGCCAAGGTGATTTTTGTACTTATCACACACTTTGCACCCATAAGGAGCAGAGTGTGAGAGTAGCATTTTTTAACCTGTCTTTCCCTGATGTTCTCTTTATCCTTTCCTACTTTAAGGGGCGCAGCGCACGCTAGATGACTCTTCAGTGTATCCACCTGTCTCCCATGTTTGGTTACTGTCACTCTATGTCTCTTGGCGGGGTATAACTGTAAACAGATTATCGTTGTTCTGAAACATGTACAATGACAAAATAAATCATCTTGAATCTTGATTTTAACCTGTCCTTTTTATTTTATTTAAATGTTTTACTTCTTTTCATTTGCTTTTAAATGTCTTCTAATGTGTTTTATGTATTTTAATCTTGACCCTGTAAAGCACTTTGAGTGGCCTTGTGTTTGAATTGTGCTATATAAATAAACTTGCCTAGCCTTGCCTTGCCTTGAAAGAAGACATGTTATGGAAGCTAAATAGACACAAATCTCAAAATTGACCAGTGCTTAAAAAACAATGTTTTTGCCTGCCGTGTCTCGCCTTAAATTAATATTATTATGGAAAATCCATGTGTCCTTCTCCAATAGCTTCTAATTCATCTGACACAGTGTCTCCATTTTTTTTCATACAAAATTCTTCAGATTTAGCCTCTTAATTTCCCTCTCAAAGTGCACCAGATTCATATATTTTACTTTAAAAACTTAAAAAAAATCTCCCGGGGGGGCATACCCCTGGATCCCCCTTGGAGGGGTGGGATCTCGGCTGGCTTCTATTTTCACCCAGCTGGACATTGGACGCAAAAGCAGAAGACACTGGCTATCGATGGCATTTAACAAGAGGGGGAGTGTATCTGTTTAATGTGCAAGTAAAGTGTTGTTGTGATGATGGATTACAATTTACGAAGACACTATGAAACTAAATCATCAGGGGCCTCATTTATAAACGTTGCGTACGCCCAGAAGAGGGCGCACGCCAATTTCTAAGCACATGTTGGGATTTATAAAAACCAAACTTGACGGGAGACGTGCGGTCCTCCACGCAAACTCTGACCCATGCGTACGCACAGAAAGTGGAGAAAGGAGACACGGCGACTCCGTCGGCACATGTATGAAGTGCGAGAACGAATGTGTTTGTGTAAAATGAATCCAGATAGGCCTATTATAAGCCATGAAGGTCTATCATATATTGGGAGTTCCTTTGCAAAACGGATGAAGCCATTCTTACAACTAATGAACAAATGCCTCCACGGATTATTCCATGGAGTGATACCAACAAAAACAAAACGAATTAGGATTTTACATAGCCTACAAACGGAGATAGGCTATATGAGTGCAAATAAAAACAAAATAGCGTTCGAATAAGCTCTGCAGTTAGAATAACCTATCTGCATGTTGTGGAATTAATTCTGATAATATTGAGGTGGAATACAGCCTATTACTTTTACACTGACGCTGTTCTCGATGCCTCAGTCAGGCAGACAGGAGTGCACCTTTTCATACACTAATGATAAGCCTACTTTACATCATATAGGCTACTGTGATTTTTTTTCACGGCTTTTAGTCCGTTTTATCTGTGTTTTTCTTTGTGTTTAAGCACGTCGCAATTGTGTTTTGAAAGGGACTGTGAAGTTTATTATTAACCCTCCGCCGCCCGCCACTGCCCCGGGATGAATTCTCCGAATCTGTATCTCATGGGGGGTCTCAGTGTCCCCCGCTTGTGGCACAAACACTGTTGTGTGAGGATATGCACTTGTTTGCGTCCACTTTTATGTCGGATCGCTTCTTTTTATTTCGGCCACAGCGTTCACAGAGATCGCCACAGGCTGAACTCTGACGCCTTTACGCTCACACTGCCACCAAACTATATTTTCCCTGGTCGCCACTTCTCCAACGGGTACTTCGGGGTGACCGCAGTGATCCACACCGTGTGGAGTCTATTTTTCCATTTCCCTTTCAGTCGGCGATTGCCACTACCGCCTTCATGCACTCAGTAAATGATATTAATTTGGGTGTGTCGATGACTATGTATGGGTAAATATGGGCGGTACGTGAAGCCCGCAAAGTCTGCGCCACATTTAGAGTTGATTGTGATTTATAAAGGGAAACAGGCGTAGGACATGAGTGCGCACTGTTTTATAAATCCGAATATTTTTGTTCGCACGTACATCCTACATTTCTTCCGTACGCCAGCTTCCACGTGAATCCCACGCAAAGCTTTATAAATGAGGCCCATGAGCAGCTACATGTCCTGATAAATGTGTTATTTTTGCAAAGTGGCCCGGCCCTTCGTAGATTTTTCTATATGTGGCCCTCAGTGAAAAAAGTGTGGACACCCCTGCTTTAATCCACTACATATTTGGCCCTCGTAGGAAGAGAAATACTGCATGTACACAAACTTCCGCACACAAGAACAGTACATTGACACACACACACACACACACACACACACAGTATACTGGCATGTGCACTCGAAAACTATACGGAAACAGCTCACACAGAAAATCGAATTGTCCCATACAAGATGGAGACAAAGTGATTAATGGACTCTATGACAAGGACATAAATGTATGTACGGACACACACACACACACACACACTCATGCCCCTGGCCTGAAGTCAGCGTGGCCATATCCTCCCCCTCTGAGGACTGTCAGGACATTAACACCTCAACACCCCTGGCAGATGGGAGAGGAGGACATTTTGTTAGTGAGACAGGGGGCAAGGCAGCCTATTTTAGGCTAATTCATGTGTATATTTTTTTTCTCTCTGGGACTTTTATAGCCTTTATTTTTAACCGAGAAATATATTACCAAGACTCTTTTGCCAAAGGACATCCTGGATAAGAAACTAATGTGCCGTCCATTTTAGTCACCTGAAAAGTAAAATTATTTTCTGGGGTAAACACATTACATAGTTGGCATCATTGTGAAGCTGATCTCTGATTGTTTTGGTAAACTAGTAAAAATGCAGCTATTAAATGGAATGCCATTACATTTGCTTTGGGTGTTCATGATCCTGAGAGGATAATTTGTAATAACGTTGTTGAATTTACCGGTTGTCATCTACAGGTCAAAACTTTAATTTATCAAATGCTTTTCCGACTTTATGACCAAATACCAAAACACTAACTAACATCCCATCAGCCTCAGTGGTACAATATGTTTAATGCTAGTAGGCAAGTGTTAGCATGTAAACATTCAAAGTTAATATTTGAAGTTAGTATAAAGCCTAAAGAATCCCAAATTTCCCAAATGTAACGATACTAGAAGAGCATTTAGCATTTTATTCCAAATGATAAAATATCTAACATATTGAAGGGAAAAACAAAAAGCTGCTGCTGCAGATGTTCCACCAATATACAAAGTGACTGTCCCTCGGTAAATCATTTAACTTTACAGATGACAGAATGAAATTAGTGATGTGCATGCATTTGAGTTTGTCCGCAGGCAACATCAAATTACCAGCCTCGCGTAGAGAGGGCTGTTTGTTTCATAAAACTCCTGTAGCCCTGGAGTTCAAATTATAATGCTAATGGCCTGAGCTCTTCTGTCGATACTAATTCCATCTGCGGAGGACTGAACGATGGTATTAAAGCTGGGACGACATTAATTACAACTTGTTGCTAGAGGCAGGATCAGAAAATTGATTAAAACGAGTTCAGGAAAAATCATCAAATGTCCCTGTTTGATTACACTTACAATGCTGAGGCAACTTGTTACAATATGCTGTCTGAAAGATTGCCTTCTGTCAGAAAAACCTTAGACCCCATATATTTCAATGGTTAAAGGTGACTTGTAGTATTGTAGCAGTGCAGGGGAAAACTGCAATATGGCTGTAATAATCAAACTTGTTAGGGGATGCGCTTGGAAATCAATCTAGAAAGCCGAAGCATAGATGTTAGCCTCTAACTCAACCACCAGTAGGGGAGAATGGGGTTATGTGAGACGTCGGGTTATGTAAGACACCCCCTGTATCTAGGCAACGGAACATATTTTTGGTCACATGAGCAATATGTTTTGAAGCCCCTCCCCATTAAGCATGTTTTTTCCACAAAAATGTTTTTTTTTTGCATGTAAAAGTAAATGTTCTTGCTGTCAACTTAATCAACTGTTGTGCCAAAGCAAATTGATTCAGCTAGAAAAACGTATATCGCAAATGTGAAAGTGTTGAAAAAAAAATATCCATGATTTCCAGTATGTAAGTCTGGTATCTTTGCAGACATGCCTGACTTTACCACAGACTCTTCTGTCGAACTGGTAAAGTTTAAGCCGCCATGACATAGGGCTTCTTGGAAATGGTATTACTAACATTAAGTTAATTATCAAAGCTGGAATTTAAGTTAACTGGGATTTTAAAAAATGTCAGATTTTGAATGCATTTTTATATGGTCAAAACCTGGACAGTCTCTTTTTCTTTGTTGGCACTTTCTTTGGTACAGGATATACAACATACTGTATATGTTCAGTAGATACGCTATATGTGTGTGTGTGTGTGTATATATATATATATATATATATATATATATATATATATATATATATATATATATATATATATATACATATGCTGCTTGCTGCAGCTACATTAGAATTTAAAAAACTCGTTCAAGAGCACTTTGATAGTGGCCATTAAAGAAGAGACGGAGCGTTTCAGTCTCATATTCTATAATTAGATTCTCCTTTTTGGAATTGAAATAGCCTAAACATTTTAACATCACCCCTCTCTCACACACACACGCGTGTGCAGCACATCTCTGGAATGAAAGAAGCTAAAGACTCTCTAATGTCCTGCATTAGGGTATCGTAGCTGCAGGGGGAGACATTATACAGCATAACGGTAGAAGGACACACACACATACAAACAAACTTACACACAGACACCAACAATTTTTCTCATTTCCGCTCTTTTAGATTTAGTACATTTAATATCATGAATACAAAAATAAGGATTGAACTTTGATTGAGTCATCTATGGGAGTTACTTATGTTATGTAGTAATGTATGTTGCACAACAAACAGATAAGCTAAATTAAGACAATCATTCTCATTATCTGATTCCATTTTGAAGTTGAGCCAGATATTATATCGACCTTGAAATAAATAACTGGCTAGGGTTGTTTTTACTGTTACTGCTCAAGCCTTGAAATCATTTGTGCAGCTTAACGGGGGCGATATAGGTGAGTAACTGCTACATACAGAACAGAAGATTTGTATAAGTTTTTTTCAAAGGCTTTTTTCAAACGATTTAATTCCAGATAACTTTTACCTACCTAACTGTCTATTACTACTCAATTTGGTTTTTGTTTTCGGTGGAGGCCAAAGCAGAGCCAATATGAGATAACATATATAACAGCGGAAAATTAAATTTCACTTCATATGCCAACGAGTATAATGTTCTTTGATGCGACATTTGCTCAAACAAACCTAGACGCTAAACATAGTTATATTTGGGGCAACTAGGCAGCATTTCCATCCCTGCACTCACAATGGCAAGAAATATCATGCCCTTATACATAGCTTGCATGAGTGGGATGACTGTGACTATGTATGAACAACTGTAGCCACTACGCCAAAATTGTGTCAAAGTACAGCACTGTCTTGGGGAGAGAATTTCATTTGTATAGTCTATTGGGATCATTCACATATTAAATTGAGCTTTATATGGGAATTACTCTATTTCTGTGTCTCATATTGTTTGAAACTTAATGTAAATGTGTGGTTTGCAGTGACAGAAGCCATTTGTAGACACATTCTTCCCAGGTGCCTCACAGGAGCATGACGGAAAACGTTTTTAGCATGCCTGACCTCAGAGGACAGGAAACCTCTGACCCAGGCAGTGTTAGTGCCTCGTTCTCCTCTCAGCCTTCAGCTGCATGGGAACATATGAGCAGTGATTCAGCAGATGCTCTGGGAGGCTTCAAATCTGCCTCATCCACGTCCCCTGCCTCCCCCACCCCACCATCTCCGGAGTGTCCTGTATTCCCAGACAGGTGTGTGAAGTTGGCTCCTGTTTGCTACTGAGATGGGAGCCAACTGTACTACACATTACTGTATTACATAGATGTTGTGTTCACTGACAGTTACAATGAACGAAAGGAAGAGCAAGTCTGGTGAGTGATGAACAGCACTAACACTGGAAAAATGTGCTGGACACATTGAGTCATGCAACACATAATCCAATTGTTTTTTTCAAGATTTTGCAGCATTGACATGAAGATGAAGAGTAGAATAAATATTTTCTGATTCCAAATCGAAACCAAAGACACGGGATGCGGGGATGTTGTACTGCTTTGCACATACAAAAAGTGAGAGTAATAGTAGCTAACTTTTTCAACTTCACATAATGACAAGTCACAATAAAGTGGGCTGTATGAATGATTTTCTGTTTCACAGATACACACTCACATTGGTTGAAGCATACGGTTAGGTTAGGTTAGGTTAGGTTAGGTTTAGTCCGGCTGAACCGTTTCCGCCAGCGTCTGTTGGCGCTGGCGGAAACTACGCTACGCCTCCATTTCCTGTTGCTGGCGTTCCCGTATTGCATGGGCGTAAAATTGCGTATGGACGGTGTGGACGTGTCCATACCAATAGTCAAATGTGCTGAAATTGTCCACACCAATATGAGAATGAGATGACAATGACAACTTCTGCTGTAATTGTGGCGGTAATGTGTCACGTCACGTCAAACGCCATAGAAGAAGAGTGGTCAAATCTGAAGAGGAAATGGCGTTTGTGCTGTGCAAATTGCGCACCACATTATGCCTATTGATTCTGCTCTGCCATGTGCTGTAGTAAAGATAGGTCACCTTGGAAACAATTAAGCCCCCGTAGGTCGCGAGCATCTTGTCTTTTTTACTCGCGCGAATCACCATTCTCTGCAGCCGTCACCGGCTCTGTGTTGTTTCTCTCTCACCGGCTCGCCGAGGCTCGGGCACGCTCGCGCTTCAGCTGCGCTCCAACTCCCCGGTTCACTCGTAAACTGAAATTCCGAGTTGGGGACAGCCCTACTGTGAAACATAAGCAGCCAAGGATGTATGAATATAATAAGTTTTTTTGTGTAAAACGATTGATTGCCGCTCAACTCTTGACTAAACTGTACATAGATACATGATAAAACTGGTTTGGTTAATAAACTAGTGAGCGGTTGGATGCTGGGTCTGGGGCGAGGGCGTTTCGCCAAATTGTGTGACGTTTCGCCAAAATGTGTCCCCACCAATATGAACATCAAAGTTACACCACTGCCGTATTGAGCTCCCCCTCAAACTAGGAAACAATTCGCTCACAGTCAACCTGTGTGCTTCTGTGCAGCGCTCTCCCTCTCTCTCACACACACACACACACACACACACACACACACACAGGGTGTGAGATGTCACATTACTGTAGACAGAAATAAAGTGTGGAGATACTTCGGGATAATAATATCGGCGGCGGCGGTCCGGGACGCAGCCTAGCTTAGCCTAGCCTAGCTGTCCAACTTCATTGTACAACTTTCCCCGGGCAGAAATACTCTCATAAACTCTGGAAAATGAAGCGTGGGGGTTTGGATTGAGCACCGGACCTTATAACCAGCTAGATTAAGATCCGCTGTTCCCTTTCTTTGGTGATTTACAGGACAACGGGCCGCCGATGATAATGTTACCAGAGATAACACTGCGTGACTACGTGGCTAGTTAATTCCGGTTAAGTTATCTCGTGAGCTCCTCGGGGGCTAAAGTGTATGGTGTCTTGACATGCTGGTTAGAAAGCAACACACTATGTGTATTCCTTTTGTCTTTAATAGTTTTTGTGTGGCGTTTGCGGGTTAGATTTAGCCATTTTTCTGACAGCCTCTGGACGTCAAGACGTTCCATCAAAATAAGTTCCCCCCGGCACTATTTTGCAGGACACCGCTGCTGCTTCCCGGGGTTAGCCCCGCCATAGATGATTGTGATTGGTTTAAAGAAATAAAAACAGGCCAGCCCAGTTTCCCCCCGAATAGACGGCTCTAAACGGAGTGCTTCCAGACCATACTACTTGCTGTAGTTTGGTCTGGCTTTGCGAGACTAGGTTAGGTTAGGTTAGGTTAGGGTTAGGGTTAGGGTTAGACTAGCCTGCTGCATTAATGTCCTGAAGCTTGTACCTATATTTATATGGGATCTGAATAGTCTTTTAAAACATTTACTATGAAGACTGGAGATCATCAGGGTCTTTCTGTTTGTGTCAGTCACATCTCCATAAGCCGCATGAGTGAAGAGTCCTGGCAGAGCAGACCTCTGAGTGTGTACAGTTTTAGTTGGCCCCCAATTCGGTCTGTCAAGCAAACATAACAAAATGTGCATCCGTCAAAAGCGATCTGCTCAGTGGAGCGATTAGTATATGGTATTGATGAATGTTTCTCAAAAGCCAAAAAGATGTCATCTCATTCCATTTCTTCATTTATGCGACCGCTGTATGTTCCGGAGGAAAATTAACCCATGTACCGCTATAATGTGATTACTTTTTTCAGTAACGTGTAGTGTAAGAAGCATTGCAGATAAGTCTCCCAGAGCTCTGTTACTTTGTTAATTTGTGGGTCAGATTGTTAGTTATCTTACTAGGAGTTGGATGAAGGATTGATTTTCAAAGGACATACTGCTACAGGGTTAGGTGAGGTGTGAGTGAGTAGTTAGCCTCTACCAAAAGATCTTCTAGGCTGCCAACTAACCTACATATTAATAAAACTATATTATTACACGTGTTCGTTTCTTAAGAGGAAGAGAGGATGCAAAAATGTTGGAGGAGACGTGGATAAAAAGTTACAATGGATGGTTTAATGAAAAAGTGATGTCGGCAGTTTACAGCTTATGCAGTAGTCAGATAGACAAAACGAGCAGCAAAAAAGAAGTGAGTTTCTCCGGACATTCAACAATATTTATCAATATCAAATATACATGTCATTGGTTTATTCAGTACACGTGTTCTTCAAAATCATCCAATCTTCTGGTTTCTTCCTGATGAACCTGCCCTATGCGGAAGGCCTACTCTATCTTTTTGCTGATGTCCTTGATGCAATAATGTATCCTATCTGCTGCTAACTTGTTATGAAAGTTCTACAGAGGCCCATTGTGGAGAAACGGATACATCTTTTGCCTCCAGGTGTGGGAAAGTACAGATTGTCTTACAATTGCGTGTGTTTTCTCCATTCTTTCCAGAAGGAGTTTTAACGACTTAAGAGTTTTACCGACTTTCATATATATACAGTATCTCACAAAAGTGAGTACACCCCTCACATTTCTTCAAATATTTCATTATATCTTTTCATGGGACACCACTGAATAAATGACACTTTGATACAATGTAAAGTAGCGTGTGTACAGCTTATATAACAGTGTAAATTTACTGTCCCCTCAAAATAACTCGACACACAGCCATTAATGTCTAAACTGCCGGTTACAAAAGTGAGTACACCCCTGAGTTAAAATGTCCAAATTGGGCCCAAAGTGTCAATATTTTGTGTGGCCACCATTATTTTCCAGCACTACCTTAACACTCATGGGCATGGAGTTCACCAGAGCTTCACAGGTTGCCACTGGAATCCTCTTCCCCTCATTCATGACAACATCACGGAGCTGGTGGATACTGGAGACCTTGCGCTCCTCCATCTCCTGTTTTAAGAAGCCCCAAAGATGCTCAATAGGGTTTAGGTCTGGGGACATGCTTGGCCAGTCCATAACCTTTACCCTCAGCTTCTTTAGCAAGCCAGTGGTCGTTAGGAGGTGTGTTTGGGGTCGTTATCATGCTGCAATACTGCCCTGCGGCCCAGTTTACGAAGGGAGGGGATCATGTTCTGCTTCAGTATTGCACAGTACATGTTGGTATTCAATGAACTGTAGATCCCCAGTGCTGGCAGCACTCATGCAGCCCCAGACCATGACACTCCAACCACCATGCTTGACTATAGGCAATACACACTTGTCTTTGTACTCCTCACCTGTTTGCTACCACACACTCTTAACACCATCTGAACCAAATAAATGTATCTTGGTCTCATCAGACCACAGGACATGGTTGCAGTCATCCATGTCCGTAGTCTGCTTGTCTTCAGCAAACTGTTTGTGGGGTTTATTTTGCATCATCTTTAGAATAGGCTTCCTTCTCGGACGACAGCCATGCAGACCAATATGATGCAGAGTGCGGCGTATGGTCTGAGCACTGACAGGTTGACCCCCAACCCCTTCAAGCCCTGCAGCAATGCTGGCAGCACTCATACGTCAATTTTCCAAAGCCAACCTCTTGGTATGACGCTGAAAACGTGCACTCAACCTTCTTAAACTGGGCTGCAGGGCAGTATTGCAACATGATAACGACCCCAAACACACCTCCAAGATGACCAGTGGCTTGCTAAAGAAGCTGAGGGTAAAGGTGATGGACTGGCCAAGCATGTCCCCAGACCTAAACCCTATTGAGCATCTTTGGGGCTTCTTAAAACGGGAGATGGAGAAGCGCAAGGTCTCTAATATCGACCAGCTCCGTGATGTTGTCATGAATGAGTGGAAGACGATTCCAGTGGGAACCTGTGAAGCTCTGGTGAACTCCATGCCCAAGAGGGTTAAGGTAGTGCTGGAAAATAATGGTGGCCACACAAAATATTGACACTTTGGGCCCAATTTGGACATTTTTTCTTAGGGGTGTACTCACTTTTGTTGCCTTCAGTTTAGACATTAAGGGCTGTGTGTCAAGTTATTTTGAGGCAACAGTAAATTTACACTGTAATACAAGCTGTACACTGACTACTTTACATTATATCAAAGTGTCATTTCTTCAGTGTTGTCCCATGGAAAGATATAATGAAATATTTGAAGAAATGTGAGGGGTGTACTCACTTTTGTGAGATACTGTATGTTGATCAATGGTTAATTGTTAGTTAGATTATATAAGATCCATGGAGTAAATGCATTAATGATGGGGGCTATTAGACATCATTAATTCTCAGAAATTAAAATTCTAATGTGGTAGCCGAATTCCCCGTTGCGACTAAGACAAAGGGTGAAGCCAGGACAATCATCATTGTGGTTCAAAGAGGTTTATTTCAGGAGATTTCCATCAGACATCAGACATAGGATTTCATGGTAGCAGTAGCAGCAGGCTGAGGCCGCAATGGCACTGAAGTTGCTAGTTACAGAACAGTGTCTTATATTCTCATGTGTGGGGGGTATCAAGTGTATTATATCTACAATTAGACAGATACTCGTCCTTCTAGGGAGGTTCTCTACTCCTTCCCCGGGACCTTAACCTTTAGACATACACAGTCAGCAACCTTCTGGATATTATAGACTACTGAAAACCACCACATTCCTCCATTTTGATGAAACTTCATCAACCAAAAACGAGATGTAACCAAACATATTTGAATGGCCCAACAGAAACCTCCAACAAAACACAGAAACACTCTTTATGAGTAATGTAGAAGACAATGCATAGGTGTAACACATTACTGCAGCAAACTACAAATGAAAGGGACCAACAAGGCAATGAGTCAAACACTGAACGATGATAAATAGAGGCAGTAAGAAGAGAGTCTTCTTTTTGACGACAGCACATTAAAAACAGCTGTGTCACAGTCTCAAGTTCAGATATTTTGAGGCATGATCATGGGGGATGTAATCCATCCAAGATTGGCACAGAGGGCGTCCTCCATTTTATAATTGGCAGACTCGCCAGACGTGGAATTTTGGTGGCCAGCGGCCCAGGAAAGTCCAAGATGGTATGCGGCTGGCCTCCTCCAGTTCCATCATGACTTCAGTGTTACTGCCGGTTGGAGTGCAGCAGTCCACAGGCAGAATTTGCATAGGCTGTTGGTCCCAGCTAAAAAGCCTCAGTTTCCGATCCAGCAGTCAACTAGCTCAGGAAACTGGCCAATCTACGCTTTTTCTATAGTCTTTTTCCTCATTTTCGTAGCGGACAGAAAGCACAGAGCGACTTAACAAGCTCGAATCCAGTCCAGCCTTTTTCCCAAAGTCTTAGTCAATAAAACGTGCACACGGTTCTTTGCTATAACAGTGGAACTACGTGGATACCTGGCCATAACGGAGCCTCTGTGTTTAGTCCCCCAGACCGGACGCTCACGCCGTGACCTTGAACCTTACACAGAGCACTATCAGCCGTTTACACATTATCTCCCATCGCAGTTCTCAGTTACTTTTAGATACTGGAACAGAGAAGCACTTTTCAACAGCAACAGTCCATCTGATCTCATTCCAACAGATGTGTCCCGAAGTGTACAGGTAGTCTCTCATCAATGTTCCTGTTATATCCGTCATCGTGACGCCAAATGTGGTAGCCGAATTCCCCGTTGCGACTAAGACAAAGGGTGAAGCCAGGACAATCATCATTGTGGTTCAAAGAGGTTTATTTCAGGAGATTTCCATCAGACATCAGACATAGGATTTCATGGTAGCAGTAGCAGCAGGCTGAGGCCGCAATGGCACTGAAGTTGCTAGTTACAGAACAGTGTCTTATATTCTCATGTGTGGGGGGTATCAAGTGTATTATATCTACAATTAGACAGATACTCGTCCTTCTAGGGAGGTACTCTACTCCTTCCCCGGGACCTTAACCTTTAGACATACACAGTCAGCAACCTTCTGGATATTATAGACTACTGAAAACCACCACACTAACAATATCTCACTTACAGTATGTTAGTTAGCCTTCATTCAAGGGCATGATTTATCTGGGACATTGCATGTGATCAGAAAGCCATGAATAGGAAATGTTGGTAACTTCACTGTGTATTGTCCAATCTGCTCTGAAATAAAGTAACTGTCGCTATTGTGAACTTATTTCATATAGGTTTTTAATAGCTCCACAAAGCCATAAGTTGGCCCTTTTGAATTATGGAGGTTTTCTTCCTGTATTGTTTGCATACTTTTGCAAATTCCTTCTAGAGTATTTAACCTTAAAAGTTTTGGTGGGAATAACCCTCTCACTTTTGCGGCGCTAAATTGCTGAGGAAAAGTTGACGCCTCAAATGATGACTATCACAGTTCAATTCTGAAAATAACTAGTCAGGAGTCTGTTTTTAAAATCCTAACAAAGCGTTGTCATTGTGTGCTCCAAAAAACAATTAAATCTGTATTATTTTTTAATTTAAAAGTTACAACCCTCTGTGGTCAATCTGTGGAAATAAGCAAGTGAGAAATAATGAAAAACTGCATGAACTGGCTGAGTGTGCAGCTGATTCAACATGCTTAGTCAGCCAAACTGCTGTTGATAAGAGTCAACTAAAGCCTACCGTGCCAGAAGTTTTGTCTTGGGCAACGTCAAGATATGTCAGCACAATTCAAATAAACATCACACATGGAGGGAAGAGGACAGGCTGTCAGAGGCATAAAAAGTATAACTTAAATGAATTACATGAGTAAAGAGACAGCAGTCTGCCAGAGTCACCAGAGGTGAAGGAATCTCCTTATTTTGGCAGCACTTGTGTCGCATCTTCACAGTTTATTAGGATTCCTAATGAGATAAATCATATGTGACACAGCATGTACGTAAGTGATAATACGCGACCACCATGTCAGTCATGCGAAAAATGAAATGATGTGAAGTAGAGTGGCATTTCCCCCACTGAGCCCATTCATTTATGGACAGATGTATTAAGTGTGCATTATTATGCTTAAGTCATGACCACTCAACAAAATGGAAACAAATGTTTGTTGTCACTTACTGATTTTGGACAAGAGGGCCTGTCTTGCACTTTCTTGTTGAGCACAATCATTTCCCTGAGAGATGGAACCCTTTTGATGTCAATAACTTTCCAAACCTCACATGTGTAGCCCTAGTGCTGTAAAATTAGCTCTAAGAATTGCTGAATAGTATTTCATTTATTTGAAACCAACACCTTCAATTGTGATATTATATTGCAGCCTTGAGGGGTGATGCTTTACTGCCTTTAATTTAGCATGTGGTATTGTTATTTACTCTCAAAGTGTAAAAAGAAGAAGTATCTCCTGTCCATTCTTAGTTGTTGTCTTTAATATTTCTCAAATAAAAACTGTGGCCATGTGAAGCTTATGACAACAGTTTCATAGACAGTGCCCTCCAACTCCAACAAATATACAAAGTATATTTGTGAGTCACGCTATCACAAGTTTAGACAAGCCAGACGTGACCACAGTTTGTCTTAGAGCCCTCAGGTCTGTCACTTGATCACTATTCCGATGTCAGGTCCAAGTTTAGACTCTCTGCCCTTGGGCCTGGTGTCATTGAGGAAGGAGATCTGAAGGCAGCGAAAAACAGCACACACACACACACACACACACACACAACCAAACAGAAAAAACACAACCCACAGGAGCAAGGCTAACTTACTTTAGTTTTTTTCACCCATGGTGATACCCAGGGCAAGGTAAAAAAAGACCAGAGCGAAAGCAATGTATGGAGGAAAGGATGAGTAGTGGGGAGGAAGAGGAGATGGGGAGAAAATGAAGAAAGGATTGAGGGCGAAAAAAGGTGAACTTGAGTCACCGGAGAGAAATGGAGCTGAACTGATGTCAGATGCAGCACATTTATAAAAGAGAGAAAAGGTGCATGGTTTCACGGATAAAAGCCTCACTCTTTCGGTGGGTGGATAGTAATGGAAGGTAGCACTTTATAATACACCTTTTTCTGCCTGTAGTTTGATATGTTTACATTGTATGTTTTATTATATGTGCAGTATGCACGCACAAATAGAAGTTGATTAAATATTTGATTTCATGCTGTTTCTTTGTTAATAACATCTGTAGCCCCTTTTAAACAGCCAGTGAAAGCCGGGAAAATGCCGGCATTTCGGCCGTTGGCCCTGCTGTATAAATGCTAATTTTGCGGAACGGGGGAAGAAATGCGCAACATATTGTTCTGGGAATTTTACTACCTCTGGGGGTAGTGAAATTGCCGACACAATCTGTTCTGCCTCTCTGTATAAATGCGGCTGCTTGTTGATGCGGAAAAGTGTGATGTTCCATAGCCTACGTACTAAACATGCGACCATGAAAGCAGTTGAAGGACGATAGATAGTTTAGCAATATCACATAAGGAGTAATGTAAATGTTTAACATGAATCACGGCAGCACGATGTCCCGAAAAATCACCAAAGAAAAGGAATGGCGATTAATCTGTCTGATTATGATTATGATTTATGGTATAAACCAAGTGGGTCAGATAGTGAAGGATGGATATATGGTACCCTTTAATGTCTTAAAAACACAATATGATTTAAAAGATGTCGACTTTTTTGCGTATTTACAATTAAAATCTATTTTGGGGTTACTTATATCAGAAGAACCCACAGTAGAGATCCAGGATAAAGAGTTGGATATAAAACTGAGGGAGATTGCATCAGGAAAGAGAACAGTGTCAAGGTTGTATGAGTTGTTGACCACTGCATCCGTTGATAACCTATCCTCTATCCAACACAAATGGGAGCAGGACTTGGGCATATCCTTGAGTAATACACAGTGGGATACCGTAACAAAAAACACTACAACCCTATCCAAATGTGTAAGATATAAAATTCTTCAATTAAAAATTTTGCACAGGGCTTATATAACACCAAGCAGATTAAAGAAAATGGACAATTCCCTCTCTCATTTGTGTTGGCATGGTTGTGGTGAGGCAGGAACATTATTACATCAATTGTGGCAATGCCCTGCAGTACAGAGTTTTTGGAAAGGTGTTATTTATAATGTGTCTTCTTTCTTGAATGTGAGAATACCACTCTGCCCATTAACTTGCCTTCTAGGCAGTAGAGTCGAGAACATTGAATCAACAGTCACCCAACGCATCATAGCCTTGGCTTTCCTGTCAGCGAAGCGAATTATTTTGATAAATTGGAAGATACGTAAACCCAATTGCTTTAGCATTGAAAATTGGCTGATGGACTTTTTAGACCTCCTGTCAATGGAGCGAGCAGCATCAGCTCTCAATGACCTTGACTGTGGTAAAGAAGGTCCCTGGAACTTTATAAGCATGAACTTAAGAAACTTGACATTTAAATGAATTTATTTAAAAGTATGGATCTGCCCCCCCCCCCCCTGTGTTGTATTTTGTATTGTCCTGTGAGTTTTTTTTTTTTTTTTTTTTGTCTTGTGGTGTATGTATATGTTGTCTGTGATTGTTTTGTTTAAGAAAATAATAAAAACATTAATAAAAAAATAAAAAATTCTGTCTGATTATAAGGTCCGCTGCTCAATCCATACCCCCACGCTTAATTTTTCAGAGTTTATGAGTGTATTTCTGCCCGGGGGAACATATTCAATGAATTGGCAAAGCTGGGCTAAGCTAAACTAGGTAAATAAATTCTGTGTAAACAACAAGAATCAAGCAGAGCCGGCATATTGGCGCACTGTCGTTCCGTCAATATGCCGCAATCTCTGTGTAAATGGGGCTTGTGACTCACACCAGTGGTTACCAATCTTTTCTGCTTGTGCCTGTCTTATACAAAGCAAGTAAAATCAGTTTCGCAAATCATGCATTTTCCTTTGAACTCCAAGGTTAGAAACCACTAAATAACAGTATCTATTTTAGGACTGTTTTTCTCTTCACTCTAAACAAACTTGTTCCTTTCTTTTTGATGCACAGACTTTTAACAGCCTAATTCCCCTTCTTGTCTTTGCTCTGTTGTGCCTGTACATGCTGTTATAGAAGTGAGCATTTTATGGCTCTTAACCTTTCAGCACAAATGGCGCACTCAAACCACTGGAGTGGCAAAAAGTAAACTTTCTTCTACTTCCTTTTTTCCTTTCTCCTCATCAAAAAGGCTCCTTTCTAGCCTCGCGGCCAGCATTGCAGAGTCAACACATTACCCAGCCAACATACACACACAGATAAAAAAACGCACACAAACAGTCACGCCACAGGACAGGCAGCCTATTCTCTTTTTCTACTGTCACTCCACATTAAGGCTGCTCGCCCTCAAACAACCTACTGGAGGCTGCAGCGGCAACCTTGTTTTACATAAGCACCTCAGACACACGCACTCACACACACACACACACACACACACACACACACACACACACACAAACACATTTACTTCTGCACTTGTGAGGACACTGAGAAAGTGTATTGACTAGCCCTCAACCCTAACACAAATCCAACCTTAACTCTACAACCACCTTTCAAAAAGGTAATTTTCTAAAATGTCATAATTATCCAAAAACCTGTCCTCAAAATCTCCCCTTATAACTTTCCAATGTTAAATAAAACATTTCCTCGTCTTCCAGAAATGTCTTTTTACAAAACTGGAGCTTCCAACTAAATCTACACTTCTCAAAATGTCTTCACCTTGAGAAAACACTGTCATTTTAAAGAAACCTGACTCTCACTTTCCAAAAATGAAATGTTGAACATTTCTCAAAATGTCTAAAATGTTCTTATGTTTGAAAAATGTCCAACTTTTCCAAAAGCATTTTTGCTTTTCGAAACAAATTAAGGATCAAAAATAGTACATGTACAAGATAACAGACACACACATATCAGAAACTGCATAACAAAAGCATACAAAAACTGCACAGAAACATTAATGTATGTTTGGTGAATACACCAAAGTACACATACAGTACATACACACATACAGACACACAGCTCTTCTCTGACTCATGTTTCTTTTAGGCATTTGTCCTAAAGTGGGATACAGTTTTAACCTTTCAAACTCATCTTGTCCTCCATAATTAATCTCTAACAGAAAACCTGTCTGCCTAACAAGAACTTTAGCCCTTAAAGTATAAAGGCTGGCGATTTTTGTTTTCTGGAACCATTTAGTTTAGATTCACTTTTCTATGAAAAACTTGACAGATGTGACATAACATTTAATGGTTCCCACCACATCAACACTGAACAAGGGGTTTAACTGCAGCCCTGTAGGAAGAAGAAACACAGAGACACACAAGAGACACTCATTGACCAAAACGCACCACAACTTATGCTTCTGTTATCTTCAACAAGGAGCTTTAATTTTTTTCAGTTTGTCTCTGCCTTTCAATGGCCATGTATTTATACTTAGGCTACTTCACAATTGACCACTAAGCAAGCCTTTTCTACCCTACCAAGTGTGTCTGTGTTCATGCTCTTGTTTTTAAAGGAGTATACCTGGTCGCTTTGTCTGCTTTCTCACCTTTCACTGACACCTCTCAGCTATTGAGGCATTTTTCAGACAAAACTGCTTCCTCCCCTGATTGTTTTGACCGATTTTGACAAATGTCTTAAAGCTGGGGTGGGTAACTTTTTCACTGTAATATTTGGCAAATTTTTTATATTAGCCATTCAGCTATATGTAGGTGAAGTGGACTGAGAATATCAACTCATCACTTTGCTCTCCTTTGCCTCTGTGTGCCGCCCCCAAAAATTGCCACCGCTCATGTACACTTTGACCAATCAGAGCAAGGCTCAGATTCTCTGTTCTTATTGGCTGTTGGGACTGTCCATTCACTTTGGCACCTACGTTGTTGCGTCAGTTGCGTGAGCGTTCACGACCCTAGTAGTCTGACAGTTTGGCACTAAGGCAGCCAATAAACAGCAATGTGTAAAATTTGGATTCGAATCTCTATCCCAACTGCTATTTTCTCCCAAATCATATACCCCAGCTTTAAGTATCACATATTGCTTCAGTTCTAACCCTAAAGGAAATCAATTGGATTACCTTTGCAGTCTATTGAATATAAAACATTCTCCTGGATGTTTACAGAACTCCTGCAAAGTTTTTTGCTTCTTTAAGAAAGGAACGGTATTGGAAAAAGTCAGCTGTTTTCAGCTATTTACAAGAGTTTAAATTGGTAAAGTAATTAGTTAAATGGCTATAGCCTTTTTTTCCAGGGTGTTTAATAAGGTTTTTGCTGCTCAGTTACCCATTCACACATACTGTACATTCAAACACTGATTGTAGCCAACAGGATCAACTTAGGGTTCAGTGTCTTGCTCATGGACTCTTCCTAACATGGACACGAGGAAGTTGAGATTGAAACAGCTTCACATCTTTAGCCACAACCAAGCCCAGGCATCGTCACTATGTTGTACAAGCCCAAAATGCACTTCCCAGTCTATGACACAGGTCGACTTTTCCTCTCTATGTTAGACTGAAGGACAGGCTCTCGAGGTGTGATCACACCTTCAGTCATCGGATGTGACCTCGCTCCGAGGCGGCTCTGTCCCTCTGTGTGTTCTGCCCATGGAAATGATTTTCTATATAACATTTCCTGCTGAGGGGAGTAACAGCTGCTATAAGTGAAGTCTTCACTAACACTTGTCCTCACTGACACATTAGAGTAAAGGCCTGTTCTAGCTAAAGGCTCTTGGCTGTCCTATCCAGCTCTCTGCCCACTGGATTCTGGATTAAACAGGAAACCTTTTTTTTATGAAACTGCTTGGAATGTTTTTTTCTTTCTTTCTGGTGTGTAGAAGAAGAATAGGACTGGTGCAGCTCTTATGGGTCTGTGTTTTTTTATCTTTAAACAAATGCTTACACAGTCTTTTATCTATTCAATAAGCCAAATGTATATGACATGAACGGGGGGGGGGGGGGAGAGAGGCTGAGTGTCTGTTTCCAACCAGCAGATGACAGTAATCAATAGCTTGTTTGTAAATCAAGACTTCAAAATTAATTTGACTTCTTCTTCTTCTTCTTCTTCTTCTTCTTCTTCTTCTTCTTCTTCTTCTTCTTCTTCTTCTTCTTCTTCTTCTTCTTCTTCTTCTTCTTCTTCTATCCCCATAACCCCGGGGGGTCGTTGACTTCATAGCCTTCAATTAATCTAAAATAATAAAGTATTTTTCTTTTTATTCTAATTGTATGGAGTTTCTTCGAAATTTTGCCCTTTTAAAAGGGGTCTAGCAAGGCCCCTGCCAATAAGGAACAACATGCACTTACCGCCTACCTAGTGGTGGACACATGTAGAAAGAAATAAGTGTAAATAATATGTGTTTATTGCCACAAAGCATATAGCTTAACGAAACAAATCTAAAAATAGTAATATAGAGTAAGAAGTAAATAAGTATCCACATTATAGAATGCAGTTTATGAAATATGAAACTTCTTAGGAAATATATTTAGGGAAAAAAATACTTGTAAGATGTAGGTGGATGAAGCCCAATCTCATTTAAAAATATAATTGCATGCTGCAGCTATAAGATGTCTAATAGGATCATATGCAGAATGATGGAGAGCAGTCTTTGTCTGCTCTGTGATTTAATGGAAATTGAAAATGAGTCTAATTTCATGTTCTGGTGTCTTTTATGTGATGAGCTGAAAGAGGTCTTTTGCAACATAATTGCCTCAATTACTGCTAATTTCTCTTGAATGGATTATAATTATACAGACCTCAAAAAATATTCTGTGTGCTAAATTTGGAAAGTTTAGCAAAGAATAGCAACGTGTTCCATTCCCCTTTTATTCAAAATCTGAGTACATGTCAACACCTTTTGTACAAGAGACTTTTAAAATTGAGGTCAGCCAAATCCCACAATGTTAAAGATAATATCCAGACCATTCTTATGAGACAATGTCCATTAATGAGAGGTTTGTTGTGGGGGCAATGTTTCAGTGGGGAGCATTTTTACAGGCTACAGAGCACACTTAAAGGTGAAGTAAGAGGTTTATTTATGTTAATATAAGTGTTAAATCGCTCTTTATTCATACAGTGATCACTTACACAATGTGCGCGTTTCATAAAGCCGAACTCTCAGTCAGCATGTAATCGGCAAGTAAACTTTTCGTCTGATCCCGAAATGAATATCCAATCACAAGAGAGAATGCTACAAACTGACACCTGTCTCACTCATGGTCTCACTGCCAGTGCACGCCAGAGGACAAATGGATGAATTTGTATGCGCCTACAATGGCGGAGCAGGTAAAAATCCTTCCCAATGTCTGTTTTGATGGTTTTTATCATGTTTTATCACAATTACTTATCTGAGATGGTGCTAGATAACTCGCTGTTATAAGACCGCAGTGCATTAATGTGGTGACATAGGGACGAGCGAGGGGACTGCTAACATGCAGTAACTGACAGGAAGTTAGCTAAAAGAACCATTCCGCTTACAGCACCTGCATCAGTGTCACCGACTGAACCTCTCCTGTTAAAGAAAGTGGGCTTGTGGGTAACCTGTGTATGTGACATACTCCAGCATCACCAACGTGCATGCTATTTAGGGAAGTTAAGTTATTTAAGTCAGTCATAAAGTGTCTAGATTAGATCAGGTTGCAGCATAATAGTTACTGATTGGCTGTGTACAACGTTTGACGCCCTAGAAGAGGAATACAAAGTCCAGCATTAATGCAACGTCACTATGTTGTTTTCTTGCATTCTTCACGGCAGAGTGGGTCAGGATGTAAAAAGCTAATCAACAGCTATTGAACAGGCTAAGGTAAATTAAAATAACCTTAAACTGAGCTCTCCCAACTACGGTTGGAAGCCGCATATCTAGAAAGGTAACATATGCAACCATGTTGATCATGGAATCAAGTATTACACACATATGTGAACAGTTTGAATGGATTTCAGTTGATTTTTCATTGAATGGAGCCATATAGGTGTATTTGATTATGCCACAACTTTCATCTTTATACAGATCTTCCTGTCAGAAAAACAAAACTGTTGTTAAAACATAGCATAGGCCCGGGAAACGGATATGTAAACAAAGGGCCTTTAAACAAAGAGTCCCACCCTAGCTAGCAACATTCCCATTTCTAAAATAAATTAAAAATAGAATTAAAACAAAATATAGACAAATAAATTGTTGTTGTTTTAATGTAGGGAATCAACCATAGATAGTAAATAATATGGATGTAGCATCCGGGCTGACCTCAGTTATTCACACGGCATCCAATAATCCTGGTTTGTGCGCGTCGCCATCTTGTGAGATTTTTACTCCGCCTCACTCCTCTTGCCGAAAAGGGGAATCGACGTCACGTCGGGGGGAGGGAGATAGCTGACGTATACCTCCGAGGCAAAGTGAGGGACAATGGGCGGAGAGCTGTCACTCAAGAGATTGCGCCAATACATTTTAACCTCCAAAAGAATAAAAACTAGCGTGGGCCAAAAAAATCACCCCCCTCAGTGTTGTCATGGAGATATGACCTAAACATACAGACTAAAATGGTTTTGTGGCCCAAGCTGTAAATAGGTTTAATAAGACTTTGAAAACAAGTGAGTCAAAGAAAAACTGCTCGTCTTGGCGCCACCCACAGTGGCACTTTCTGGTTACTACAGTTGTAGGTCACTTCCTTATTGGATGCTGGTAAAAATCGCTGAGGTTGGGGCTTTGAATCAACAGGTAAAATTACATGATGATATCTATAAGTTAAAAATGTAACCCAATTCACCTGCAGTGTCTTCCCTAGCAGTTGGTTAAGTCATAGTTAAAAGAAAACAACATAGGAAACTGAAGTGAATTGCAAAAGGACATATGGGCATTTGCTCTAACGACTAAGTTTGTTTTTCTTAGGAAGACAGATACTTTTCAACCTAAATCATGTCCTCTACATGCTTCAGTAACTGATTTCACAGAATGTCTTTTGACTTGTCCCAGAGAGCAGAGACCAGGTTGGCATGTGTGAACTTTTTGGTTAAACGTGTACCTGGCTTTGCACAATACAAGTAGGGGGGCATGCAAGCAGAAGCAAAATAGCCTTCTGATAGCAAACTGTCTAGAATACTGCAAAAGTTTCACTGCAGGGAATTCAAAGTCACACCATACACTTGACATGACATGTGGTGTTCAAAAAACCTACAGACCCCACTTAAAAGTAGGTTAAAATGAATATGAGCCGTAATTCATAACCCATAATAAGCTCAATTATGATAATGAGAACTACAAGTGCATGTAACACGCAATAAAAGACAATTCCCATGAAGTGAATAAATTCTTATTGCAGAAAAGCAGCGGTATAGAGCCTACATATTATTTACATGTAATAGGCCTACAGTGGGTGACTGGGATAACAAATGAACTATTCATGCTACTTCAACATACCATAGAGGTTTTGGTCTTTCATTTGTAGTTCTGTTCTTTTAAAACTGTTAACACCTATGTGTATTATTCCATAGTGTTTGGCAACGGTGGATGCAAAACAGAACTTTAGTCTCAATTACCGTACCCTGTACCACAACTGTAATGCATTGCTGCCATCTAGTGTTTATGATCAATGTAGGCTTTAAGACCAAATCATGTCTTAAGCATTCTGATATTTTGTTAGGGAATTGTTCAAAAGAAATCAAGATATAAAATCCCCAAAAACAGCTAGAATTAAGATTTCAAATAAAGCTTTTTTGTGGTTAGAATGATAATAAACCGTTTAAGTATTATGTATGACTTGCATGTGCAAATGTGTTATTTTGGCTTGCATTAAGCAGGCTGTGGGTTGTATCCATTAACTTCAAATGCGTTATAGTTAAACTTTATAGTTAAATAAAAAGTTCAGTCAGAGAGCAGTTCCTCTGACCTTGTGGACACTTTTAATGTAGTCTTTAAAAGTATTAATGGAAAACTCTTACCTTATAAGCCTTTTACAGAGGCAATTTGGTCTCCAGTTTTACAGAGGCTATTTGGTCTTCAGTTTGCAAAGATGAATATGTTTACATTAACAAAAAACAGTATAGTACGGGACCAAAACATGCTTAACAACTGGCTGATAGAGAATAACTTAGAAGTACAGCATTGAGAGAGGTCAGAATACCCACATTCACTTCCCCTTCCCACTTCTGACTATATCTACTGTGCAGAAGCACACAGAAATTTAAACTGAAGCAACAGGAGGAACACAGCTATCACTTTATGCAATTATGACACCAATTATACTTATCATTCTGCGCGTTTTGAACAACGGCACTTACAAATCCAGATCAAACTCAAAGAATGGAGTCATTATGGGCGTGCCGTACCTTCACAAAGTGACGCAAAATATCTGTCTGACTTCTGGAAGCAAAGATGCCTGTGTGTGTTTTATCCCTACTTGTTGTGTTTGTTGGTTTTTTATTGTCTGTGTTTTGTATGTATTTTATATGGACCACTTGAGTCAGAAATAAAGTTTATCTGTCTATCTAGTTCCAGTTCTCTGTGTCCAGAGGACTACCTAATAGCCACTGCTCCATGTTCAAACACCCTCTTCTTCTGATTCATCCCAACTTGATTTATCAAACTGAGATGCATGACTTTCATTGTTTCATATTGTTACTTCACTCACATTGTGCCTTAAAAGTTGATATGTAGGCCCAAGCTAGATCCACCCCCTACATAGTCTCGCAAAGCCAGACCAAACTACAGCAAGTAGTATGGTCTGGAAGCACTCTGTTTAGAGCCGTCTATTCGGGTGGGGAAACCGGGGGAAACTGGGCTAGCCTGTTTGTATTTGTTTAAACCAATCACAATCATCTAGGGCGGGGCTAACCCCGGGAAGCAGCAGCGGTGTCCTGCAAAATAGTGCCGGGGGGGGGACTTATTTTGATGGAACGTCTTCACGTCCAGAGACTGTCAGAGAAATGGCTAAACCCGCAAACGCCACACAAAAACTATTAAAGACAAAAGGAATATATATAGTGTGTTGCTTTCTAACCAGCATGTCAAGACACCATACATTTTAGCCCCCGAGGAGCTCACGGGATAACTTAACCGGAGTTAACTAGCCACGTAGTGTTATCTCTGGTAACATTATCATCGGTGGTTGAGAGGCAAGGCTACGGCGGTCGAGTAGAATTTTTAGCATTCGAGAACTTATGTCACCACCTCCTATCGCTGTAGTCAGAGCCGTAGTCCGTCTGTTTACAGGCAGAACAGGGTTTTGACGTTGTGAGCGCTACACCAACTGCAGCAAGTAGCCGTAAGAGTTGCTAGGTGATAGTGGAAGCCGTTGGAATCTTTCCCCGTCGCTAAAACACCGCTGCTTAGTCCCTAATTCACCAAAGAAAGGGAACGGCGGATCTTAATCTAGCTGGTTATAAGGTCCGGTGCTCCATTCAAACCCCCACGCTTCATTTTCCAGAGTTTATGAGGGTATTTCTGCCCGGGGGTAGTTGTACAATGAAGTTGGACAGCTAGGCTAGGCTGTGTCCCGGACCACCGCTGCCAATATTATTAAGTATTGCCACACTTTATTTCTGTCTACAGTAATGTGACTTCTCACACCCTGTGTGTGTGTGTGTGAGAGAGAGAGCGCTGCACATAAGCACACGGGTTGACTGTGAGCGAATTGTTTCCGAATTTGAGGGGGATCACAATAGGGTAAAGCCAGCAACCGGAAAAGGAGGGGGCTGCGTCAGGACTGCGTAGCTTGCCGCCGCAAGCGAATAGACGCTGGCGGAAGTGGTCATGCCAGACTACCCCCTACACCCTAACCCTATCCACTATCCCTCCGTTTGCGCGTTCACGGGGAGGGCCCGCCATATTGAGTGTCGTCCCAAACCATCGAGCCTCGAGTGTAAGTGGGTGATAAAGCCCTCGATCATCGAGTCTGCATCGACGTTGGCTCAGCCCTACGTTTGACACAGGTGTCCGCCAATCAATTATGTCCGGAATGGAGGAGCTAACTTACAAATAAGAGTTCCAAGGAGTTTGTTTCCCGAATTATAAATGAAACGTAGCTACTCTTACCTCAAACAGACATTTGATTGATTATTTTTATGCATAGCCCTAAATGACGGAACTAGTAGCTTTCTAACTTCAAACTGTGTTCCAGGAATCTAAATTTCCCGTGGGGAAAGGTTTTTTATTTAGTTATGAGAATATAATATTCAATTATCTGACCAACCTACTTACCTGGCTGTGTGTCTCTGATCATTTATTTACCACCTGGCCCATTTACACCTCAACTGCAGCTGTAGAAAGATGGCTTCATATTCTCCTATGAGAGAAAGAGTGTTTCGGTATTATCAGCAGGATTTATGGCTCATCCAATAATCTCAAACCATCCAGGTTAATCCAATCATCTCTAAACCATAACTCTTCAACCATTTACTTTGACTTTTTTAATATTCCCCAGAAACTTTATTCAAAGCTTGCTGCTTTTTTCGTCATGTTTTATAAAAAAAATAATTTCTTTCTTTTTTGGAAGTTATTCTGAAGCCATCCTACCTCGTGTAACGTATGTTGGCAATTTGATTTTGCCATAGTTAGTGTATGTTCTCTTCTCCATTTTAAATTAAAAAAGTACACAGAAAGATAGGGGGAGAGAAGAATTGATCGGGGCAAACATTTTCCTAACAATTATTTGAAAGAAATATAAAAAAAATTAAAATAAAAAATTATCCAGAGCATGTTTTGTGTGGACAACATGTTCATCTGATACACTAGTGGTTATGTGACTGCATTGCATATGCAACCTCCAGAGGTCACCAATGATGTACAAATTATATAGATATTTATTTTTCACTTGAGACAGATGAAGTGGTTAATAATTTGTGCTAAAATTGAATAGATGGCATCTCAATATAATTCCCTGACCTTGCAACTGAATGTACAAATATGGAGACGGGAAAGAAAGATACAGATTGAACATGAATATATGAACAGTATACTGCTATTTTAACACTGCTAAAAAGAGGAAGCAAACAATTATTTTGTGCATTTACCGGTAACATAAGTCAATCTAAGGTGTTTAGTATGACTCCCTCTCACAGCTATATTGCTGACCCACAGTTCCTAAGCAGACGTGGCTGAGGAAAGCTGCCTGCTTTGCTTCAGATGGAGTTAAAGGTGAAGTAAGCGATTTATGTTGATATACAGGTCCTTCTCATATAATTAGCATATTGTGATAAAGTTGATTGTTTTCCATAATGTAATGATAATAATTGAACTTTCATATATTTTAGATTCATTGCACACCAACTGAAATATTTCAGGTCTTTTGTTGTTTTAATACTGATGATTTTGGCATACAGCTCATGAAAACCCCAAATTCCTATCTAAAAAAATTAGCATATCATGAAAAGGTACTCTAAACGAGCTTAACCTAATCATCTGAATCAACTAATTAACTCTAAACACCTGCAAAAGATTCCTGAGGCTTTTAAAAACTCCCAGTCTGGTTCATTACTCAAAACCGCAATCATGGGTAAGACTGCCGACCTGACTGCTGTCCAGAAGGCCATCATTGACACCCTCAAGCAAGAGGGTAAGACACAGAAAGAATTTTCTGAGCGAATAGGCTGTTCCCAGAGTGCTGTATCAAAGCACCTCAGTGGGAAGTCTGTGGGAAGGAAAAATGGTGGCAGAAAACGCTGCACAACCAGAAGAGGTGACCGGACCCTGAGGAGGATTGTGGAGAAGGGCCGATTCCAGACCTTGGGGGACCTGCGGAAGCAGTGGACTGAGTCTGGAGTAGAAACATCCAGAGCCACCATGCACAGGCGTGTGCAGGAAATGGGCTACAGGTGCCCCATTCCCCAGGTCAAGCCACTTTTGAACCAGAAACAGCGGCAGAAGCGCCTGACCTGGGCTACAGAGAAGCAGCACTGGACGGTTGCTCAGTGGTCCAAATGGACCACTGACCATGGTATTACTGTGCTCAATTGGCCTGCCAACTCTCCTGACCTGAACCCCATAGAGTATCTGTGGGATATTGTGAAGCGGAAGTTGAGAGACACCAGACCCAACACTGTGGATGAGCTTAAGGCCGCTATCGAAGCATCCTGGGCCTCCATAACACCTCAGCAGTGCCACAGGCTGATTGCCTCCATGCCACGCCGCATTGAAGCAGTAATTTCTGCGAAAGGATTCCCGACCAAGTATTGAGTGCATAACTGAACATAATTATTTGAAGGTTGACTTTTTTGTATTATAAACACTTTTCTTTTATTGGTCGGATGAAATATGCTAATTTTTTGAGATAGGGATTTTTGGTTTTTCTTTAATTTTTTGCCAAAATCATCAATATTAAAACAATAAAAGGCTTGAACTACTTCAGTTGTATGTAATGAATCTAAAATATATGAAAGTCTAATGGGGCGGCAGTGGCAAAGTGGGTAGGAAGTTTGCTTCTGGTGTGCAGGGTCGGAGGTTCGATCCCCCGTCTCCCCGCCACATGTCGAAGTGTCCCTGGGCAAGACACTGAACCCTGAATTGCTCCCGATAGTTAGCTTAGTTAGCTTAGTTAGCTTAGCACCCTAGTGCTAAGCCTACCCTGCGTGGTAGCTGCTGCTATCGGTGTATGAATGTGTGTGTGACTGGGTGAATGTGTACAAAAAACAATGTAAAGCGCTTTGAGTCTGTGATAAACGGAGATATAGCGCTATACAAGTCCATTTACCATAATGTTTATCAGTACATTACAGAAAATATTGAACTTTATCACAATATGCTAATTATATGAGAAGGACCTGTAAGTGTTAAATTGCTCTTTATTCATACAGTGATCACTTAGTGTGCGTGTTTCACAAAGCCCATCTGTCAGTCACCCGCTCTGCATGTAATCGGCAAATAAACTTTTCGGGGATCCCACTACTGATAACAAATGGGCCTCGGCCAGCAGCGGACCGGGTTCGATTCCAGCCCGCGGTCGTTCTCTGCGTGTCACTCCCCTCTCTGCCCCATTTCAACTCTGTCTCTACACTATCAATAAAGCATAAAAATTCAAAAAAATATATTTTAAAAAAAAAGAAGAGAGAACGCTACCGGACATTCAAGTAGGCTTATGGCACACAACATGGCCTGTGGAAGTGTCATCAGAGGTGAATCACAAACTGGCCTAAGTGATCAGCCAGGAAACCACTAATGAGATTTGATGAGAGGAGTGTGCGAGAGAAAGAAAGTGAGAGAACAGGTGTGTGTGTGTGTGTGTGTGTGTGTGTGTGTGTGTGTGTGTGTGTGTGTGTGTGTGTGTGTGTGTGTGTGTGTGTGTGTGCGCGAATGCTGCCATAACATGCAGTGTGTGAGGTGAACATTTTCCACCACACAGCTGGTGATGGTTACCATGAAAACCAAAAGGGGCAGATGGTGCCCAAATGGTGCTAAATACACACAACCACGTACTAATGCACACATGAGTTCATGGTGAGAACTTCGTTTATATTATACTTATTATACTTGTGTTTTCCCATACTGTAGGATTTCAAACTGTATCAAACATCAGTGAAGAAGAGTTCAAATTCCAAATGAAACAATGGCCTTTTGACACTTCCTTAGAGGAACAGGAACACACACACACACACACACACACACACACACACACACACACACACACACACACACACACACAAACACAAACACAAACACACACACACACACACACATTCTCTCTCTCTCTCTCTCTCTCTCTCTCTCTCTCTCTCTCTCTCTCTCTCTCTCTCTACAACACCTTATGCTAATGCAGGTTGTGCTGCTACAACTTCCCAGATTTCGTTATGTGAGTCGTTCAGATCAGTATTCATAGATGTTGTCTTGAGGAGAAAACTTGTTATTGGAGATATCTAAGAAGCAAGAAGTAGTCTGGATTACAAATCCTATATGCAGTACATGCTACATTCTAGCAGTACCTGTACCTCCAAGTCTCCCCATGGATACATCGGGGGATGTTGTTCTTTTTTTCAAACAAATACCATAAAAATGAATAAATCCTACCAACAATATTGTCTGTGTGGCAACTCCCTTTGTGTCATAGACCAACCACTATTGTCTACAATTATTAATAGCATTAATAGCAGCTAGCAAGTTCATTGCAGTGTGGGATATTGTCCTTTATTACAATGAAAAAAAACATAAGTAATCTCTAGAAAACCAATCGGCAGCTGAAAACATATTTTAGTAAGACAAATGGGCAATTGACAGGTCATGAAGTCTGATATTACTGAGAGAAAAACCTTTTGGTTATTGTCGTCTCATTGAATTTGTTTTTCATTCAATTATATTGTAAAATGTCACTATAAATATCATCCCCTCATCATCATATAACCTTATGTTAGCTGTGATGTATAGATAGTTTTATAACCAAATGCAGTAAGGCCGATTGAAAAGGAACTTTTTTGTATGCATCTATGAATTGTATCAACCTTAACCATGTAATCATGGAGCTGATTGTCATAATAAATACCTCCGAGTACCATTTTTCTTTATGTGATTATCATCAACCAGTCTGTAGTTAACAGAGAAGAAAGCATTTCTTGTGCTTGTGTTTTTTCCACGTATTTAACTTCCTCAGTCTGGTGATGCTGCTTCAATCCCCCTCCTCAAATCTATACCTTTCAAACACTTGAAGCCCGTGAGTCTTTTATTATCTTCGCACAGTAGAAATCTTCAGGCTTCGGTTTTAGATTGACTCCCGCTACAATATGTATATAGTTAACTCTAAACCACTGTCTTTAAGACCATTGCATACTGCCGTGTCTGTTTGATGTGTGAGGAGAGTACAGAACCACAGCTGAGCCTCTGGGATTTTGGCGCCAGAAGCGTGGCAATTGATTTGGCCAAATGTACTGGGTCAGACTGTGGAATAACAGACACATGGAGACAAAGACAAGCTGCAAGAGAGAGAGAGAGAGAGAGAGAGAGAGAGAGAGAGACAGAAAGAAGTTATCCACCCAAAGAGAGGGGCAGAGGAAGGGACATGGCAGAGGCAATAAAAGGGTCAAATGTAGATTTAAAAGTAATGTTTCGAAAGAATGTTAGAATTCAGTTGTTCACACTATAGCAGAGATCTTTTTTTTCCTTTTACTTATTGGTCCGTTTCTCACCTCAAGGTGTCCTCACATCCTTCCATCTTTGAGTACACTGTGATGTGGTTGACATTTGACGCCGTAAGAATGGCATGCTGTTTGTTCAATTTTATGTCTTTCATTTGTTTTTTTATTGGACGACTGATAGTAAAGAGGCAAAAAGGAAATGAAGAGAGAAAGAGGGAGAGGGTTATTCCTGAGTATGTGATGTGTGGAGACATGCTGTAGATGAACAGCACAGGACATAAGAAGTTGAGAAGAACCTTTGATTGAATTAACTATCCAATTAAAAAAGCATAATCAAAATCTTAAATGTAAACGAGCTGCACATACGCAGACCCATACGGGATGCACGGCCTGTTTGCACTAACGTTTTTCAGCACATAACCGGAAGGCATTTCGCTCTCACATCCTTTTAAAATAATGGGTATGTAAGCTAAAATGTTGTTTGTAAGAGGTGTGTTTTGTTTAAATGCTAGGTAAGAAATGGAGTGCAAAGTAAAATATTTTTGGAAATCATGGAGAGTCAGAGTTTGAATTTTCAGGCTTGGAAGCTATAGTGTGTAAAGCAAATCCCAACACAGGGTGCATCATGTGAAGTTAGGGTGATGGAGCGTGAGTATTTACCTGTCTACTCGACTCTTGAGAGTACCAATGCATACCGTTGTATAACCACTTTCACTCTGACAAAAACTCACAAAGAAGGACCTTCTCTTAAGTTCCTCCCTCTCTCTCTCTCTCTCGCTCTCTCTCTCTCTCACACACACACACACACACACACACACACACACACACACACACACACACACACACACACAGAAACCCTCACAGTAGGCTGCCATCTGTTCTCACCAGTCAAGCTTTTCTTGGCGGCCCCTCAGGCCCTGGGATACAATCAATGACTTTCTCTCTGTCTCACTCTGTCACACACTCACACAGGAGAACACAGAACACAACCATGCACAGGGCGGACAGTCTGAGAGGTCGCAATCAGACTGATGAACTCACTACTCTGTTGCTCTCCAAAAAAGTCTGAAACATCCGAGAGCATCTTCCAACAATTCCAGATGGTGAATGTCAAAATAAATCATCTGTGCTTCTGCAAAAAATGGAGAATTGTTTATCAGAATATGTTTTATTTTTGCTTGTTTTGACCAAACCAACTAGTCAAAAGTTAGAATGAGGTGTTATTTTGAAAGCAGTTGTATTAGAAAATTGATGGAAAAAACTAAAAGTGTTTTTGCACATTGTGCTGAATTTGTGCACCATATATGATGCCATGATAAAATAATTCAACACTTTCAACCTTTGTCAAATTAATTTAAAATATTGCAAAATTTCCTATGTCCTTTGAGCCAATCGGGTCACATCGAAGCTTTTGATTATTTGCCCTCCTTTGTGACGTCCTATGCCAGAAATGTGTTTTCCCTTTTTTTTTCTTTTCTTTTTGCAGATATGCAGTACATTGATCTAATTTTCCCACAGGCTTTTCAGCCTTTTTCAGCCTCAACTATTTGCTTTGAATTTAGCTCTTCTTCTTTTATTTTCTTTGTGCATATCAACATTAGGCAAGTTCCTCATCTGCAATTTAGAATTTGTTCTACAGCTCAGGGACACACTGTCAGCTTGTGTTCCGGTTACACTTCCATAGGAGCATTTAAGTATTATTGTCCCAACAATAAGAGTGTAAAGATTAAAAAACTAATTATTTGAAGGACTAGGTCACTCAATTTAGATTCAGATTTTGGTAATCAAACCAAATCTGATTTTAAAAGTGAAGTGTTACCATTCTTTTGGTAAACATTGAGATAATAAGAATAGAACTACACGAGTCTCCACAGCAATCATACCAAGAAACACATACACACTGACAGTGCTCTTTAACTGCTGTGTCCTGTCATTTGCGACTTAAAAAAGTGTAACGACTAAGTCAGGCAATAAGAGGCAGAGATCAAACAAAACACTTCTGAGTAATGTTATTGTACAACAGGTTCTCAGTGCTCCGTTATGATTTTTTGTTACATGAACATAAAGCAGACAAATGAAAAGACTCTGCGTCATTCATCATTTACCAAACAATCCACAGATTATAGCGAAGAGAAAGGTTATGACAGCCACACAGGCAGAGTCAACTCTGTTTAAAAAAAGAATGGGCGGAAAGAAAAGATATAGAGAAGATTGTGTGTGAAATCAAAGAGTAAGCCTGGTTTTGATGTTAGTGTCATAAAGAAGAGAGTCCCACGCTCTGTATGACACTGCGCACGAACCCAGGGCTTAACAAGCACACATATAAAAACACACACACTCATGCCCTCTTACAGGCAAAGTAATGAACACATAAGCTCAAACACACACTTGGTTCCAGCAGCACATTGATACTCATTGGCTAGCAGAGTGTTTTGAAGTGTGTTCTTTGTATTCATGGTAACTCCTGTTGACTCCTGTTGCAGAACCGTGACACATGTGATTGATTAGTTGGGCGGATTCCCACAGATCAAAACCACTGCAGTAAAAAGGGATTTAATGTAGTGGCTCCTTCACAAAAATGCTTTACTTCTAATTGTACTTCTTTTCTTATAATATATTATATATGCTGCCTCATTACTGTTATGTCTTTTACATAAACCTTGTTTTTATCTTGGCAAACCACATTAGGAGACAGAGCGGAGAAGTAAGGAAAAGTCTGACGAGGACATTGTTTGTTCCCTGCAAAGACAGAGGAATTCCTGTACAAATGCCAAAACAAAAATGTTTTGTTACGGCAAAAAAGCAGTGTACTACAAGGTACTTGTGGTCTTGGGCTCTCAGTGGGAAACTGTAGCACCAATTTGGTTGATATTTAGTGAATGATTACTGCCAAAGCCAACCGTTTAAATGTTGTTAAGTTTGATTGTTGTGTTCTTTTCTCGAGTCATATGCCTCGAACAGGGAACTCACACTTGCCAATGAAGACATAACAATTGTGAAAGAAAACAAAACTTTGATTGACAAAACATTTTTATCTGTAGCTGCAAAAATAAGTTTGTTCAAGTTGTGTTTCAAGGAAAATTCATCATACAAGCAAATGTAAGCATTTGGTAACATGCCATTTCCCCCAAAGGGTATTTATCACGTGGAAATGATACCCTGCATGTCGCCCTGTGTCTGAAGCTCCCAGTAATGGCCGTAACAGCATCATTCATGCAGTCTTAGAAACTATGTTTAAGCAATGCCTTCATTCACTGATTATTTTATCTCTCCAAGCCTCCCTCCACTGCCACACAATAATGATTCCTATCATCTAAATCCTCTCTGGCCTTTATTTCATTCTCCCTTTCCTCTGTCTCTCTGGTGCATAGCTTGATAGCTTGTCCTCCCCCACCTCTCATGTTTCTCACTGTCCCTTTTTTCATTCATCACATATCTCATCCTCTATGTATGTGTGTGTGTGTGTGTGTGTGTGTGTGTGTGTGTGTGTGTGTGTGTGTGCGTGTGCGTGTGTGTGTGTGTGTGTGTGTGTGTGCGTGCCAACTCTTTCATTTACAGCTTTTTCCGATTGCGAAAGCACAGTGGGCACAACTAAAACCACATGTGCAAAACTCTTAACACAGTGTGCACTGCAGAAGTCCATGTGTTCCAAACAGTGTTTAATTTTTCATTCATTTCACACAAAATGCATTCAGTAACCACTTTTACCAAAACTCAAGAGCTCTTCTACCATTCATAGACAATAATCTGCAAAACACTGTGTATTTCTGGCAAAATGTTTAATTGCTAAGACACTGTTTTCAAAACTCTTAGGAACTCATTCAAAACAAAATATTTGATTCTACATTTACCTTATTGAAATTGTGGAAGAATATTACCAATAATATGACTACTATATAAAATAAATTGCTTATTGAATTTCAGCTAAAAGCACGAAACTTGAAAATAAAATATTACAATTATTTTTTACGTAATTGTTCCGCAAGGATAGAAATCGAAGGGCAAGAAACTTCTGTTATTGTAGTTGTCAGGGATAATGTGGCTTTCCACTGAATCTCAGACTGGTTTGGTGCATACCTCCATACAGAGAAAAATAAAATACCCGTACAATACGATGTTTATCACTGTACAATTTGAGGCTCAATGCTGAAGATAGGGAGGAACCTAACAGTTCTCACCCACTCTGTATGAGAGATTATACTCTGTTAATTTTTTTTTATTATTTTTTATGTATTACAGCCCTGGAAAAAGGAAACTCTTGAAACCGAACCTAACAATCCTTTTTCAAAACAGTGTTTAGCATCAAGATGATACACACATGCACCATTTGAATTACTCTTTCAAAGCAGCAACAGCACGTGGATGTGCTTTATGCAAAACACAGATGTTTTTAGAACTTTGTAAGGTTTTTGAATTTACAGTTTTTTTACGATCGCTAAATCACAGTGGGCACAACTGGAACGACAAGTGCAAAACTCTAACAACAGTATGCAGAGCAGCGGTTCATTCGGACCAAACTGTAGCTCGTTTTTCATTGCTTAAACACAATTTTCAAAACTCTACACACCTATCTCATGGCTTAACCACAGCCTGCACAACAATGTGGATTTCCAACACTTTTTTCAAATGCTAACACACTGCTGCCACAACTGTAAACCACACATTCAAAACAGAATTAATGCCTTTCAAATACTGTGGATTGCAATTTCAACTGAAACACTAAGATGTCTTGTTTTAGACTTGTTAGTGAACATATATACAGTATAAAGGGAAAGCTCAAAACTATATTTTTTTTTGGAAATGGACCAACGAAGACAGGTTGTTGGAGGTAGAAGAGTGGCAGTGAGAGTGTGGATGTGTTGAGGAAGACCTAGAAGACATAGAGCTGTAATGTCTGATGAAATACAGTAAGGGCAACACTGATAGACCCTG
>CM049402.1:19240000-19322500 GCA_026929865.2 Hyperoplus lanceolatus | reverse complement strand
TGTACATAGAAATTGTGCCTGCTACATCTTTAAACAATTACTACAAACACGTTTATCAGACTGATACATACTATTTTCTAACTAAAAACACATTTTAGTGATTGCAAAATCCCCCCGTCTCACTCACACATTGAATCTGGCTGTGTGCTATTAAAACCTTTGATTATTTTTTTCTAGTTTTCAATAAAATGTTGATGAGGTGTCCATATTTTGTTCACACCCCCCGAAATGTCATCCCCAAGTAAGAGTGGCGGATGCAGCTGAGACAGGAAAACATTTCCATAACCCTTAAAAACCAAATGCGCAAATGAACAACCAGCGACCAACAGTCTGATGAAAGCTTAATTCAAAGCTTTGTGACATGGGTATTGGTTTTTATTTATGTGTCCTAAACTGTGGACTCCCGGTGCTGGCGTCAGTCACTCAGCTGGAGCCATAATGGCCGACGGAGAGACACACAGTCTCATTATGGCTTTTATTTGACTTGGATGACTTTCCTTCTGTTGGAAGAAATAACAAATAAATATCATGGGGGGTAAACAAAACGTTAAAAGATTTATTAGCCTATGAAATATGACTTTTTAATGTTTTTTCTTTATCTTGTTATTTTTCTCCCTTTGTTGTCTTCATCTTCCAATCTGTTTGTCAGCAGTCACACAGAGGAGGGAGGGCCATTTTAAAGGGATGCAAATAATAGAGATAAACAAGATAGATTCATGGATATAGTTTGGTAGTTTGGCTAACAGAATTATAGAGAATGATAGAGAGAGGGAATGTGGGATGGAGAGAAAGAGTGATAACAGCTTTGCTTTCTATGTGTTTCCTATTGCACCTTCAACATCAGCATGGGTGCCATAAAAACAGAAAGAAAACCTTCAGAAAAATCCCATTCCAACCCACAAAGTGTCAAAACCCTCAAAACACAAAGTGTTAACAGGACAGAATGTTTTCCGGCTGTGCTGCATATTAAAATATCATGATACCATTCCTGTCTGTCAACTGTTTGCCTTTTATTTGTGCTCCTTCAATACCGCAAGCGCTGAGCAATATTGCAGATAAAAGCACATCTTTTTCTTTGCCTTAAGAGTATATAATGCCAGACACATACTTTTCCCATCAGCGCTTGGGGAGAGAAAACGGGCAACGCTCATGTCTTGTCAAACAAAAGGAATTAGCCAGAAAACACAGGGCTGAGTGGGGAACGTCCAAAACGATGAAACCTTGTTAGTTTGAGGAAATGAGTTTTCTGTTTTCCGAGCACGGCTCCCCAATTAACATTCACAGCCCTAATAAAAGTTGATTGGCTCTAGAATAATGCACAACCAATTTTCCTCCTGTGTACGTGAGTGTAAATTAGATGGAGTAAGCATATACGGTATGGATGTGATGGTTTATGTGTGTGTGTGCGACTGCATGTGTATGTTTATTCCAAGGTGTGTGTGAGTGTGCGAGTGTATGTTTATTCCAAAGTGTGTGTGTGTGTGTGTGTGTGTCGCGTGCGTGTGTGCCTGTGTGTGTGTGTGTGTGTGTGTGTGTGTGTGTGTGCACGTGTGTGTGATTGTACATTTGTGAAAATTGACCAACAAGACGCAGTGCTTCTTAGTACCGTGACAGGAAAATGTTATGAATACGGTTGGTGCATAATTACCTTTCACCACAGAAAGGTTGGCTGATTTCCATGGTATGTGTGTGTGTGTGTGTGTGTGTGTGTGTGTGTGTGTCAAGGTCAAACAGAACAGTCCAGGCAGAGGTCTGTTGGTCTTTTCTGTGGCCCTCAGTTGTGTGTGTTTGTCTAACATGTGTGGTCATGTATTTGTGTGCTGCCGCTGATTGCCTTCGTTAGCATGAGTGTGTGTGTGTGTGTGTGTGTGTGTGTTCACAATGCAATTGCATGTGTGTGTCTGTGAGTGTATGAGTATTCAACTCAGAACTGACTGGCAGGGATATAGGGTGATTAGCTTGTCTGATGTTTCAAACCTCTCTTTCTCTCTCTCTCTCTCTAATTACATTGTGCTTTCCGAAGCCGGTTTGCCTGCCAGGCCTTCTCCTCAACAAACAACACTAATGGAGTAAAGGCCAGGCCGTCATGTCATGTCAGAAATCATTTGGCTCATTTCGGTATTCATTATGGGGGAAAGAAAAAGGAAAACAAAAACTTACCATGGCCGCTGTTCAGTGCGTGTGTGAAAGAGAAAAAGGAAGAGAGTCATCACTGAGAGGAAGAAAAAAATAAATGCGTTGCTTGATGGTGGTTTTAAAAAGAGTGTGTGTTTGTGTGTGTTTGTGTTCTCAGGTTTCTCAGAGTAGATGTGATTGCTTCATTTTTCTGCCAGAGCACAATGTGCTGTTGGAGGGCTAAAGTTACGTTTTAAAAAAGAGAGAAAAAAAACACACACACACACACTGGTGTTTTATTCAGATTCTCTTATCCTCCTCTTCTCTTGTTCTTTCCCCGCCACTACCTCTCCATTAATCACACACACACACACACACACACACACACACACACACACACACACACACACACACACACACACACACACACACACATACACACATACACTTCAAGGCAGTAGATGGACTCGTGCCAGCACTGTTTCTGACAGCTCCTTTTGTCTTTGAAGCTCTTTGGACCAAATTGTTCCACTGATCATGAATGTCATATCACCCTCTCTCTCTCTCTCTCTCTCTCTCTCTCTCTCTCTCTCTCTCTCTCTCTCTCTCTCTCTCTCTCTCTATCTCATTTCTCCTTCTGTGCCTTTGTACTCTAACTGGCTCTACTATGTGCATGTTGGTGTTTGTGTGTGGCATAGATCAAATGTTTGTGGTTTCTCTTTATAATTTTTAGTTCTATATATGTTTCAGTGCCTGAAATATCTCAATTAATGTCTCAATTAATGCCTCTCTCTCTCTCTCTTTCTGTCTCTCCATCTCCAGAGACCTCAGCGAGAATCAGATTCAGGCGGTTCCGAGGAAAGCTTTCAGAGGAATCACAAATGTCAAGAACCTGTAAGCAAAACGACTCTCTTCCCAAACCCTCTATCTCTCTTTTCCATTCTGTTTTCTGTTTTATCAAGCCCAATTTATATCATTATCTCACAAAAGAAAGTGTATCAGAATTCTTACTGCAGTTAATCATAACGTTCCTTGTCAACCTCTTACACCTCTCTGACCAGCCACTGTATATGCCTCAGTTAGTACAAACAATATCAATCAAGCATTTCACAACTTCTGTTAGGAATTATCCATGGATTAAATCTCTAATAATGCTGTTCATATTTTAGACCTTATCGCTAATAATTGGATGAAATCAGCGCTATTTCTTGTTCCGCGACCGGAAACAACTTGGACCTGACACACAAATTAGGTTGAGATTAACTGTGCTCACTGCAAGTGCACATTTTCCAGTTCCATATGATTTCATCTGTGATTTCCATCCAACCTGCACCTCCTCAGACAGTTAGCATGCTGCTTTTCACCCTTTACCCCGTCCTACTCCCAGTTTTCTTCTTTATTTTTGCCCCAAATTCCCTCTTTTCTCATCACCACCTTCGCCCTCCTACTCAGAGGTGTTGTCCTCGCGTCAAGAGCTCGATAACCCCCCTGTCGTTTATTCATGATGCCCTAATCCCCAATAGTCAGATCAATACGCTCCCCAATCAATGCTTCTCATCGATAAAGGCTGATCGATCTGGCCCGATGTTGCATAGGAAAATATTACGGCAAACTCTTGGGGTTAAAACAAGGTCCTCAACGCTAGAGAGTTCGATATAAGGTTAGATAGAATGGATGCCAATAGAGTAGAATGGAATATATTAAGATAGAATGGTTAATGCAGTGACCGGGGGGCAGATTGTGCTTTCTGTCGAATGGTTCAGATTTTCTAACAGTATCAGATTTGCTTAACAAATCTTCTTTGTGTAAATAAGAGTTCTGCTGCTGTGTTTTATCGGCCGTGACTGACATGACAGAGGGAAGGAATAAAGAAACAGTGCAGAGCATAATAAGTACAAGATGCAACATGATAGTAATCCTCCTGGATGTTCCCCAACCCTTATTTCGCTGTTAACGCTGTTGACTGACAAAAAAAGACTGAACAGTATTCTTTTGGCTGAATGAAATATAAATTAGACGAGAGAGGGGAAGGGAAAGAGATGTAATCGTAATATACAAATTGTGTGTAGCTTTGATTTAGTTGCGATATGAACCAACGATAATGACACATTTTTATAACGAATGCAATTTGTGGGGAGAATGCGTCTTGATGCAAAAATGGGACATATTTTATTGCACAGCCTATCAACTTTATTTGTTGTATTAATTCATGTACTGAAGTAGCGCTAGGTGAAAATACATAATTTGACTTTATTCCATTATGCCAATGATTATCATGTAAAATGAGTGAGAGCTCCAGAAAATAGCTACAGAATTGATTTTGTGGTAACATTGTTTTCTTTGCTGCTGTTCAAGAATGAGCTGTGAGTTTAATCTTCTACGTCAACATGGCTGAAAAGACATGACCAAAAGAACTGAAAATTAGTTTCAGTTCTCAATCTCAATATGCTGGAGAGTGGAGATTATGCTTCTAAATGAACCTTCTTGTGAGACTGTTTTCTCTACAAGAATTATGTTAAACACAGTCTGTAGCTGACAAGTGCAGCTAATTGCCATCCAATCTTGGTAGCTGTGTTTGCAGCAGTGATTAAATTACTTTAGATAAGAGAGTATAAGAGTCTCTTACCAACTGAGGAGTCCCCAGGACTTTCAGCTCTAGACTATTAGGGTTGGCACAGTCATCACAACATTTCACCCCACTGGCAAGAATACTGCTTAGCTAAGCTTAGCGATGCATGTAGCACCTTAAAATGGGAATTTATGTATATCCTTGAATGGCTAAGATCTATTTCTCTGTAGCACTTTTTCATTGGGCAATTTGTGAATTGATTAATATGCATCTTGCTACAGATCAGTAATTCAGAGTTGGGCGACAGGCAAATGTGCTTTTCTGGTTAGTTTCCTCTCCCCAGAGTGATGTAAATTCAATATGGCCGCCAAAGTTCACAGGAGATTATTACTCTTAAGTGAAATGGACCTGTGTGTGCATTTGTGTGTGTGTGTGTGTGTGTGTGTGTGTGTGTGTGTGTGTGTGTGTGTGTGTGTGTGTGTGTGTGTGTGTGTGTGTGTGTGTGTGTGTGTGTGTGTGTGTGTGTGTGTGTGTGCGCGCGCAAGTGAGTGCTTGTCAGCTCGCATGGCTGGCCTCCAAACCTCTCAGGTTCATGTCGGGCTGTGATCATCAAATCCACTTTCCCTCCTTACATCGGCCACAATCCAAACTAAGCGCTGCGCACTACCTTGCCTCTTTTACCTTTGACTCACTCAAGTATTTCACAACCTTTTTTTAAAGTACAGTGCCAGAAAACAACGGAGTGTGGAGTAAATCACATCTCCGTTTGCAATGTTTCGGCGCATTGCATGTAGTTATTAATGTCATACACCAGTACTTATCCAGGGAAGGTTTTGCTGAGCTTGCACGCTTTTATTTTTTTGTTAATTCCCTGCATCACATTCATATTTTAGCACACATTTACACCTGGGAATTGCCCAGTATAAGCACACAGCTTTCAAACCGCTGGCCCACTGAGCTGCTCCAAATGCACAGTGTGTGAAATTCAATGAGTTTCCAGACTTTTGCACATTGGATATATTCCACTCTAAAACACTACACACTTTGCCCTTACCTTTTTAACAGCAGAATCTCCCACTTAGCACAGCTCTTCACTTGCTGCCAAAGCCATAAAGTCATATCAATCAAATGTGACGGTAAAATTGGCTATTCCCCCCATGCTCAAATATTTTGCGCTAAATTGCTTTGACCTACAAAGTGAATCATTTCACTGTATTTTTTATTTTATTTTTATTTTTGGCAAAATTTGAAGTGACTGAGGCATATGAAGATTATTCATTTCTCCCTCCGCCATTTGTGGCCAATTTGCATCACCTTCTCTTTCCAATTCTCCTCATCTTTCTCTTTCTACTTTCTCCTCTTGTCAGCGCAACCTTCTTACCCTTTCCCTTTTTACTCGCACCCTTTTTTCATTCCACCTTTATTCCATTCCCTCTTTTCATCCCCCCCTTAAAATTGCATCACTTTCCCTGTTTCCTCCTTTTTTCTGTCTTCCATCACCTCTCACTCTCTCCTCTTACACCCCTCATCATGTCTTCATCCTCAATCCTTCTGTCCAACCATTTTACTCACCCTTCATCTATCGTTCTTCCTCTTGACTCTTTTATCCCGTCATCTGTCTCTCAATCGTTTGTCTGTCCTCCCCTTTTCCCTTTTGGTCTTTTTTTTCTCTTTTTCAACTTATCTCCTTTTTTTTTAAATCTCTATTTTTTTCCTTTCATTTTTTTGGTCTTCCATACCATCCTCTTATTGTTTACTCTATTTCTAATTCCCAGCTCCCCTTCAACTACTTTATTTAAGGGAGGGGCCCCTTCAATGATCTTCTTCTTATTTCTTTCCTGTCCATTCCCCTCTTTTTCCCTTTTTACCCCCCCCTCCATCCCTCCTTCCATTAGACAAGGTGACTCCTGCAGTTAAAAGGCTCCAACCCACCATTATACCACAGAGTAGAAAAACCTTCATGACACTCCGTCCCTGGTGGACACAGCATTGATTTTCTCATATGTCTCTCCCTCTCTCTCTCTCTCTTTCTCTATTTCTCTCTCTCTCTCTCTCACTCACTCACACTTTGTCTCTCTCCCCCCTCACTTTCTCCCGTTTCTCTCTCACTCACTCTCAATCTGTGTCTCTCTACCTTTCACTTGCTCCATCTCTCAGAGGGCAGGGTCTGTATCTTGCTCTTGCGGTCGTTCCCTTTCATGCTGCTTGGTGGCCAGCACAGTATCGTACACCATTTATCGCACTTCTTTCACACACACTCACACACACACACACCCCTTTCGACCCTGCTATCAGATTGACAGCTTTGCTGAAACTGCCAAGAACTTGGCAAACACGATTACTGTAGGTCTTTGCTAACCTAAGGAGACAGGTATATGCCATATATCTGTGCGTAGCTGTTTGTTTGTGTGTGTGTATGTATGTGGATGTGTGTGTGTGTGTGTGTGTGTGTGTGTGTGTGTGTGTGTGTGTGTGTGTGTGTGTGTGTGTGTGTGTGTGTGTGTGTGTGTGTGTGTGTGTGTGTGTGTGCGTTTTCCCCTATACATTGTGCCGACTGCTGGTCCTGTCATTCCCCTAAATTCAACCTGTCTGTCAAACTGCAGATGATAAAGGTAAATGTAGAGTAAGAATTGATAGAAAGTATAGTGCCAACAATTCCTTTAACACGCTCTCTGTTATATGGTTTTATTTACTATACCTCTCATGTATTGGCTGCTTACGTTATTGTATCTAATCATATCTAAACAGATTTCATAGTTTCTAATCTGGTTTCATCATGCCTCGTCTGGCCTTGCCAGGAAAGTGGCACATGTTAACCACACCAGTGAATGCCCAACAATGTTGTTTCTTTGGCATCTAAGTCCACTTCTTAGTTGTCCTTATGCTGCTTCTGCACTTAACAAAATCAGGATGCAGCAAAGCATATAAGAGAGTGCTGGTGTCTGTAAAACAAGAGACCATAGAATCGCACAATGATTCGACAAGTAATCCGTGTCAAGTGTGATCTCTGGTGGCGTGTTCAAGCTGTTCACTGGAAGTGACAAACGGAAAACAATAGCAAACTATAAGTGACATTCTCACAGCCCGGCAGTTACTGCTACAGTTTATGTTTGCCATGGGCAGAATGTTCAATAAGAACGTTTAAACTGCATCGTAATTTCCCAAGGACATTGGTGAAATCATGAATGGAAACTCTGACATCAAACAACTGACAACATTGTTTCACATGTTGCAAAGACCTTGTTTTTAATGGGCAGTGTCACAATTCATTCGCTTCAATTCAAATTTCTATTCATCCCTCAGGGTGCAATTTGAGGCAATTCGAGGCAAGCTGATTTTGCAGACATAACAACATAAAATCCAGATACACAATTAATCCAGCCGCTTAAATGCAAAGTGAATAACAAAAAAATACGCTAAATATATTCACATGAAGATAAAAATCAAATAAAATCAGACATTACTGTGCTATCATCCAAAAAAAGTGACCTGAACAGGTGGTTATTTTCTAACAACAAATGTTGAATTGTCTTTATCTGACATGCATATCTATATAATACACCATAATACCATATTATTTTGTCTAGTCTGACTCCTATTTAAACCTGTTTTATTTAGACACTACTTAAAGGTCATACTGCAGTATACAACGCTTATAGTGTAGAGAGACAGAGAAGCAGAGATGCAAATGTGGTCAACGAGAGATATGTGTTGTAGTTATAGTCACACTGAAATTGCACCACTGTGAATGTAACATGTAATATCTTCAAACAATACAAACATATGGTATATTAGCGTAAGAACAAAAAGGAACACACACACGGCTTTGCTTCTTTGCCTCACTTCTTCCTGTCATCCTCTCCTCGCTCTTCTACCTCGTAAAACGCCTCCCCGCTTCACGCTCCCCTACCCACAATGCAGTGCAGGATGGCCGTTTGTTTGAATTATGACTACAGCGCCTTAGAGAGAGGTGAGAGCATTGTGTCGGCTGCGTGCACACACATACACACACACACACACACACACAGACACACACAGACACACAAACACACACACGCACATGCACACACAAACACACACACGTTTTCACCTGCACTGTTGTGTGTCTTTGTCATTGCAGATGTTTGCCTTCAGTTGTTTCTAGGTTTACCACAATTCCAACTAGAGCCAGGCATATGTCAAGCGAGTGAGTTTGAAAATACAACAGAACAGATTAGTAATGTGCCTTTATTTGATAGGAGAACATCCAGAAATTACTAGGAGCAATATTGCACACAAGTTCACAATGTAATATATTCCTCGCTGAAGAAATGTATGGAATAATGGCAGAGAAGACAGAAGAGACTATAGCCAGCTTCTGTAGACTTCCCATCAGTCTTTGCACGACCCCCCCTCCCCCGCTTCTCCTTAAATGGCAGGATGTGGTTAATTCATTAAAGGTCGTGCCCAGCGGAGACAGGACTAGGAAAATGTCAATAGCTCTGTCTGAATTGTGGCATATTTTGCTAGACAGCATACCACCCCCAAACACTGTGCCTTTTTCATCACAATGATAGGATTTGCGATTTTCAGTTTTGACTATTTGAAATGCATTTAAACTCCCACTTGGAGAAACACAGCCTTCAAAGTGTAATGGTTAGTCCCCGTTAGAAACAGAGATATCTCTGCTGGTTTTTCTGTTGACTGTCAAATTCAGTTTTTCAGAGTTTTGCAATGTTGCCAAGGTTTTTCTTGAACTTTGACATGAGACAATTGTGTTACCATATTTTTTGTTATACTCCTATTTCTCACAGCTAACAGAGTTTTAAAATGTATAAATCCACTTCAGAGAAATGTATGTCTGTATTTATTTTCTTTATTATTCAATATGCTGAACATTGTAGATGGAAAGCACTTGGTGTCCTTGTACAACATGAAGCAATCTTTCTCCGGAACACAGTCAATAGTGGTTGGACATCACATGCCTTCCTGTACCCTTGAATATCACTAAAAGCAGAGACTCATCATTTGCAAGTCAAGCCTACCCTGTAGTGCACAAATCAGTCAATTACTGCATTAAATCTGCATGCGGTGGCAGCCATTGCAGATGTCCGTCCTCCCTGCATTAGTCCTATGTCAGCAGTATGGTTGGTTTAGCCAACATTTGCTCTTGAAGAGGAGTCAACAGCACAGCAAACCGGCATTGATTTTTCTTACTTATACTGATGTGTTGGCATTGTAATGTTTTTTTTAGATCAGAGGAGATAGGGAGAGGTGGTAAGACATGTTTTAAAGCAAATGGTCAGATGTATAGAATAGTAATAAATAGAGGAAGACAAAGACAAGTCATCAAATCAACCTTAACCATGTTGTCTTCCTCTCACCCCTCCCGTGTCAGTCTTGGGACTTCTGTTAGATCCATATATTTATTCTCAATTATTTTCTTTTTGGGATTGTAATCTCTAACTTCCTCCTTCTTTACTACTCTTTAGTCCATTACTGTCCTTTCTCAAAAAATATGTTGATTTATGTTAATACCCAGCAGATATTAATATTTTTAGGAAAGTTTTTTTGACCACATATTTTTACAGACATATTTCCTTCGTCAATAAAATAATGTCTTTGTTCAAACGGGAAACCTGGGTTCATTGTCGTTTCCTATTTTGAGCAAGCATTATTTGCTAATACGCATTGGATGGAAACCAACCTAGTGTATCCTCCTTCCTTTCCCCTGTCCCTTCATTAATTACTCAGTCCGTAGTGGTGGCTCAGTGATGGATTCATGGAGCGGCAGGGTTGCTGGGTGTGTGTGTGTGTGTGTGTGTGTGTGTGTGTGTGTGTGTGTGTGTGTGTGTGACTGCTTCCCCTAGCTCCAGATGGTAGCAAAGGGAAGCATTGAATCAGTCTGTCAATAGGCCTTATGATAGACATGATTAAACACATTAGCTAATTATATTTAAGGAAATTAAATTGTGGACCATCACCCCTTTCTATCCCCTGTAACAAACATCTGAGATCAGAACACATAAAAGCACACAAACGTAAGGACTTTGAGTGCAACATGATGGCACAAACATAGAGAGCTCACACACACACAGACACACGCAGACACAAACACACACACACACACACACACACACACACACACACACACACACACACACACACACACACACACAAAGTAAACCCTCATGCCAGATTGATACCAATCATGTCACTGCTAATCAGGGTGCTTTGTGAACAAAGCTGTCAGAGGAATCCAATCATATCACAGATGATGGAATCGTTTACTGGGGATGGGGTTAGTAGATGAAGTACATGGCCACCAATATCAATCCACTAGTTATTCTCCATTCTAGCAAAATTACAGTTGTGAGGTTTCTCAAGCACAGTAATTTTATGTTCTCAAAATTATCTAAATATAATCCCCGTAGTGTAGAGTACAAGCTGAAGAGATGAAGACATTTCACCACTCGTCTAACAGTCCTTGGCTACAGAGGTGGTTAGTCCCACAGCCCCACGCCAAGATGTCTTGAGTGTCACTGAAATGGAGTGAATTGAGTAGACTTGTGGAGGACTGGAATACTAAATCCAGATTGTTTTTTATAGGTAGTTTGTCAGTGCCTTCCATATCAACCCATAGGACACTTACAAAAATGATACAAATGAGCATTTTCGGTAACACTTTATTTGAAGGCGTATACATAACGCTGTCATAAGACTGTCATAAGACTGTCATTACACTGTCATGACATATGTCATGAACATTATGAATGGTTATGAATGGTTATGACTGTTGTCATAAAGTGTCATTCGGTAAATTATGTCACGTTTAATGACACATTGACATTGTATGAGATGACAACCTGACATAAGCTAAGACAAAATAACTTGTCGATGTCTTGGTAATGACAACCTGACATAAGCTAAGACAAAATAACTTGGTAATGACAACCTGACATAAGCTAAGACAAAATAACTTGGTAATGACAACCTGACATAAGCTAAGACAACATAACTTGTCCGTGTCTTTGTAATGACAACCTGACATTAATGAAGACAAAATATCTTGGTTATGTCGACTTGACATTAACCAATAACATGACCTGTCATAAACATGTAATAGTAGGCTTAATAATCAAATGTAAAAAAACTATTTTGATTTATGTTGTAAGATTACATTAAACTGTCATATGTGGAAGGTTTTGATATTGACTGTCATGAGACCTTTATTATACTGTCATGGATGTTTCTGTCGGCCTGAAGTAAAGTGAAACAATTTGGACAGTTTATTAACATGTCATGAAGCGTTATTACACTGTCTAATGCCTTTATAACAGGCTCATGAATGATTCTGTAGGACTAAAGTAAAGTGAAACAATTTGGACATTTCATTAACATGTCATGAAGCGTTATTACACTGTCTAATGCCGTTATAACATGCTCATGAATGATTCTGTTGGCCTGAAGTAAAGTGAAACAATTTGGACAGTTCATTAACATGTCATGAAGCGTTATTACACTGTCTAATGCCTTTATAACATGCTCATGAATGATTATTTTGGCCTAAAGTAAAGTGAAACAATTTGGACAGTTCATTAACATGTCATTAAGTGTTATTACACTGTCTAATTTTGACATTGACTGTCATGAAACCTTTATTATACTGTCATGAAGTATTGACTTTACCTCAAAGTGAAACAATTTGGACTTTTCAGTAAATATTATTACACTTAATTATACACACAACAGTGTTAACTGCAGTAGTATCCCCTTTATAGATGTAACATGAAGCATATCAGTATTACATGTGGAAAATACCTTAACAAAAGCAATATAAGTCAAGACAGTCTGTTTTATTGGCATTGAGACACTAAACAAAAAATATATACATACACTTAAGAACTACTACTTTAAAATCAAATGCACTTTCCAGTCCTTAAATTAACAATCCAGAGATTGTATGTTATATAATATATGTTATAATGGCTGCTAAAAATCACCAGGAAGAGATCAGCTTAAACACAAAAGGAGGGCAAATGGCACTCAGCCTTCAAACTTTGTAGGCATGTTAGCTTCAGCATACAACTAGTGCAAACTTGTAAGTGAATTACGGTGCTTAAACAGGCAGATTGCAGATCAGCAAATCATAGAGCTATTAGCACACACAATAATAACAGAAATATACATTAGATCAGGTTGAAGTAAATAAAAGATACATAAAATAAAAGAGACTGTGTAGGCCTACTGCCCTGGCAGTGCGTAGTATGGAGCACGACAGCCAGCTAACATTTAAAAGCCCAATAAAGAATAAAAGACACAATGCTTGACTTCTCTTGTTTCTTCGTGAACCTAGTATTGGTAGGTTTTTCTTTGTAAAACTGTAACATAGACATGAAAAAATAAATCAATATACACACAGTACCAGACCTATACAGACAGTAGACAATACACAGTAAGTAGTATATGGTAAGTATACACACAGCTATGCTATTCCATTTAAGTATTAAACAACACATGACTGTAAAAATACAGCTTAGCATGTATGACAAAGTATAGTGAGCTAGCAAACAATTAGCTTCTGTAGTAGTGTACCTGCTAGCTAACAGGGCCACATGTGCAATCAAATAAACATACAAGTAGCTTACTTTACATTCTTACACCTGAAAGCTAATGTTAACATTGCACACTATCAACACTTACAGACAAATAGTCTCCAAGGCAAAGGCGTTATAAAGAAATACCCTGCAGCATTTATCTGTAGGCTATGCTGGTCCTATAGTCTGCATACAACTGTGAACAAAATGTAGGCTACATCAAACACCGGTGATGTGGCGCTAGATCCTGTATGAAACACGTGAGGGCTCACTCTGACACTTTTTCCAAAAACCAAGATAAAATAAAAATATTAACACTTCATATTCACTTAGGAAAACTGCTATATAACAATACTTGCAATTGCAATATGTCAAGACAGTCTGTGCTGCCTTAACTATAAGTCAGTAATTATTGTTGTATAGCAGTTTTTCAAAGTAAATATGACGTTTTAATATTTTCATTTTTGGAAAAAGCGTCAGAGTGAGCCCTCACGTGTTGCATACAGGATCTAGCGCCAAATCTCCGGTCGTTGCCTAGTTTACAATTTTTTTCCCAGTTGTATGCAGTCTACCGGGACATCATAGCCTATACATGCTGCTGAGTATTTCTTTATAACGCCTTTGCCTTGGAGACTATTTGTCTGTAAGTGTTGATAGTGTGCAATGTTAACATTAGCTTTCAGGTGTAAGAATGTAAAGTAAGCTACTTGTATGTTTATTTGATTGCACATGTGGCCCTGTTAGCTAGCAGGTACACTACTACAGAAGCTAATTGTTTGCTAGCTCACTATACTTTGTCATACATGCTAAGCTGTGTTTTTACAGTCATGTGTTGTTTAATACTTAAATAGGAATAGCATAGCTGTGTGTATACTTACCATAAACTACTTAGTGTGTATTGTCTACTGTCTGTATAGGTCTGGTACTGTGTGTATATTGATTTATTTTTTCATGTCTATTTTACAGTTCTACAAAGAAAAACCTACCAAAACACATGGGCTTTTAAATGTTAGCTGGCTGTCATGCTCCATACTACGCACTGCCAGGGCAGTAGGCCTACACAGTCTCTTTTATTTTATGTATCTTTTATTTACTTCAACCTGATCTAATGTATATTTCTGTTATTATTGTGTGTGCTAATAGCTTTATGATTTGCTGATCTGCAATCTGCCTGTTTAAGCACCGTATTCACTTACAAGTTTGCACTAGTTGTATGCTGAAGCTAACATGCCTACACGGTTTGAAGGCTGAGTGCCATTTGCCCTCCTTTTGTGTTTAAGCTGATCTCTTCCTGGTGATTTTTAGCAGCCATTATAACATATATTATATAACATACAATCTCTGGATTGTTAATTTAAGGACTGGAAAGTGCATTTGATTTTAAAGTAGTTCTTATTTCTGTTTTAAGTGTATGTATATATTTTTTGTTTAGTGTCTCAATGCAAATAAAACAGACTGTCTTGACTTATATTGCTTTTGTTAAGGTATTTTCCACATGTAATACTGATATGCTTCATGTTACATCTATAAAGGGGATACTACTGCAGTTAACACTGTTGTGTGTATAATTAAGTGTAATAATATTTACTGAAAAGTCCAAATTGTTTCACTTTACTTTAGGCCAAAATAATCATTCATGAGCCAGTTATAAAGGCATTAGACAGTGTAATAACGCTTCATGACATGTTAATGAACTGTCCAAATTGTTTCACTTTACTTTAGGCCAAAATAATCATTCATGAGCATGTTATAAAGGCATTAGACAGTGTAATAACGCTTCATGACATGTTAATGAGCTGTCCAAATTGTTTCACTTTACTTTAGGCCAACAGAATCATTCATGAGCATGTTATAACGGCATTAGACAGTGTAATAACGCTTCATGACATGTTAATGAAATGTCCAAATTGTTTCACTTTACTTTAGTCCTACAGAATCATTCATGAGCATGTTATAAAGGCATTAGACAGTGTAATAACGCTTCATGACATGTTAATGAACTGTCCAAATTGTTTCACTTTACTTTAGGCCAACAGAATCATTCATGAGCATGTTATAACGGCATTAGACAGTGTAATAACGCTTCATGACATGTTAATGAAATGTCCAAATTGTTTCACTTTACTTTAGTCCTACAGAATCATTCATGAGCCTGTTATAAAGGCATTAGACAGTGTAATAACGCTTCATGACATGTTAATGAACTGTCCAAATTGTTTCACTTTACTTCAGGCCAACAGAAACATTCATGACAGTATAATAAAGGTCTCATGACAGTCAATATCAAAACCTTCCACATATGACAGTTTAATGTAATCTTACAACATAAATCAAAATAGTTTTTTTACATTTGATTATTAAGCCTACTATTACATGTTTATGACAGGTCATGTTATTGGTTAATGTCAAGTCGACATAACCAAGATATTTTGTCTTCATTAATGTCAGGTTGTCATTACTAAGACACGGACAAGTTATTTTGTCTTAGCTTATGTCAGGTTGTCATTACCAAGTTATTTTGTCTTAGCTTATGTCAGGTTGTCATTACCAAGTTATTTTGTCTTAGCTTATGTCAGGTTGTCATTACCAAGACATCGACAAGTTATTTTGTCTTAGCTTATGTCAGGTTGTCATAAAAAAGACATCTCATACAATGTCAATGTGTCATTAAACGTGACATAATTTACCGAATGACACTTTATGACAACAGTCATAACCATACATAACCATTCATAATGTTCATGACATGTGTCATGACAGTGTAATGACAGTCTTATGACAGTCTTATGACAGCGTTATGTATACGCCTTCAAATAAAGTGTTACCGCATTTTCTGCTCTTCCACCTCTACGGCCTATGTTATCACATTTTTGACAACATAAACTTCTGGGTTAGGGGAAGCTCTGGGTTATAGGTGAAATGAATTAACATTGATTGTTAGTAAATGATATAATGTGAACGGTTTTCTGACTGTTCTGTCAGTGTTGTCCTTCAAATTTGATGTTAGCAAAAGGACAGGTACGGAAAATGATAAGGGCTTCAATAACTTGTACCACATCTATATATCAGGCTGTGTGCCAGTATGCTTTCGGAGGGGTGGGGGCGGGGGGGGGGGCATGACTTTTAATTACATGAAACACAAACATGGCACCCACAGCCATATGTTGGCATGATATCTACACTCACAATAAGATGACATTTAGCAGATGCTCACTGTCACATTCTACAAGAAGCCAAAAAAAGAAAAGAAGATCTTGGATTTAAAACATGGCTTTTAACAACATAAGCACAACCCATCAGACTGTTCTTCTATATGTAATACTTGTATAGTGTTCCACATTGCTAATCCTAGTCATCTTTACTTATCATGCTCAATTAATCAAGTGTGGCACATCAAGGCAATTAAACAACATACCTCTAAATCACCTTTAAAATATAATTGCACCGCATCAAAGCAGATCAAAACATCTCACCACCAGCCTCTTGAAGTCTTTGGGGAGGCGTGGGGGCGTTAAAAAAAAGCTATGTTGCTCCCTTAACCTGGCCTTTGGATACAGAGTTGTTTGGTGTTTCGAGTCCAAACTGAACTTGTGCCAACTGTAACCACTAGCATTTGCTGTACTGTGCTGTGTCAACTGTTTTCAATGAACCCTGAGTGCACTGATCAAACAAAGACAATTATAGAAGTCTGGCTTTTATATAGCATTGTTTATTGTAATGCTAAATGGTTTGGTTGTACTGGTTAAGGAAGATACCACCTTATTCTGTGATGAAATAATGGTGATTGTTTTCACATTTATCTATTCTAAAGACACTGCTATAGAGCCCTTTTTACCGGCTGCGTTTTGAAATTCAGCCATATATTGAGGTGCACTTGTGGAGTACTACAGTTATATATTGTTCAGTTACTTCGAGGACGTAGATTGTTCTGGCACACTCACACAAACATGCACAACACTATAAAACCAAAAAACAAAGAATGTGTTGCTCCTGAAGCCCCGATGTCATTTCTGTCGCCCTTCGGAGGCAAACCACCTTCCTCCGGTTTCAAAGCTGACATGACTGATATACATGGTGCTGCAGTGTGCCCGAGCTAGCCTCCACACCCACGCTATGTAGAGTAGACATGTCAAGGCCATTTAAAAGGTTGATCAAAGAAAACACAAAGAAGAAATGGATTAGCAACGGACAGATGGAGTGGGAGAAGAGAAAAGGTGAAGGGGAATGAGAGACGAGAGGAGACGAGAGGGCACGAGAGGGAGAGAAAAAATGGATTATGAGTGGAAAGAGGAAGAGAAGATGCGCAGAAAAAAGAAAGAAGTCAAAGAAAAAAAGGATTAGGGACGGAGGGATCTATAGTGGAAGAGAGATGAGATGGGGAAGGGGGCAAGGAGGACAAGATTAAGGTGGAGTGATATGCTTTCATCTTGTAGTTTCTGGAGAACAGACAGTAACATGCCATGCTTGTGTGTGTGTGTGTGTGTGTGTGTGTGTGTATGTTTGGTGTGTGTGTCCATCTATATTTGTGTGAACCTTTGATTATTTTTAATATTCTTTCTACTTGTATATGGTTACATCTTTCCGTCCATGTTTATGTGTACGTATCCACATGTTTGCGTGTGTGTGTGTGTGTGTGTGTGTGTGTGTGTGTGTGTGTGTGTGTGTGTGTGTTCGGTGTCTGTGTCTTTGTCTGTGTGTATGTGTATGTGTCTGTGTGTGTCTGTGACATTCTAAATGCCACTCATTTTTCCTGGTTGAGTAATAAAAAATAAGAAGATACCTCTAAATGTCTACCCTTTGGATCTTTCTATTTGCAATCCATCCATCTACTCCTCTGCCGAAGAAGAATAGAGGGGGGGGCGGAGAGATGTAGTGGTTGAATGAATGGGAAGGAAGGAAGGAAGGAAGGAAGGAAGGAAGGAAGGAAGGAAGGAAGGAAGGAAGGAAGGAAGGAAGGAAGGAAGGAAGGAAGGAAGGAAGAATGGAGGTTCCAGGGTTGTTGGGTTCATGGATGGAGGGATGGATGGTGGGGCAGGGGAAGGTGGATTGAATACCAAGCGGCGAGCAAATTAAAGTAAAAGCAAAGGATGGATGACAGTGGGGGTACCGGGTGCATCTTGGAGTACGGGAGAGAGTGAGAGTGTGTGAGAGAGAGAGAGAAAGAGAGAGAGGAAAAGTAGGGAGGCAGAGAGGGAGGGAGAACGGGAAAAGAGAGGCAGAGTCGTGACTGTAGGTTGATTTACAGAGGCTTTCCTTTTAATGAAATTGTTTCAGTGACAGAGCCGGTAAAAGGCCCTTAATGGATTGGCTGGCCTAATGTAATGAAATTACTCCCTCTTTCACTACAGAGAGAGAGGGGGAAAAGAATAAAAGAGGACATGGGGGGTAGGGAGGAGGAGGAGGAGGATAGGAGGGGTGGGAGAGAAGAAAATGCAATTAATATTTACAGAAGAGACAAGCAGGGTGGGCTCTAGTAGCTACGTCTCTCCCGCTCACTCGCTCTCCTCCTCACCGCGTCTACCTCTCTCACCCCTCTCTCTCCTGGTGGCCAGTGTGCGCTGGCCGTGCAGCAGGGGAGGGAGGTGATAGGCTGACGGCTGGGCAGGACACTTCAGCGCACTGCTCTCCTCTCTCTCTAAAGCCTTTCTCCTTTTGCTCTCCTCCTCTCCTCCTGTCCGGGCTGACCATAGCAGCACTGAGGTGAGAGACTTAACCTGAGTGTGTGTGCTATCGTTTGGACTTGGTTATCCCTAGAGTCTTTGTATGGTGTGTGTGTGTGTGTGTGAGAGAGAGAGTGAGTTAACGCCGGTGTCTCCTACCTGCCACCTTAAGCCCACTTACTGGGGTATCACCCACACACACACACTCATTCACGGAACCTGTCTTTTGTTAGTCCCTCCCACCCAGCTGAGCGGACTTTGCATTCTTACGACTGACTCTCTCCCATCTCTCTTTCTCATCTGTGTGTGTGTGTGTGTGTTTGTCTGCGCGCGTGTGTGTGTGTGTGTGTGTGTGTGTTTGTGCTCTCTGCAGGCAACTGGACAGCAACCACATCAGCTGCATCGAAGATGGAGCTTTCCGAGCACTGCGTGATCTGGAGATTCTGTAAGTAGAGAAAAAACCCTCCGTTCTCTCACTCTTTCTCCCTCCATCTCTCTCCTTCTCGTCCTCCTCTTCCTCCCCTCATCCTCTCTTCTCCTCTAACCCGGTTCCATCTGTTGTCTGTGAACCATGGACCTGTCCTGCGCTCTCCTCTCGTCTTTCTGCCTTTGCTTTCTGTCTTTCCTGTTTTTTCATACTTGTTGTAAAAAAAATCCTTACTTACAAGTGCTCTTTCATTCCCCTTCATCTAAAGTGTATTATTATATTTTTCATCTTTCTCTTTAAAATACATCTGCTCTATGTTTTCCATTTGGAAAAAGATATTTAACTTGAAGCGTTTGTTGAGAAAATGTGGTTTCTGTGTGTAAATCAGCTTCTGTAAAGTGTTTGTGTGTGTGTGTGTGTGTGTGTGTGTGTGTGTGTGTGTGTGTGTGTGTGTGTGTGAACTGAGGTGCAGCTCTTAATGCCTGTGCGCATTGCCTGCAACGATAAAGCACAGTACCTGTTCATTCACGGGCAAATGTGTTGTCCTTGATTTCAAATACACGACACCCACACACACACACAAAGAGTATGAGAGACTGTGTATCTGCCACCTGTGCCGCTTTCTATGCACCATGTGTGTGTGTGTGTGTGTGTGTGTGTGTGTGTGTGTGTGCGGGTGATTTCCTCTGCATATGGGAATATGTTTATGTGTTTGCGTGTTTGCTTCCAGCTTATGTGTGAGTGTGTGTGTGTGTGTGTGTGTGTGTGTGTGTGTGTGTGTGTGTGTGTGTGTGTGTGTGTGTGTGTGTGTCTGATCTGTCCACATTTTTAGAGCTGCTCATTTGTCACTATGCTCAGAGGTGTGACTGCTAACAATGTCTTGGGAATGGTGTCTACGTTCTCCACTCTTGTGTATGTGTGTGGGTGTGCATCATTGTACATCAATATGTGTGTGTATATGTGTCCATTGCATGAATGTATTCTTGCATATAAGCAAATATAGTGCTTCATTGTGTTTTGCAACTGAACTCGTTTTCTAAAGGTTATGGTGCCTTCTTTTTTTATATATTTTTTAAATTAAGCTGGACAAAGTTAACACATGGGGATAAGACATAGACAGGCTTACAATTCATGGTTTGCATCAGCATTGGATCTTTTGTCTGCAGCGTTGATGCTAATGCATTCATGTTCTGCTGTATGGTGCTGGTAGGGGAAAGGTTACTTTTGTCTCTGAATATGTTAATTGGAGGTTAAAACTGTATAGGAAATAAGGCAGGGCCAACGAGAAAGAAGCACAGACTAAGAACGTCAGAGGCAGTAGAAGGAACCAGACGAAAAGAGGACACGATGATTGGGCTTGTCGGCCCTTAATACAGAGCTTAATACTAGTTGATCATTACAGCGGACATGGGTCAGTAAAGACAAGAGAGACACCCTAAGCACTATTAAAACAATGCTGAAGTTGACATTTGAACAGGAACAGGGAGCTGTTGTTTCTCATGGTTTTGAACACATTGTGAGCTGTTTTTCATCAGTTAGGCAGCCCCAATGAAGAATAGAACACTAACTGGCCAGCATCTGGAGGAAATCTTTCCCATTAACACATAAAGATCTCTTCTCTCTACCAAAGAGGCTTTGTGGGAGACCGAATATTAAAACCAGAAACCATGTTGAAATGCATGGAAATCTGTGCTGAGGACATTACACAAACCAGAGCTTCCCTTTATGAAATCTGTCAAAATCGATTTGGTAGTATGTTTCGTTCACTGGTTTTCAGGCAACAGGGCAGAAGCAAAAGCTAGGCCCCAATCAATTTGTTACTGAAATTATTGACTCCACTTTTGTGCACTAAAATTCCTTCTTTCTCATTAATGGTGCAAATGCTCAGTGGTATCCCAACTTGACAAGGATCCTGCTGTTGTGGGTGGGATTGTACTTGGTGCAATCTGGTGCTGCCAAATGTGTTCACATGAATGATTAAAGAGAGCAGAGGATACGGTGGAAAAATGGCTCAATACATGGCTCACAGCAACAAATACAATAATTGAATATGTTTGTTTTAAAAGAACCAAGGGCATTTTATTGAGGTTTTTGTTTAATATCCGCAGATTTATTTGAATTTGCTGCAAGAAAAAAGAAGTATACTTTACCATTTCTCATTCAACCTGTCATGATCCCCTGTCATAGGTTTTATTTCCTTTGCGCAAAATAAGCTTTTTTGATTCCCCTGTCTCACTTTTTGCTCAGTGCACAATGGAAGTGATCGGGGGCAGATAGAGGGGGATCAGCAGTGCGAGATACAACATATTAGCAATTCATAAGACTCTGACAGCTGAGTACTCGGCAGGATTTACAATTCACTGTAAATACGAAGCTGTTCCCGTAGGCAGCAGACAGAATGACAGCACACAGTATATTCACTGAATGTGACGTTTTAATAAAGTTAGGTGTGTGTCTGTGTGTGTGTGTGTGTGTGTGTGTGTGTGTGTGTGTGTGTGTGTGTGTGTGTGTGTGTGTGTGTGTGTGTGTGTGTGTGTGTGTGTGCGTGCATGGCTGTCCGTGTGTGCATAGGGCAAGAATGACAGTAAGCAATTCTGCCGCTGGACTGATCTTCATTTCAGGCATCTTAACACACACATACACACACTCATGCTCAGATGTACTTACACATACGCCTACACACACAGACACACAGACACACACACACACACACACACACACACACACACACACACACACACACACACACACACACACACACACACACACACACACACACACACACACATGCACACAGGCATAGCCCCATTTGTTCAGTTGCAGGGTGGATTTCATGACCACAGTACATAATGGGATGATAGAGATAACAGTGATTGGAGGTCATGTGACTGCACCATCAGGTAGCAGTGTGTGTGTGGCAATGTTTGCTGATTTATACTTTGTTTCAGGGTTATGGTTAGAATTAAAAGGTTAATGTTAAAGTTAGCGTTGAAACCATTAGGTGATTATTCAGTGAGTGGATATTAAATTAATTTGACCGATATTTTGAATCAGTCTCTGGGTAAATTAAGATTGGCAATTTTGAGTATTTTCAGTCATCAGCTAATTGAAATGTTATTTTGGTTGGAGGTGAAGTTATTGTGGGTCTTCAACCTGTATGAAAGCCCAAATGTTTGTGTATTCATGTGTGTTTCACTGTGGTTTCATATTCATGTCAGCGTCTGTGTGGCAATATCTTGTGTATGTTTGTGTGTGAGTGTGTGTATGTGTGTGTGTGTGTGTGTGTGTGTGTGTGTGTGTGAGTGTGTGTGTTTTTTGTGCGTGTTTGTGCCACTAACAAATATCTGCATTAATTAATCCAGTCATTTTTAATTAGCCGCTGTTTCTTGGTGGACTAGGATTCATTTGAGCTCTTTAATATGTTTCACAGGAGCAGTGTTGACGTGTCAAAAGCTGAATATCGGGGCGTCGAGCTCATTTTGAAACTGCTTAATGGATTTTAGTTTGTTTCGTTAGTCTTGATCTAATTGGTTTCTGCGAATAAAGGCGATGGATGTGATGTTTTTTTCTTTTTCTTTTAATTAGACAAGAAGTGAAAAATGATGAGACAATTGAAAGGATTGCATCCTTAAAATAGTTGACACGTCAAAAGAAAGACGTGATCATTTGTCTTTATGTTTTAAAAAATGTATTAATTACTACTTTGATCATTTTGGGAATATGAATCATTGTTATGAATTTTTTATTTATTTTGCAACTTTCATTTTTCATTGACAGAAATCAAAATGTTGCTTTTTTTGTGTGTTAAAAAAAATATGACGCTCTTCAGCACCTGCATATGTATGGGGCACTTTAACATGTTATGGAGTAAAATCACACTGAAGTAAATGATCCTTCGAGGCTGAACTTATTTAAATTCTCTATTGGATTAACAGTTTCCATAAGTGTATAGGGTTAGACCTGTTAGAATTGCTGTTTCCTTTATGTTTCCATGTGGACAGAAGACATGAGCTTCCTGTGGAGATCTAGGCGGAAAGACAGATCACTACAGACTACTTTTACATCCACCATTTCCTTTGATATCCACTCCCTTTGCTCCTATGTCCTTAGATAGTCTCTTTCTCTCTCTCACTTCCTCCTCTCTCTGCTCTCTCTTTCATGGCTGCCAGGATAAAAGCGGAGGATGGGTGTTGTAAAAAGCAAGGCGGTGCTGCTGGGCTATGATTTATTTAGACCCCGAAAGGACTGCGGTTACCATCCTTTTTAGACAAGGGGGTTTTACAAAATGGAAACGGGAAGAAGGTAAGATTTTAAAGAGAGGGAAAGACAAATGTAAATAGTGCGGTATTGCGGTTGCCTGTTTCCTGGACATCCTTTATTGGTATGCTATTGGTCCTGAGGAAAAGGGAAAGGGGGAGTGAGGGACCAGACGATAAAGAGGAAGAAAGATAGGAATGGTAGGAGAGAAATCTAGAGGTGAGAGAGGCACAGTAGGCAGGAGATTGAGAGATATTGGTGGAAAAAAAGAGAAAGCTAATAGGTAGGTAGGGAGAGATATTTGAGCGATAGAGAGATACATGAACCATGTACAATATTAGATACATTCATAGCATAGGACCAGATTGGACAAAAAAAATGCAGGCGATTTAACCACAGTTACATTAGCGAAAGGAAGGAAAAAAAGAAAACAAAGAACGACCATAGAAAATAGATTGAATGGATCAGAGGATTGAGAGCGGGGAGGCATTCATTATTGATGGAACAAATGTCTGACTGACTGACTCCAATTGGCCCGCTGTTGTTTCCAGACCACCAAGGCTGTCAGATAGTCTCACAATCAGGTTTCTGTCAACGTATGGATGGTGACTTCATTTGCTGGGTTCTTAGGGTTTTGTCAGCCTGATGTTCTGATTTAGCTTGAATTTCAAATCATTAGGTCTCTTATAGTTGTGTTTCAATCAGTGCATTCAGACAGTTTAAATATATTTCTCGTGTCATTTCACACAAAAAATGTTTTTAATCCCTGATTATAAAACATATTTGTGTAAATTAAAACTACCCCAACAGATGGATAAACAAGCTGTGAACACGCTCCATCGCGTGCTTGTTTTCAGTGCATCGACAGAAGGCCTGAATAGTTATAGTTAAAGCATGCACACAATGTACGTACTTGAAGTGAAATTTAAGTCCACCTGTTATAAACTGTTGTCATAGTGTGACTTTGGATCCAACTCGAACTCTACTGCGGGTCATCTTTCTCTCTACTTAATATCCGTCCAGTCATTTTACTAATGGTCTCTTATGAAGATTAAACTCCACTGCTGCCACGGTGAAAAATTAAAAGAGGAAATTAGCATGCTCTGGTGATTTCAGGTAAGCTTTCATTGTGTGGAGATTAAGGGAGTGAGTCTTGAGTCTGGGGAAGTTGCAAGTCCATTTCTGGATGTAACTTCTTGGTAGTAACAGGCAGGCAATGTGAGGGTTTTTTGAATACAGAAACATTGTGTTGGTTTAAACTGTTTGCCTGATGGTCTGAGGGTGCACCATACACAGAAGGGATGTAAAGGATAAGAACAGGCCAAATACCAGAGACATTACATCACCTTGGAAATGTTACTGTTTTACCGAGACATTTGGCATTTACTGTTGTGTGGATGTGAATTAGAAACCATGTAGAGTAATTTAAAGTCACACACTGGGTGGGGGAAAGTAGAAACACACATACACGCAGTATATCTTCACATCATCAATCATATTTTCCTGAAAAGAACGTGATGTTCTGTAGATTATGGTCAATCAGTTTTTTGTTTTTGTATTTTTTTATGTCCGGTGGCAGCATTTTAAAAGTTCTTTGTTAAACATTTGCATATAGCGTCATGTTTAATGATCGGGAATGAATTGCAAATACACTCAGTTTTGGTTTTTAAAAAGATCATGGTCAACAAACCAAAAGCAAAAGTGAAAGCGTTTGAAAGCCATTTTGAAAAGCAGTTTGAAAGACAAATCAAGCTGCTCAACCCGCAGTGTTATTCTTTGTTTTACCAGACAGGTCAACCCATTGACATCCCTCTGTCTGCGTTGTGTGATGCCCTGCCAGGAAATTAGTAGCATTGTTTATGTTATATGAAACCAGCTGTCGTTTCAAAGGTGTCCTCACTGGTTTGGTGGAGTGCCAAAACCAGTGTCCTTTAAAGATCAAAAAAGCCTTCTCTCACTCTTTCAAAAAAAGTCTCTTCTCCATTAACTACATACACAGAGATGAATGTACACTCTTCTCATTATTCCTTAATTTCAAATCATGAACAGATTGCACGCCAGGGTGGCCTTATCATATTTGTCATTAAACACCTATCAGAATCAATTAGAGCCGCACACTATCTCTAAACAAGGGATTTTCTTAATGGCCAATGTTGTTGATGCATGACAGTGAGTCTCTTAGTGTTCAATGCTAACATTTAAACAAAAAGATTACTCTTAATTACTTCACAGTCCTTCACATCTTAATATGGGCTTTTGAAGGCTTTCACATTGGTCTCTAAACACATATTGTAATTTGGATCTTGAGGAGTCACGGTACAACTCTTCAATCCAAGACTGAGCAGAATACCAAGACTTTCCTCTCAGTGCTTTGATTTCACTTTTCTTTAATCCTTTGATGGTCAGAGCTGTGTGTGCTCAAACTCCGCAAGGTCAATAAACACAGCAGAAGTGGAAATGTAATTATGTGATAAACACAGTCTTTATATTTGGCAGCTCCAATCCTCTTTTGTCAGTTTGATTCCTGACAAGCTCTCGTCTTTTGCAATGACGTCAGCACAGATGGTAGGCATTCCTCCTGCAGCGACTAATGACGGTGTGTGCCAGGGCGTGTGTGTGCGTGTGTCTGTGTGTGTGTGTGTGTGTGTGTGTGTGTGTGTGTGTGTGTGCGTGCGTGCGTGCGTGCGTGCGTGCGTGCGTGCGTGCGTGTGTGTGTGTGTGTGTGTGTGTGTGTCTGTGTCTGTGTGTTTACGCAGTGAAAGCTAATTCAATGGTGAGAGCCAGTGTTGAATACAGGCCAGCCCTACTCAAGCTGTACCCTGAAGTCTTCTCATATATTATGTGTTCATTTGTATTGATGAGGAATGCAAAATAGAGTCCCTTTTATCCTCAGAATAATAGGTTACGGGTTTGTTTCTTGTATAACCGTTTTAGTTTGGTCATGTTATTTAGATTGCACAACTTGGAGCTTAATTAAGTACAGAGCCATATTCAGTGTTGCTTTCTGGCCTGGGGGATGTGAGCCACCGTCCTGTAAACTAATTTCTATAACCTTTAGCTTCAAATGATGTGTCCAATTTAGCACCTCAAAGAATGGTATTGTGGAGCTTGTATCTTCCCATTCTATTATTCTCTGTTCGCTTACACTTGTCTGCAGAAGGGCACAGTTTGTGGATGCTTTGCATTCACAAGGGCAAACCAATCATTGCTAATACCAGAAAATGTCTCAATCAATAATATATAATCTATTTTAAAACAATTAGCCTGGAGCTAACGCCTGATTTGGAATTCCACTGTGTTTTATCAAGTGTGTCAGCGTGTCTTTGAATGAGTTGATCCAGTTAGTGCATGTGTCTGCCAGGCCACATCAGAATAAATGATGGTTCCCTGTGTGATGATGAATGGTAATTTAGATTTAACATAACTGGACTAACGAGTGCGCTAATGACTTCAAAGCTAACCTGGACAGCTCTCACTCGATGGGCCCTCGCCTTGCATCCCAATGAGCTGGGGAAAGGGCAGCCACACACACACGCACACACAGCCACACACACACACACACACACACACACACACACAGAGAAAAAACATGCCAGAGTGTTTTAATAAATTCATGCACAAAAATGAATTCACAAATGGTCCTTGCAGGGAAGAACACACGTACACAGTCGCACAGGCTAGGTTTGTATGTGTGTGTGTGTGGGTGGTGTGTGCGCATGTGTGCTTGTTAGCCTTCTAAACTCCAGTAGTGAAGAGCAGCGATGTCAGGTTAATATGAAGCTGATTAATAAATAATTATTCGTAGGCCAGTTTTCAACCCGTTGAATTAGATGTGGTTTTCGTTCACTGAATTTTCTTCTCAAGTTTTTTTTCCGAAGAGTAATGAAAATAAATGACATGCACTTCATAATTTTCAGATATAAATAGACTTAATCAGTTTCATTTATTCCAAACGGGTTTCAGTCTCAGTCTAAAAACATGTAGAGGGTGAGTTTTTTTTTATTTTCAAATCTGAAAGTTGATATTTAATAAGGTGATGGGGAGTAGACGGTGTGTCCTGCATCTGGATCCACACTTGCTTGCATCTTAGTTGAATGACACGTTCAAAATATGGGGTGTGACTTAGTGGCAGTGTTTGTACATTACCGTAATGGATTTCTTAGTAAGCCACTTGCTGCTGTCTCTGTTTATGTGAAGGCTCAATACCTTCGATAGCATCAGAAATCACTGCCATTCAGTCCCTGAAAGATTCTGTGAGTGTCAATCAGCCTTCAGCACCTATTGAAGTGTCCTTGAGACAGATGCTTAATCCTCACATGGTCACTTATTGGAAATGAGTCTTGACAAGAATGATTAATACTGAACACATATTTGCACAGGACAGAACCAAATCTTTAGTCAATGCATGGTTGTTCATTTTAAATCTTTGTAAATGAAAGTAAAAAATATGTTTGAACAGCAATAGAAAGCGCAGCCATATTTTACAACTGTACGATGGACAACCTTTCTGCTGACACCGCGTAAAATAAAATTGCCTTGAGGGACCATGAGGGTTTGAGCGTGAAAGATAGCGTGAGAGAATGAGAAGCAGGTCAGATGTCATGGAAATAATATCCACTGAACTGGAAGGAATTTTAAAAAAAAATGTTTTCGGAAGCTGAAGAAACGCCAACACAGATAGAAGCTTAAGGATGTGACAAAGGGAGACAGATGAAGAGAGGAAAGGCAAGATGGCCAGACACCTTCAGAGAGAAAAGAGTGGACTGACACTGCCTTCACATGACATGCCCACACACACACACACACACACACACACACACACACACACACACACACACACACACACACAGGTCTGAGAAGCACTCTAAAGAGCAGTGAAACAGCTGCATATTTTATGATCACTTTTCTCCATGAAGCACATCTTTCTGGGTGAGGGTTATCCACTGAGTGAGAGACAGAGTGAGAAAAAGATGGAGTGAAAGGGTGAAGAGAGGAGGGTAATGTGTGTGTGTGTGTGTGTGTGTGTGTGTGTGTGTGTGTGTGTGTGTGTGTGTGTGTGTGTGTGTGTGTGTGTGTGTGTGTGTGTGTGTGTGTGTGTGTGTGTGTGTGTGTGTGTGTGTGTGTGTGTGTGTGTGTGTGTGTGTGTGTGTGTGTGTGTGTGTGTGTGTGTGTTTGAGAAACAGAGAGTTACAGGCAGAGTGAAAGTCACCTTGTGGAGCTTCAGTGCACTGAGCAAGTCTGTCCATCTCTCCTTATGAATTATGACGGTGGATGGTTGGCTAGAACCCAGCTGCCCCCTCGCACAAACATACACACACACACACACACACACACACACACACACACACACACACACACACACACACACACATAGACACACACTTTTTTTCACTCCTCTCTTCCTTATGATCTACTAAGTCTTCCCTCTTGTCTTCCAAGATCTTTCCTCATTGCAAAGGCACAAATCAAAAGCAAATCTAACACTTGACTTTTACTACATAGGATTATATGTTGCTCTTGACTTCAGTGTAAAAATAGAATGACTAAGAGCAATTCAAGGAATAAATCACAGCAGGTTTGTACTGTAACGTGAAGTCCTGTTTGAAGACATGTAGGAAATTGATTTTAAATATTGCACTTTTTCACTCACACTACAGGCAAATAACCTTTATATGACATTACACATTTTTTGTAATGCTTTTTACATTAATTGGATGAATAAATTATCTGCTTGTTCACTGACTTGTGGGGCAGATTCAGCAGTCAGAAAAGCAACACTTAAGATATTGTATTCCGCGGCTAAACTGTTTAAATTAGTGTGAAGCAAATTCAATTACTTAGACTTGTGTGGCCAGTTGTGAACACAGTTCACACTGTGCATCAGTTTGTGTGTGTGTGTGTGAGTGTGTGTGTGTTTGTGTGTGTCTATGTGTGTGTGTGTGTGTGTGTGTGTGTGTGCTTATGTGTTTTGTGCTTGCCCTATATCTCAGAATGTCCCAAGCGCAGTTGGTGTGTGTCCAACCTCAGCCGCCCCCAATAATGATTGCATTTCTGTGGTCGTATCCTGCCTCCAGACCTGTCTTATATCCTGGACGCGTGGGTGCTGGATCGAAGCCCCATGGATGAACCTTTCTTGAACCTAAAGTTTAGTAAAACAATGGCTTTTGTGTGCGTGTGCGAATGCAGAGGTTTTCTGAAAAAACAAATTCACTTAAAGTGGATGCATATTTGTAAGTGTCTATGTTAAATTCCTTTCCAATAATGTGCCCTTTATTTTCGACCGCATCTTCTTTTGCGTGAAAATGCCGGCGTATATTTTTGTGTGTGTGTGTGTGTGTGTGTGTGTGTGTGTGTGTGTGTGTGTGTGTGTGTGTGTGTGTGTGTGTGTGTGTGTGTGTGTGTGTGTGTGTGTGCACGCATGCACATAGGGGTCAGAAGAGAACAGAGCAGCGAAGCTTTCTGCTGTTCAGTGATTTTGGTTTGGCTGGCCTTTTGGCTTCTCTTTGAGTCAGCGGGCTCAGCAGAGTCATCACACCCTGGCAACAGCTATTGCCCTGGCAGAGACAGAGATCTGACCTGAGGGAGAGAGAGAGAGAGAGAGAGAGAGAGAGAGAGAGAGAGAGAGAGAGAGAGAGAGAAATAGAGAGAGAAAGAGAGAGCGAGAGGAGAAGGGTGAGGACGTGTGGAAAAGAAAGAGAGAGCAAAGGAGAGAGCCACAGAAGACAAGATGGAGGGTCGGAAATCAAGAAAACAAGAGACCGGGGGTCGGCAGTGAGCATAACAAATGTACAGTCTAGAAATATCTCTATTAGATTTGCTGGGAGGGGGAAAAAAGACATAGGTGGAAAACAAAGCCAAGGGAAAGAGGCTGAGATAAGCCTGTAAGGTAACTACTGTCTTTAAAATAATCACAGTGGTTTTAGACGCATTTGTTTGGGATTTAGAGAAAATTGTCCCGGGGGAAACAGTGTGAGAGGGGGAATAGGAGTAAGAGAATGCGAAGCTGGGCCTGAAAAAGAGATAAAAAAAAAGAAAGAAAATGTGACAGTTGACCGTTTCCATTGGAATAATGCTGGTGGATTTATAAAGCGCTTTGGAGGTTGCCTGTTTGGATAGAGACTCTGAGAAATGGTCAGAGGGGGATTGGAGTCGGCAAAAAGATGGAAATAAGGAGAAATGGAGAGAATAAAAGTGAATGAAAAGGAGGTGGAGGTGAGAGACGGTCAGGCAGAAAGAGAAGGTACAGGGGGAAAAAAGGAAAGGATAGGAGTAAGGCTGGAGACAGCAGTGGGCGGCAGTGGCGAAGTGGGGAGGGAGTTCGCCTCTGGTGTGCAGGGTCGGAGGTTCGATCCCCTGTCTCCCCGCCACATGTCGAAGTGTCCCTGGGCAAGACACTGAACCCGGAATTGCTCCCGATAGTTAGCTTAGTTAGCTTAGTTAGCTTGGCACCCTAGTGCTAAGCCTACCCTGCGTGGAAGCTGCTGCTATCGGTGTATGAATGTGTGTGTGACTGGGTGAATGTGTACAAAAAAACAATGTAAAGCGCTTTGGGTCTGTGATAAACGGAGATATAGCGCTATACAAGTCCATTTACCATTTACCATGGAGACAGAGTGAAATACAGCCAGCAGAGGATGGAGTGGTGACAGACAGGAACAGCCTTCCGGTTGTAGCCAAAAGGGATTATAAAGCATTTGCTCTTTTAGAAGACAGCGCTGAGACTGATAGGCCTCAGGATAGAGTTAAACACTGTTTGGTAATTATTTCTTAAGAAGGAACTGAAACTAAAATACTTTGCACAGGTTGATGAGGAAAAATATTAGGCAAAAAAGTTATTATAGTATCTATAGTAAGATCCTCCTAAGGGGATCTTTTACATGTTTATGAAACATTCAAATTGTTCAATTGTCCATGCAATAACCTGCCACTATATGGGTAACACATTGCTTATGCAGAGGTGGGAGTAGCGTCAGGTATTGGAAGAGCTGTGTGCCAGCAGTCCCACCCACTCACTATTAATCACTTCCCACTGGGTGGCAGGACAGGAGAGAGGAGGAGAGGAGTTGAGTAGGGAGGAGAGATAGCCAGGCAATTTAAGGTGGAAATCAAGCACGCCTAAAAGACAATTGAAAAAATATGAGAGGAAAGCAAAAGGAAGAAGCACTACTGTAGAGTAATTTGATACGCTTATGGTAATGTTGGGTCATCAGTAGAATTGTATGTACGTCTTCCATTCTATCTTTCCTCCTCCCTCCTAGTATATGAGTAGTCTTTATTTCCTTTGTTCTTTCTCCTTAGCTTACCCCGTCTTGTTTGCAGAGTGACATTTTGGAAACCCACAAAGCATTTGTAGCCAATCGGAATACAAGGATGACACATTACGAAATATCAGAACGCAAAAGCCTAGCACACACACAAAAGCACATATCCGTTTAGCCACAATTCTCCTTCTCTCTCTCTCACTCACTTTTCCAAGCGCACCAACACACACACACACACACACACACACACACACACACACACACACACACACACACACACACACACACACACACACACACACACACACACACACACACACACACACACACACACACACACACACACACACACACACACACACACACACACACACACACACACACACACACACACACACACACACACACGCACACACACACACATACAGCATTCTGCCAAACCACATGGAATTGTCCAATGATAATCATCCTGTATCCCTGTTTACGAAGTTAATTTGATTAAAATCAACATCATCAGATTGCGGTTTTTCGGGTCAGCCTTTGTAACTTTACTCCACATTCAGGCATCATTTATACCCCACTTCAAAGATCCTTGATTTTTCAGAAAAGATACCTCCATATTTCAACTTTTCTAATCTGTTCTAGCTCTTTTCGCCCGGAGCTTGGCACATTATTGGACAAAGTTCCTTCCTTTGTCCGCCAGGCAATGTGAAAAGCATGCAGCGCTCAGCACCTAGCGGTCTCAGTGAGGAGTAATGCAAACATCCATTATTCAGTTACTTGAAGCACGGACACAGAAAACCCTTTTTCCTGCCTCCATTTGTGCAACCGTATTTTCAAAGCAGAAAAATAACATACCAGATTTCCAAAATGGCAAGAACAGTCGTATGCTCACTCTCTGCCATAAATATAATTTTAGACTTTAAATGCCACAGGGCTCATGATTTGCTCAGGAAAATAACACGTCTACTAATTATCTCAACCCGTTTTAGTGCTTTTAGGTCTGGGTAGTAAACAGTTGAGCTTTCCCAGGGTGGTTTCCAACAGCAACACTCTGGAAATGTCAGATTTTCTCAGAAATGAATGGAGTAAATTGCCCTGACTTTGGTTGTTCAAACACTCAGGAGTTTATTAAACCAACCCCCTCCCCCCACCCCCCCCCCCCAAACCCACACACACACACACACACTGAAATACACACATATATGTACGCAAAAGCACAAATACTCCCAGGAGCACGAGCACAGATGCAACAGCATGTACTAGACACGTAGACACAAACATGGCATACATGGTTTGAAACCAGGCTGCGTTGGTTAAGCAGCAAAGCAGGCATTGAACCCCGTGGGAAAGTTCACATATGAGACAATTCAAACACTAAAAGCTGTTAACTTTTCTAACTTAAAGACTGTTTGCCGAGCTCATAGACCTATAGAGTTCCCTATTAAAGTCAACAGGGTCAAAAATCATTCAACCTACAAGCTGAAATCTCCCCATCAACAAAGACACAGACACAAAGACACACACTTAATGAAGGAAAAGAGTATTAAATCCCTGTCCTTGTCTCGTGAACACAAAAAAAGACCCCAGAAGGTATGCACATGCATTCACAATAATGCATACACACATTCACCTACACACTCCAAAGGACACACACACACACAAACACACACCAGCTTATATAGAAGCGTATAGCACTGGGCTGCGCCATTGTCTGACTCAGAGATGACTGATTACTTCAAGGGTTGGTGAGTCTCACTGTCTGATTCACGCGGACACACACATGCACGCACCCGCGCGCACACACGCACACACACACACACACACATGCACGCACCCGCGCGCACACACGCACACACACACACACACACACACACACACACACACACACACGCACACACACACACACACACACACACACACACACACACACACACACACACACACACACACACACACACACACACACACACACACACACATTTATTTTAGGATCTACCTATGGGCTGATCCCCCATCCCCCATCTCTCTCATGCTAGAGGAGTGAATAGAAAGAGTGAAGAGGTTAAATGATCATGTGAACTATTTGATTGAAAGAGTGACAGACATATCGGGGCCTCTCCGACAGTAGCTGCTGCTCCTTTTCCCCCATAACAAAGAGTGAATGGTGGCTGTGAAGAGGTTAAACAAATGAGTGATTGACGGAAGTGAAGTGTCCGTGCGTTTCCCTTTTGCCTGGACCCCTGAAGCTGTAATGAGGCCTTGTAAAAGATGCTGAGGGCTCTTCATGCAGCTCAAAGGCTCTTTTAGGCCTTTTCAACACTCGGCCTCTTTCCAGGGCCTGTGTGGGAAAGCTCTCAGATAAACTCATTCCCTGTTCGATCTCCAAGCAAAAACACACTATACGCTAGATTATAATAAGACATGCCAACTTTTATATTGCTAAATTAATATAGACAACAATGATTTAACTGGCTCCTATAAGCTTCAGTACATTTGTTGTTCTCTGTTTGCTGTAGGTATGTATTTAGCCAAGTAAAAATTGATCTTTGTGCAAAAAGTGATGCCTAAAAACACAAAGACTCAAAAAGGCTAGCCTGGTTAAATCCCATCCCACTAATATCAACTCTAATTAACTATCTGTATTTTGTTTGATTGGTCTGTACCAAACTGACTACTCTGCAATGAAACAATTTGGTTTTGCAGGTTAACTGTATTGCATTTTACTTTAAATCAAATTAAGCGGAATATAACTCATTATCAGATGCTTGAAAAATAAATAAAAGTTTCAATCTGTTTTACATTTGCATGCTCTGGTGGTTTTACGCTAAGCTGCACATTAGCACTTAAACCAAATAGTTTAAGAATAGATGTTAATCTCAATGATCCTTCTTCCAATCATTGGATGAATTCAAAGCTGTTTACACCCACACTCCTGCAAAATCAATGTTTGCACCGGCTTGCCAGTTTATCGGAATACATCCTTTGAATGACAATCGGCATTCCTCTCTGATACAAACCATGCCTGCTTTAACCTGTCCAATCTATTTTCTGTTCACCCCATTCCATTTCAGACAACTAACATGCATTTAATCAATCTTTCCAATCAATATGTTTTTAAGTCAAGGCACTGGTATGAGTCCTGAAAAGATTAAATTTAGTAAACAGGCGTGTTGAGTTAACTTAAAAACACTAAATTAGCTTAATCTTTCCATTGAATTTCATGTTATATACTTATATAGAATTTGTGTTCCAATCTGTTTGACACATGATGTGTTGAATGCAGGAGGTCTTGGATTGTTCTTGAATATTATTTACAGTATGATCCATAACAGTAAACCAAAAGCATGAAGTACAAAAATGATTGGACATTTAGTTTGATACTTTTCCGCTTCTAAGTTGACAATTTCCCATGACACTCTTTAACAATTTCCAGAGAAGATGCATAAACGTTTCATGCTGTGTGTCATACTATAACCATGAGTTTATGAAAGGCAGAGAAAGAGAGTTTTTGTGGTTATGTAACTTATTTATCAAATAAGCTCATCGGACTGCATATGAGAAAAACTGAAGGCCGTCTGATACACTGTTTCACAAACCCGTTTTAGTGCGAGTATAATCAGAAAATCTAATGTACAACAAAATATCAATTAAAAGGCCAACATGACCATAAGATAATGTTACAAACAAGTGTTTTGTATGATAAGCTACCAATTGTGTTGATGACTCAGTCATCCAAGGTCCTCTTTCACTCTGTTCCTCTCACAGACCATAACTAATCTTAAAGATTACGTGAACGTGAAGTCAATATCGCTTGTAATAGTCATAAAGTTACATTGTTGTGTTGTGTTTTAGTGGCTGTAGTAATTCAGACATCCTGCCACTGTATTGATCTGTGTCTGTTAAGGCTGATTGAGCATAATAGAGACTAATAGAAAATTCACTTTATCCCTCACACATGCACACACACACACACACACACACACACACACACACACACACACACACACACACACACACACACACACACAATGGCAGCTCAGACTTAGTGGAGCCAGATACAAATAGAACACATCATACGACCCACAGGACCCCGGGCAAACATAAATACACACTCACACATATAGAGATACATGTGTCCTTTTTGAAGATTCCTATCTAAATATGAGTCAGTTTTATTATTCCCTGAACTATTTACACTAACATGTATTTTACTCAAAGGGACTTTAAATCTGTGTCTAGTGTGAGTGTGCCCTAAGAGGACAAATACATATCAAGGGGCATGTTTATCAAGACTGTAGCATCTCAAACCAGGAGACCACCGCATGCCACACACAGATACATGAGATGAAAATAAAGTAATTATTGGGTATTATAGAATATTGCTATTATACACAAGAGCTGCCATGTTGACCGAGAGGAGTGTGACTCATAATGTTCACACAACACAGCATTCTTGTCAAATACTAAAGAGCACCCTCATTGTCGAAACAATTTTTGGAGCACTTATTTATTATTTAAAGTATTTTTCATGCACGGCTTAATATCCAGGGTCTTGAAGTAGAGCAGAAGATGTTTTGGCAAATCTCTATGTGTGTGTGTGTGTGTGTGTGTGTGTGTGTGTGTGTGTATGTGTGTGTGTGTGTGCGCGCGCGTGTGTGTGTGTGTGTGTGTGTGTGTGTGTGTGTGTGTGTGTGTGTGTGTGAGTAGGAAAGATTGACAAGTAAGGCTTTGACCTCAGTGTGTGGGCTGCAGCAAAGACACATATGATAAGATCACTGTCTCGCTCACACAAAAACAGACGCACTCGCGCGCGCACACACACACACACACACACACACACACGTACGTACAGCCGAACCCAGGCGATAGCATCTCCCTGGTGGCTTGCCTCTAAAGAGTCTCCTCCATCACTGACTGCTGAAGCCTGAAGCCCTTTTACTGCAACAGAGACCACAGACAACCGCATTGGAAACACACACACTCATGCAGACACACGCATGCATGTACTGTTCATGCTGACTCAAGAATTCTCACCTAGTAGCACACACACACACACACACACACACACACACACACACACACACACACACACACACACACACACACACACACACACACACACACACACACACAGACATACACAGCCATGTTTACACAGAAAAACGGACACAGAATTAGAAAGAAAACAAATCCAAGCTGAATAGGCATTTTGTAAACAAACAACTAAAAAACATTGTTGGTCGCAAACAGCGTTGGGCTAGTCCTTGAGCTCTCATTTATTGTGACAGCAAAAACAAAATGTTTCTTATAATTAATCTCCAGCACAGCAAGAATCAGTTCAAATGTGGGCTTTTGGGGGCGCCCTTAGCTCAGTTGGTAGGGCATCCCCCCCATGGGCCTCGGCCAGCAGCGGACCCGGGTTCGATTCCAGCACTTGGTCGTTCTCTGCATGTCACTCCCCTCTCTGCCCCGTTTCAACTCTGTCTCTACACTATCAATAAAACATAAAAATGCCGAAAAAATATATCTTAAAAAAAATAAAAATAAATGTGGGCTTTTAACATTAGCTATATCTGTGTGTCATTGAACTGTTTATTTAATCTTACAAAACAAACATAAATATTTACTTTGGCTCCAACACCTCTGCAGCATATTAATCTTATTTTAGAATGCAGCCATAACACAAAACAGTCAAGGGGCTTGTCAAAAATCAAAGCTTTCTCAATACAAAGCATAACTTCACTTTGGAAACAGCTGCAACTCAAGACCCTAATACACAGTACACAAAGTATTTTCCTAACCATATTACACCAGTTGTGAAACATTTGTAAATGGGACTGCGACTACACAAGCGATCATCCGGTTTGCACTGTGTGATTATGTGGTGGAACTCCATTATGGTTTTTTTGGGATCTGTCAAGGCAGCAGGATAATAAAGGTTAGACCGACATAAGGTGGAGTGCAAAACCAGTGGAAACTCCCCATCTGGACCAATCAGGTGCTTTACACTGTAAAAACAAAGACTTTAATCACATGTTGTAGAAATGGACAGGTGTGCTAATTATAGATGCTCAACACATTTAAATGAAATGTTTAACTTATTGAATTAATTATCAGTGCACAAAATGTAGCAAAACTGTTAAACGTATAAGCAATGTAAGCTTTAGTAAGTAAGTAAGTAAGTAAGTAAGTAAGTAAGTAAGTAAGTAAGTAAGCTTTATTTATATAGCGCCCTTCACAGACCAGGGTCACAAGGCGCTTCACAATACACATTTTTTTTATACATACACTCAAACACCGATGGCAGTAGTATCAAGTCAACGCTCATATGCTTAACAATCGCGATGCAAATGTAAGAATATGTGTTGGTGTGCGGATGTACAGAGATTGAATAAAGAGAGAGAAAGAAAGAGGAGATCAAGTAAAAGCTCGCCACAGAAAGTGCACAGATAGTTGTTCACCTTGATTTATAGCCTACAGTCATTCAATCTGTGAGTGGTCTCACAAAACTGATGCTGCTTCGGAGTTATCAGAGGGGAACAGCTGTTCTGGCACGTAGCGACAATCACAACAATCAAATATCTCCCGAAAAGCGGGAGGAAAAACCACAGTGAGCAGTTAGGCAATTATTATGAAAATAATGCTGTCAGAATCACATTTAACAAGGGAAAAACGACTCGTCAGTCGGTACCTTAACCTGAAGTTAATGTATACCTAAATAGATATCTATAGCCTAATTTATAGCCCAGACAAATGCCTACTGTGAACCGTCTCCGACGGTGATGAGAAGCGATGGGTAGACTAGTTTAGGATCCTGTGGTCCACACGGCAGGTTTAGAGGAGGGTCCTGCTTGTTATGCCGGTGGCGGGGCGATCTTGCTTCTTGGGGAAAGACGGGGCCCGTTGCGGTCAGCTGGCTTGCTCCGGTAGTGGCGTGCGTCTTTTGCGGAGGCGGCGAGGCAGTTTACTGTCTGTTGCGTTCAGGGACGCTGGGCTTCTTCTCCGGCTGGTAGGGAGGAAGGCACGGCTGAGTTTCAGCAGCCGCGGTAGGATGAAGTTTCCTTGGTGAAACTTCCTTCGGATCCGGGAAGGTAAAGACTGCAGGCAAGCAGTCTGTGAGCTCAGTTTAAGTTTGCAAACACCCGCTTTGTGGATGGATCCACTGCGAAAGGCAGTGATTTTGGGGTGCTTGCTGGTTTTATCATAGCATGGTCACATGGTTGACTGGAAGATTTCAGCCAATGGGGGTACAAAACCTTATCAGGAGTGATCAAACTAGGGCTGGGTTGCTTCGTTTTATGGCCCCTTGTTCTTGGGGGTTTTGCCTCCCAAAAACTCAAATCCAGGCTTTATTTTACCCATGTAGGCCCCAAGAGTTCCTTATCAGGCTTTGAAAAGGGGAACTAGGCCTCCCTTTTCCTCATAGGTTTCTATTGTACTTTTTAGCACCTCTGTAGGCACAACATCACTATTACTACTAACTGGATCTGATTATGATTTCTTTGAAATTTTAAATGGTGAACTTCCTGCTATGATTTCTCAAAATGTCAGAATGCACATATTATTTTTTTACGATCACCTACATTCCAAGAGTCTATACAATTTATTTTAGAGTGCAGCCATGGCCAGAAGTGTGTAAAAAAAAAAAAAAAGCTTGGAAAAAAACTGCCACAATATAAAACATAGTTGTGGACTCTCTAAATGATGTTTTTTTTAGTGTTTATCTTGGCTTAACTCCATCCAGTCACTACTTTATTAGGCAGAGAGATGTGTACGGAGTGAGTGGGAGAAAAACTGACAGGGAAATTGCAGAGGGAAATTATTGTTATTTCACAAATAAATTATATATACTGCGTGGAATCACCCTTGACAGGGCTGACCATAGCTGACTCCTGGTGTGTGTGTGTGTGTGTGTGTGTGTGTGTGTGTGTGTGTGTGTGTGTGTGTGTGTGTGTGTGTGTGTGTGTGTGTGTGTGTGTGTGTGTGTGTGTGTGTGTGTGTGTGTGTGTGTGTGTGTGTGTGTGTGTGTGTGTGTGTGTGAAACTTAATCCATCTACCAAGGCCACTGAGGCTATACTGGAAGTCAGCGGAATGTAGAAAGAGAATCGGAAGGAGAGGCAAATTAGAAGGAAATAAAAGTAGAGTGAAGCAAAACCAGTCTATTTTAAGCTGAGTGTTAGTAAAAACACAGCAAACCCCCGGTAATGACCCTATTTCGAACACTGATGAGAAACCATCCTTGATTTTTTTTTTGTTTTAATTCAGCACAATTCTAACCCTCACCTTGGTCACACTGTGTGTTTATGCACAAACATATCGTGCATGCTGTAAAAATCTCATCTTGAGTTTTTCAAACCCATCATTAAAACATGAGAAATGAACTGGTCCACTTGGTCTTAATTCGTCCTCCAACAATGACTCTTAGAATACACAAGGTTTCGGGTGATATGTAAAGTAAACTAGCGCTATTTTCTATCCAGAGAAATTAATGATCCGTGAAACTAAAGCAAAAACAAAGCAAAGGGTTGCACTGGATCGTGTTGATGTTAGCTCCCACAAGCCACCAGAAAAATTATACTGCAGTATACATTTTTAGAAATCCCTACATTTCAAATTTAATAGGAAATCTCATTCACTCGTGGTCTTTTTTCTGAAAAGAAAACGTTTTCAAGCCATTTGAACAGTGAAAAGTTATAATGAAGGGTCATTATATTTGCTGTTTAATCTTATATTTCTGGCCAAATAAATCTGGAAGATCAACGATTATAATAAACATGCGATGAAAAATAAAAGATATGTAGTATTTTTGTATCTTATAATTTACACAATTGTTGTGGACCTTGTTAACTTTTAAAGCCTGACAATTCTTTATTGGGTTTTAATCAGTGTTACAGAAACGACTGAGCCTTAGTTATGGCTTATAGGTCCTCTTAGAAAATTAACTAGAGTATTTGATCTGTTTTTCATACAATATCCAATGCATTATTCCCTACAATGAAAGTTGTATGTCTTTGTCCAGTCAGTGTTCTGTTTTTTTTGTAATTTTACAGTATGTGCATGCTTGGACTGTTAAGTCATGAGGGAGCTGCTGCTATAGTGTTCTGATATATTTCCCCCCACCCCGCGAATGTGTTGTACATGCAGCCCCACCAGCTCATACGAGTCTGTTAATGTGATCCGATCCCCCTGTGGATTGCTTTGATGGAATATTCTTCTCTTCTGCATTTTTTATTCTCTGCTCTTATTTTGTTCTCATTGTCTGTACATGAGAAACCACAGAGAATCAATAGGAGTTGTGTGTCTTCAATGCACCGTGGGAGTCTGATTGCTTGTGTGTGTGTGTGTGTGTGTGTGTGTGTGTGTGTGTGTGTGTGTGTGTGTGTGGTTGTAATGACAGTCAACCTTGTTTTTGGTCGATACTGTATGAGACATAGGGTGGTTTATGAGAGAGATAATAGTAAGAGACAGCAGTAACCTGCTTATGAGCTACAGATTGAAGAAACGAAGAGATTTGTGTGTTCATATGTGTGTGTGTGTGTGTGTGTGTGTGTGTGTGTGTGTGTGTGTGTGTGTGTGTGTGTGTGTGTGTGTGTGTGTGTGTGTGTGTGTGTGTGTGCATTAATACATTATTTGTTAAAAATATGTGTTGACTTGGCACAATAGCAGTACCATGGACCATGCAATGTGTTATAGTTTTGATGGATTTTTGAACCAGCAGTGTTTTGTATAATTGATATTCAAATCAAGTCAATGGTATTCATAACCCAGTATTTCAAATGTAGTGGGCTTTAAAAGCTTTACATCATACAAAACCCTAGCATATAGCTATCTCTCTTCCAGGAGAATCATTTCTCTTCTTATTTAACTAAAGAACATATTGATTCCTGTGGTGAAAATGCTGTGCCAGTGTGCTAGGAAACCCCAGATCCGATTGGGCAATGCAACATGCCCTCAGGTTCAACTACATTTAAAAGTGACATCCACATGAGAAATATTTAGATCTAGTTGCAAACTATTAAACTGGCTTTAAAAAAAAATATTGTTCATATTTGTATTCTTTGCTATTCTACTATATTAATCTTAGGCCCTTTTGGAGGATTTGGAGCTTAGGGAACTACTGGCATAGACAATGTTTCTTGTAAACCTAGTCAAACTTGGAGATCTGTTGTTATTTGTTCCCCTTTTTTACTGAGAGAAAGAGAGTTGGGGAAAAGGTGACAAGGACTTGAACCTGCTCTCTGGATGGAACTGTAGCCTATTCGACTTGCGTCAGAGTTTAAACCGCCAGACCAATAATTGTCACCAGGGTCTTATTTTTTCTAACAATCTGTTTTTCTCTTTTCTTTTCTTTTCCCCCTTTCTCTTTCTCTGTTCAGCACCCTCAACAACAATAACATCACCCTCATCCCCCTGTCCAGCTTCAACCACATGCCCAAGCTGCGGACACTGTAAGTATATTCCACACGCACACACACACACACGCACACACACACACACACACACACACACACAAAGGCAACTGCTAACATATACTACCGATGCTCTCACACACACACACACACACACACACACACACACACACACACACACACATACATACACCAAGGCCGTGTCCGGATTGCCATACTAACGTCCTACTCATACTCATTTTGACTTCAATTTGAGTATGTGACGGTTGGGTATGCGAGTTTGGGTATGCGAGAAATTCCCGGATGAGTACTAACTTCCGGGAAGATTTTGGGTATGAATCGATTGTATACTTTTCCTACTCAACCGCCCCACAATGCACTGGGTCAATTCTACCCGCCCAGGAAAATGAAATATTTTCGAGCAAGTTGCTAGGCAACGACATTGTTTGGGGTCCGCGATCTGACAGCTGTACGTGCAGTCAGTCATTCATAAACTCTTACAATAGATAAGAGATGAAGATAAATACCTAACAAAATTAGAGTTACTAAGTGAAATGAGTGATGTGAGTCTGATAGTGGAGAGAGATCAGAACAGATCGCTGTTCCACACACCGCGGCTCGTCCAGCTCAACTCACAGACAGCTGAGTGCTGTGATGAGCCGGACAGAGAGCGTAGGAGGGATCCTCCACCTCAAAAAAACACAATTATAAAACACAGATGATGAACACAGGACTGTAAAAATCGAGTTAAATATCTAACCTGTAGAGGGCAGTTATACGCTAAACAGCGTCTAAACTGCCTGAATCTTATAAGTAGAAGAAGAAATTCTTCATGGCTTGAGTATACTTCAACTGAAAACGTTTCGACGCACCTCGCATGCACAATCGATCTTTGTGTAGACAGTATGTAGTATATAGATGGTGAGTATGTAGGATGTAGGACGTTAGTATGGCAGTCCGGACATGGCCCTAGTGGCAGTACATTAACCAATGCACAAAGAAAAATCACCACATGCTTTCATGCAAATTTGAGAAAGGTCCGACTTGCAGTATGCACATATTATGTGCACACTGCAAGACTAACCTTATTAGTTATATAGTTTTAGTTATAGTATAACTAATGTCCGCCTTCATATACACACATGCCACAAACACACACAGCATGTCAGCTGGATCTGTGTGTGATCATCTAATCTTCCGATAATAAGAGACCAACTCTTCTATTGTTTCATGACTGTGAATTATCATGTGGCTATTACACACACACACACACACACACACACACACACACACACACACACACACACACACACACACACACACACACACACAGAGATAAACAGAGATGGATACAGTGACAAATATATGCAAGCACCACCAACACACACAGACACACTCGCACGCAACAACGTTTGGTAACCTCATAAATACCACAAGAAAGACTTGTTTAGCTCTGTAGTTCAATCAAATTTGATTCATTAGGAGAATATCCCATTCTGATGTTCGCTCACACACACACACATGCAGCTGTGTGATCCAACATGAACCCTAGACCAAATCATCCTTTCTGATTGAATAGGAAGACGGCTTTGATTTTTTCTGTTTATGTGTCTTTTTGAGTTGTGTGTTTTTTTTTTGGCATATTTATTTGTGTGAAGGAGGTCTCGCAGTTGCCAAGGCGATGGCACGACATCTCAAGGAACACTACCCATAATCCCGTGTGACTGTGTGAGGCAGACCATTGGTTGCATTCCTGTTGGCCACATTAGGAGTTGAACTCTGCCAAACCAGCATGCATAGAATGGGATTTCCTTCCCCAAAATCACCATTTCTAAGAGGCCCTTGTGTGGTCAGGCAACCCTACTTAACATTCACAATTGGGGGATTTCTAAATACGCAACTCTTCTAAATACAAGCAGGATAGCAATCGCAGAAGTCCATTTATCTTTTACGACCGGTTTCTCTGTTCAACTTTTGTACGACAGCATACATCAATAGCCAATCACGCGGCAAGGTTTCTATATATTTTCCTGCATACTGCTGCAACTCTAGTGGCAATATGGCTCCAAATCAGCTCTGTTAAAATTGGATTCCAGGCAGTGGCACAGCTGTACACAGTTGCCAGCAGATTGAGTGCAGAGTTACCAATCTCCAATATCTTTTAATCAGAAGCCCTCAGCTCCCTTCTGTTTTCTGTCAACACTGAGGGACTTTCTCCTCTGATTTCCTTGTTTCCTCCTTGCCTTGTGCGCATCCCATCTCCACATTTCTTATCTATCTCTTCCTCCTTCATTTTTGGCATCCTTCCTCACTTAGTCCAATCTTTTTTTCATGAGATCATGAGTTCTCTGTTTTCTCCATCATAACTCTCTTCCCTCCCATTCACTTTCACGTTGCTCAGGTCCTGCTTCCCTTTGAGTTGTGCTTCCTGTCAGCTCCTCCTGTTGTTTCCTCTCTCCAACTGCCTCACCTGTCTACTGCTGTTTCCTTTAGTCGTCTTCTTTTCCCTTTCCTTCCTCTATCTCTTACCACTTTCTCCTCTTCCCCATCCCCTCAATGTCCAGTGTTCACATCTAAGTCAATCTGGCTTCATGTTTTATCCTCTCCCACTCAACCTCTTCTACATCCTCCTCCTCCTTTTTCGCTGTCTCATATATCTATTAAATTTTGTGTCCATCCAAATTGTTTTGACACCCTCAGAAAACAGTATTGAATATGCTGCTTTTATAAAAAGGACTCATTCTATAAAGTGTTTAGAGGTGTCCCTGATTTTATGAGCGTGGGAATGTGAGATGTGTGCGGCCTCTCTCTCTCTCTCTCTCTCTCTCTCTCTCTCTCTCCTCTATTCATGTATCTATCTCTCGGCCTTCATTCTCCACCGTTCTCTCTATTTTTCTGCAGTTTTCGTAAATTCTATTACCGGTAATGATATCACTTCATGGTGTCTCCCATTCAGAATGTTACACCAGTGAAAAGATTGGAACTCTCACTGCTTCTCTGTGTGTGTGTGTGTGTGTGTGTGTGTGTGTGTGTGTGTGTGTGTGTGTGTGTGTGTGTGTGTGTGTGTGCGCGTGCGGGCGTATGTGTGCTTGTGTAATTCACTGTACTAAAGATGTGCCCTCTGGAGCAAATACAAAGAATAAGCAGATACAGAGACATACACACACACACACATTCTCAGAAACACTATGCAACATGCCCTTTGTCACCCGCAACCAATATCCCAACGAACGCAATCACTGACTTACAGCTACACACAAATACAGTTCACACACACGCACACACTCACACATACACACATTCATGGCACTTTTTCCATACCCCCTGCCTCCTCCCATTCTCCCCTGTGTTTTAATCCTACTTGTCAGTAATTAAGGCTGAGCCGGGGGTGGGCCGAGACGTGGCTATCTCCAGGCGGGGGTTTGACTATAAACTGGATTTATAATGGGAGAGCGGTATTAAAACCCACTGCCCCCACTGTTAGCATCAATGAGCCCATCTCTGTTCCATAACAGGATTTGTCCTCTGCTTTATTACAAAGGGAGGCCTGTCTTCGGAAAGGCTAGATATCCCGGCTGGCATGTAATACGCTGACAAGACATTCTGCTGTTCATTCACCCTCCTTCACCTCATCACTCTCTCTCTCTCTTCACCTCTTTCTCTCTCACTCTCTCTCTCTTTCTCTTCACCTCTTTCTCTCTCACTCTCTCTTGAGGTGTCAAATCCAACCAGTGCCTGTGGAGAATCTCAGCTCTGCAAAACCTCCCCTGATCCTCTATATAACTGTGAAAAGGTTTCTTAAAGTATAATTCGGGAATCGTAATCTTCATCCGTGTCTTGTGTAAGATGTCAGTGTCACCTGTTGAGAGAATCTGTTGCAATGTCACATATGCAACATGTGACGTGTAGCATAATGCAGTAAAACATGCAATAAAATGAAAATACTTTTGCTTTTTTTCTGGTTTTAAAATATCCATCTCTAAAAATGTGTGCCTCCCATCCTTTGCAATGTGCGTAAATAGAATGTTGTTTGTGTCACTCACAACGTGACATGAGGAAAATTACATTTAACAATCCGGCAGTGACATCTCTTTTCCAGAGCTCCCTGCTGACAGTTGAGATTGGAACTACTTTCTGCCAAAGAAATAGTCCTAATGATATCTATTGTTTTTGAGTGTTCTGTGAATTATCCGCCGCCAGCAAAAGCGGAATTGACTCTGGGAAAAATAAGTTGATATTGAGCCTTTCAAAAGAAAGTTTTCAGTGCACAGACCACCATTAAAAAAATCCATTCACCTATCGAGTGGATTAGGAAAATAAAGAGATAGATATCTGAAAACATGGGCATATAAAACCCATACAATTTACATGGCTGGATACTCCCAAAGGAGTGAGAAATTATATAATTTCCTAATTGGCCCTTAAAAATGTATCTAAAAAATTACCAAAAATCCCCCCCAAAATTTGATCTTTCTCATTATATCTATTTTCTCAATTGTTCCTCCCCTTGCCAATTTTTTTATTATTTTTTCCCTTTCATTCAGTCTCTTTTTTCCAGATTTATTATATCCTTCTTTCCCACCCTTGTCTCCATCTCTCTTTTCTGTATGCCTGTCCTTCTGAAGAGATTGATAGATTGCCATTCAGCCTCTAAAGGGAGTCATATTGTCACAGACCTTGGGGAAATGAGAGCCGAGGATATTACTCTGCGTGTGTGTGTGTGTGTGTGTGTGTGTGTGTGTGTGTGTGTGTGTGTGTGTGTGTGTGTGTGTGTGTGTGTGTGTGTGTGTGTGTGTGTGTGTGTGTGTGTCTTCCAACCATGCAACAGCCTCATGATCCTCGCCGAAGTGAATGCAAACTCAAAATACATTTGCTGATCTGCTCAGTTTAACTTCACATAATTTGTTTTGAAGACATCCAATAATCAAAGAGTTTCTTGTGTTTAGTCAGCTTGTTTTGAGTATCATTTTGAACAAGCAGTTCCTTAAAAATAACATATTTTTCTCAATCCCTCTTCTAGGCGTCTGCACTCCAACAACCTCCACTGTGACTGTCACCTGTCCTGGCTCTCTGATTGGCTCAGAGCCCGGCGGGGGTTGGCTCCCTTCACACAGTGCATGGCCCCCGCCCACATGAGGGGCCTCAATGTTCCCGATGTGCAAAAGAAGGATTTTGTCTGCAATGGTGAGCTCACAGGAACACACACACATGCACATGACATTCAATTGAAATCTCAACTAGTGTGCCTAAAGGACACTCTGAAGCCCCCTTCCAGTTTTTTGGTTTGTGAAATCCACTATGGTTTCCAACACAGGAGGAGGGGATGATGTTGCTTGCTCAAGTGAAGGTGGTAATAAAGTCAATAAAATAAAAGCTTAATTGGCATGTTTCTAGTTTCAACCAACAGTTTTTTTTAATTTGGCTCTGGAACAAAACCGAAGACGGGAGAAAAGCCATCAGCTTTGACTCACTTGCATCAAATAGACACATGAACTATAATACTTCAAGAGTAAAATCAGGCTTCAGCAGTAGTGTTCTCACCTCAAAAATGACACAGAATTGACTCAGCACTAAGTTAAGTGTGTAGTACGATGTGGTTTAAGACAAAGTGCAGGTTTGAATTAAGACTCTTTGAGAGGTATATGTACATACAGAGAATCTAATAAACATAAAGGCCATTATTACAGGCAGCATTCTTATCAACTCCTAACAACTCAGCATTAAGCTTCTAGCACTGAAAGAATTACACCATGCCGACCGTGATCAGCTAAACGGCCAGTATAGGAGCAGTACTGTTATCAGCTACAGATAGTATAGGCATTGTTTATAGGCCTCTGATTCAGCTTTCTGTGCTAATAGAATGTCAGACTGTGCTCTCTTTATTAGCTCTCAGCCTAATCTTTTCTGCCTACATCCACCACAACAGACCCTTACTGTAGGTGTCTATATCTCTCTTTTTCTCGTTCTTCTTTTCCTTTGCCTCACTCCTCTTTGATAGTACTAATTAAGTTCTAATATTGCAATTTCATTCAGCTTAATACCAAAAGAGAATCCACAGATCCCCCAAAGAATTTTAACCTTAGCAGGACGCAAATACTTCTGAAATAACACAAACGGACCTTTTAAGCTGACATCAATCCCGTGGGATACAATTAAACAAAAACAGCGTTAAGAATGTGAGGAATAAAACAGAAGCTTGAATCTGTTTGCCAAACCTTTTAAAGGGGTAAATGTAGCCTTAGGCGTTGAGAATCTCCCATTTTCTCCTCATATGTTGCAGCACTATTTTTCACCACATCAATTAGAGTGAATATTTAGTATTCAAAAAATGAAAATGAAAAGAAAGTCAATAACTTTATAATGTGTTTATGAATTCAGACCTCTGATATGTTTTATCTGTGTGATGCCATGTACAGGTCCAGCACAGTCAGAGTCGAGGAGTTGTGTTCCTGAAGTAGCCGTGTGTCCAGCCAGCTGCAGCTGTAACAACAACATAGTGGACTGTCGCCGTAAAGGCCTGACTGAGATACCCGCAAACCTCCCTGAAGGCATCGTGGAGATGTAAGAGTGCTTCAATTTTACCAACATTTCAATATGTGTGTGTCATGTGTGGTGTCCATTGGCTTGACATCATTTATTTATTCTTTAAATGTATACATTTCTTTAAATTTCTCCAATATTATCACAATTTATTTAACAAGTTTTTGCATATTTAAAAGTGCATTCTGACCACATGCCGATGGTTTGCCCATGTTCAAGTCATCCTTATTCCCATCACTGCAGAACATTATTTGATTTACCGGAACAAAATTGTGTGCTGATTTGTCTCACAGTATGTGACTGGTATGCAGGTGATATGCAAATGCATGTGTGCAGAATATTTGAGATGGGATTCTGGTCTACTGAGAGAAACATTTTGAACGATTAGTAAGATAAAATATAGAAATAGCCACCTTATAACTATTTGTAAGACAGAGTTTCAATAAACCAGACTGACTGTATTGATCGCCGTGGGCCGGGGAAATTACAGTTTGTTACATTAATTGAACATTAAGTACAGTTAATAGTACATTTTTAATCAATCCATTAATCATAATCCACGCACGCACACACACACACACACACACACACACATACACGATCAGTTGCACTGCGATCTTTAGATACTTAGCTCAGATGCTTACCATAATCAACTAGACATCACATCTTACCAAAAGTGTTGCACAGTGTGAGTTTTGAAGTTGCATGCTGTTTTATATTGCAGCAAAACTATTTATTTTTCACACAGACGTGTTTGATATCCGTATTGATCGTTGTACCCTGTTTGTTTGTACAGAGGACAGCTGGTTGATTGCTCTGTGAGTAAGGAAGCAATTCTCTCCCGCGACGCTGCACCAATACTGCTATACCTCCCGAGCATTAGTAATAGATTCACACTCACATACACAGGCTTAAATACAGATACACACATAAAACACACACACACACACACACACACATACACATTCTGGGAGGTTCAAGAACAAATACACATACACATGCATTGTGATAGAGCCTCAGCCAACCAAACACATCTGATGAAATATTTAAGATACCCACACGCTGAATTAGTTTTAGAAGCATTATAATAAATGTTGTCGCTGCAGTCAGTCCTTCAATAGGGACAATGTCATCCCTCTGCTTGCTGGTGGCAAGGATCGCTGCCAAATGTGTGTGTGTCTGTGTCTGTGTGTGTTTATGCAACTAGCAGCTGTGAACTTCCAAGTGTGTGTGTGTCTGTGTGTGTCAATCTGTCTCTCCAAGTCAAATATATTCATGAAGCAATTTAACAAAACAGGTTTGTCTAAATGCATTTAACTTTATTAAAACATAAACAGAAGTGTTTGAGTGAGGTTTTATGAGTGTGTGTGTGTGTGTGTGTGTGTGTGTGTGTGTGTGTGTGTGTGTGTGTGTGTGTGTGTGTGTGTGTGTGTGTGTGTGTGTGTGTGTGTTCTTGTGTGCACACTCAGCCCATTGTGAACATGCTCAACTGCCAAACCTGTCTACTGTTTCACTCGTCATTAAATTGCTGCTTCGCCTTATAGATTTTTTATATTGCCTCTTCAATTGTCTTCCCTTTAATACATCCTTTTAGATTGAGCCTCTAAGTGTCTTTGTCTCAACCTTGTTTATATTCCCCTCATTTATAATGTGTTACCTGTTATGCTTGCAGATTGTCTTTGTCAGTATCTGTATATCCTTGATTTATTTTGACCCCTTAGTAGAAATGGGACGCGGGGTGTGAGGTGTGGCAATTTAGGGGTTGTGTTCAAAGCCACGTAAGCGTTTCATTTTAAAGTATATGCTTAAAGGGGAGCAGTCAAAAGTTGGTGCAATAAATTGAACTAAATTGCATTTAACCCTGGGAAATGTGGATAAAACATGCATTTGAGTCCACATCATAAAATATGTTGTTCATATTAAGCTTCAAATTGTCTCACAGTGTTTAAAGACATGCAAGGCATAGATAGATAGATAGATAGATAGATAGATAGATAGATAGATAGATAGATAGATAGATAGATAGATAGATAGATAGATAGATAGATAGATAGATAGATAGATAGATAGATAGATAGATAGATAGATAGATAGATAGATAGATAGATAGATAGATAGATAGATATCAAGGGAAGGGAGAAAATAAATTAAAAGAATGGGATGGAGAGTGAAGGTCAAGAGCCAGACAGGTTGGGGACAGAACAGGAAGAACAAGGGTGAATTAGTTCCCATGTATCATTCTGACAGCTGACCCTGTGGCTGGCCTTGGGACCTCACCGCATCATCCTCTTCTTACTCTCCTCTCTCCTGTTGTCCAAACTTTTCCAATCCTCTGATTTCTCAGCCGTTGTCATCATTTCCCTCTCCCTTTCAGGGATCCATCTTCTCACCTTCTATCCTCCCCTTTTTCTTCCTCTCTTTTCTCTAACTGTATGCTACATTACTCTTTATTTTCCTCCTTTACTTCTTTCTCCTTTCTTACTTCCTTCCATCCTTTTTTCATCGCAGCAACAAGGAGACATACATATTGCATGAGCTAAATAGATGAATGAGGTGCCGAGACCATCAGGAGAGCAACAACTAAGCTAACTGTGCATTATCCCAAATGTGGGCTTTGTGCCTAGTTCTTGATAGCTTCCCACAAGATAATAGAGTAATAGTAACGGTATGGTGTACTGAGTATGCAGTCTTCCAGGGACAGGGATGTAATACATTTGCTTTAGCCCATAGCCTGTACAAGTTGATGAATCTAATGTGTTCATAATTAAGAATCTGACTGTGTCTAAAGAAGAGACCGTCTCTTCAAAGGAATTTGCGAAACATTCAAATAAAATAAGAGACATTATGATTGGAAAAGGAAAATGATGCCAGTTACATTGAGACCCATTGTCCCATATGTGCAAATGGTGCAATATAACCTATGTTTCACTGTGGTTGGGAGGAAGTCTAATATAGCCAGTTAACTTGTTAGGATGATAACCAAGGATTTCTGTCTCCTTGGTGAAATTAAATATTAAAGGCAAATAATAATGTTTATAATATTGTGCTTGTCATGCTGTGGTTGAAGTTGTATTCATATGTTATCATCATCATTTTCTCAAGACTGGAATATTGCAATTCACTGTATGTAGGTTTAGACCAGTGCTCGCTGCATCGCCTGCAGCTTGTACAGAACTCAGCTGCTCGTCTTCTGACAGGCACAAAGAAGCCTCCCTGCACTGGCTTCCGGTCCGCTTCAGAATAGATTTTAAGATCCTGATGTTTGTTTTTAAAGTTTTAAATGGTATGGCCCCCGTGTACTTGGCGGAACTCATACAGGTCCATAGACCAAGCAGAGCTCTGAGGTCTGCAAACAGCTTATCTCTGGATGTGCCAAACAGCAGGCTTAAAACTAAAGGCGATCGTGCATTCTCCGTGGTTGCCTCGAAACTTTGGAACAGCTTACCACACCATATTCGCTCATCTGAGTCTCTGGAAACTTTCAAGTCCACTCTTAAAACTCATCTTTTTTCACAGGCTTTTACGTTTTAATGAATTGTTTTGTGTCATTGCTGTAAGTGTTTTTTAATGTGTGCTGTTGTATTTTAATTTATGTATTTTATGTAAAGCACTTTGGTGAACTTAGGTTCTTATAAAGGTGCTATATAAATGAAAGTGACCTTGACCTTGACCTTGATCATTGCATGTTGAGTGGTAAACTGCTCTTCCAATTTGTGTTTTTTTAGTATTTTTGGGGGATTGTTAAAAATCATCTAACTTATTTTTTTCTGTTATTTGCTCATCTCTCTCTCTTTCTCTCTCTGTCTCTCAGTCGTTTGGAGCAGAACTTGATTAAGAGTGTCCCTGCAGGAGCCTTCTCAGCCTACAAGAAGCTCAAGAGGATGTAAGTCTGTCAGTATAATACTGTGTATGCAACCATTAAACACACATACACACACACACTCATACACACCCCCACCCCCACCACACACACACACACACACACACACACACACACACACACACACACACACACACACACACACACATGTTTCTGAAATCCCAAGTTGGCAATCATATGCACTGTTATGTATAAACCTGTATCTGCTCACATTAAGACCTTAGTGGCAATCTTTATTTCATGTATTTATCCATTCACTTAACCTGCATTTAACCCATGTGTTAAGTCCAAGTGAAGTTAGCTAAAACAAGGGTATCATAAATATGTGCAAATTCCATTAGAGCATTATAGATTCTAGACAGAAAGTAAAGGAGACCCAGCATAGAACCTTGCTGTACTTCAATGCTTAGCCCAGTAAACCAGCATAGCCCGATCCTATTTACTTTAACTAAGCTGAGGTCATTTTTAAACCATATTTTGCTTGGTCAGATTTTCAAATGTTAATCAACTCTGGCTTTTTGCAAGGCATGATGAACTGTGTAAATGGCTGTATGCAAATCAGTAATAAGTCTGGGTGACCCTGACTCCGGTCTAGGGCTTCAGTAATCTCATGAAGACAGGGACATTAATCATGCTGTATGCTCTCTGGGATGAGACTAATAGTCTTACAAAATGATATTAGTAGAAAAAAATGCTTTTACATGGTCACTAGAAGTTTTTCAAGGCTATTTAACTGTTCTGACGACTCAGACATAATCTAATTTAAATATCTTGAGATAGAACCCTCTTCCTCGCTGACCTCAGTGACTTAGAGTTCTGCAGTAACTCTAACAAAATATGGACATACATGGTCTCATAATTATTATGTGTAAATCATTTACCTTAGTACCAGAAATAAATATGAATCTGGAACTTTAATTAATAGACACATTATCATCAATTGATGTCTAGTCAAGAGGAAGGGCGTATGTCTAATCGGAAGTCCAAATCAGCTTGCAGTGGCACACACACATGCACACACACTCTTTTTTTACCAACACCCACAGACTCACTCGTGAAACATTTCCTTATCATGCAAATTCCTGAAAATGCAAGGCTTGCAGACTCGTGCAAGGTTGTAAGGTTATCCACCCACCCACCAGTCCACACACACACACACACACACACGCATATATATATATAGCGTTTGACCTCCGCATTGTTAAATAATACATCTTACAGACGGTGGTGGAAGTGAATGACATGAACCTCACTTCACAACATGCCACTGCTTCCACTCTCTCTGTCTCTCTCCCTCATTTACTTTTACTCATGTCCTCTTGCCTTGACCTCTGCTGATGTATTCTCCCATGGTCATTTGTCGGACAGTTCTAGGACATTCAAACAGAATGAACCCTATTACTGTGTATTACTGTAAAGCACTTATCTCCCCCCTCTCTTTCTCTCCCCCAGTGACTTGAGTAAGAACCAGATTTCTGACATCGCCGCCGATTCCTTTAGTGGCCTTCGCTCACTCACATCACTGTAAGTATGTCATGCGTACATGCACGCACAGACACACACACACACACACACACACACACACACACACACACACACACATGCACATTCATATCCAGACAGGAAAGTATTCGCTTTTCCAGACATGCAAACATAAATGGTGTTGCTTTCGATATTGGTAACTCGACCACAATGCTGTATTTGTGTCCGTGTATTTGCTTGTGTGTGAAATTGTAAGTGTGTGTAATCACTGAGGTTGAATGAGATAAGAACATGAAGGACAGTTTAATTTGAATCAATTTGAAGCATGAAAATGAGACAGACAGACAGAAAGACAAGAAGGGGCAGACAAGGTGCTCTCCACACACACACACACACACACACACACACCACATTACAGCCAAGTCACTTAAACAGGAGTGTCGTTGAAAGGCACTACCTCTGCAGTAGAGGCCATCTTAGGCGTGATCTAGCAAAAAATAAAACTACTGAAGTGAATTAGGTGGCTAACGCAATTGGAAGCTCATCTCCAACACCATTTATTTTCTATTTAATAATCATATGAGAAAACTGATCCAAGTTAAAAGATTTCACAGCACTTGGAACAGCAACTTTGTCTCTTTGATTATAACACACATCCGGCTCTTGTCCCCTTAAATTAGTCTTTCCAAATCAGTGAGTGTTTTGGCTTTTTCATTCCGAGCAGAAATATTTAGTGGTTTATTTAGGAAACTTTTGATTTGATGGTACATGTTTTCTGCTAAACCAATTCCACCACTATATATTGATCAATGATGGTTAGCAGTCATATGGGTTCATTTGAAATACTGTAAATCACACATGATATGTTTCAGATTTGCCTTGTCAGTGAGGCCAACTGTGCATGGATACCGGTTCAACTCTCAAATAACCAAACATGCAAATCTGTCCTGAACAAAGGCAGAATCAAGTGCTTTTATCCCCTACGTGTTCCCACTTAAATATTGAAATACAAAGTGTATGTTATCATCATAATACACTTTAATGGGATAAGATATCATAAGATGCCACAGCTTGTGGAAGCAGATCATTTTACTGTGCCTCGCAGCTTACTTCAGACCACATAAGTCATAAGGACAGCCCTGCAACCACTGTGTCTTAAATGATGTTGTTTTTGTCTGTCCTGTGCAGGGTGTTGTATGGCAACAAGATCACAGAGCTGCCCAAGGGATTGTTTGATGGACTGGTTTCCCTGCAGCTACTGTAAGTACTGTCTGTTTGATCTGTGTATGTGTGTCCTTGAGTGTGTGTGTGTGTGTGTGTGTGTGTGTGTGTGTGTGTGTGTGTGTGTGTGTGTGGTCCCTCAAGAAAACTATCAAATCAATTATTCGTCAGAAAGAAAATAATATCACACTTTAACACAGGATGAACTTATTGTCGTGGATTTGTGACTGTCTGGTCTGACATTCAGGTCGACTACAGTTTATTTAAAAAAGGTATCCAGGACTGAGTGTGTTTAATGTTGTACTAACTTTTACCTTATTATTATGATTTAGTGACTTCACAGAAAATCATATTTACACTACATTACATTTGTGCGTGCGTCCGTGCGCATGTGCTTGCCTGCGTAGGTGATCATTCAATCATCAACATGAACCTATTTGCCGCATTGTAATAAAAACTGTGATGTCCAACAGTTCTTGTAACATTTATTACCTACTAGGAGGGAAACTATTCAACTATTCCTAATGGGCAAGAGTCCAGACTGTAGCAGTGTTTGAGCATGCACTAAAGATTCTGTCTCCCATACATGGTACTGTATTTGTCACATGGTCCTCGCAAATGCCGCAGTCCACTGCAGAAGTGGCTAATGTTCTGGGCTTTTCCGTCGTAAAGTGAAGTGAAGCAAAGAGAAAGAGGATGAGTGAATCTAACCCGCAAACACCTTTTACGGGCTAAGGTGGATCATTGGCATCCATGGTGCATAGTCCGACACAGAGAGAAGAAGGGGGGATGGATGCATGGATAGATTAATTAACGGATGGAGAGAATATGGATAAAGAACAAACATAAGAATGAGAACAGATATGGATGAACATGTATCTGTGTATGTACAGTACATATAAAAATAGGGGTGACAAAAACTAAGAGAGAGATACAATTAGTTTTTTCCTGTCAATGACTGACATCATTAACATATGCCCCTGATTGGAAAATCATCTCCCTTAGACCTTGTAATGAGGCTGCCGTCATAAAATGTTTAACACTAAATGCTTTACATTTGTTTAAACATGCATGTGTGTTATCCTTAATTGGATCATTCAAGACTGTTTACTGTGCATTTAAGTCCGCTCGACTCAATCAATCAATCCATAAATAAAATGATGACTGGTTAATATTCATGCCACATCATTGGGTCAATCCCACAAAGACATTTGAAAGTGTTGAAAGTAGCTTGGCAGATGAAGGGAGGGAATATGTCTTATAAATATGTCACCACCCCTGACAGAAGAAATCCTATCTATGAATAGGAGGAATTTAAGACGCTGTTATTCCATCATATTCTCCCCATTCCACTGGTGAATCTGCAAACATGTCAACCCTTCCATGACAAATATGTGTTTATTGCTTTGTATAGCTACCGGCCCGTTGTTTATGTTGTCTGAGCTGCTTTGTTTTACTGGTGCAGTTTCAAGTAATTAGTTCCCCCTGTGAGCTGCCTAATGAGGCGTGGATATGTCGCAGAGCAGCGTGTGTGTGTGTGTGTGTGTGTTGGTGGGTGGTGGCAGTATAGGCGCTCGTTTGGAAGGCTTGAGATGATGAATGCTGAGCTTCCGTACCAAGCAACGACTTGGTCACCTGTCAGAAAACGAAAGACAGTAGAAAGAGAGAGTGAGACAGACAAAATGCAACAAAAGAAAAAGCTGTCAACTGTCGGTTATATTAGCTAATGAAGTCTAGGTATAAGAAGAGAGACAGGTTGGAGGTCCAAAACCCCTTCCTGTCATTTACCAAATCTCCTTATCACATTTCTCATTTCCCGCTCTCTCTCTCTTTCTCTCTCTCTCCTCTCCATTTTGGCTGTCAGCCCCTTTCACTTAATTGTATATCTGTGTTGCTTTAAGCCTGTCCCTCCCTATGATGTTTCACTATAGCATTTTCATCCATCCCATCTCCATTCTTCCGACACGTCTCTTTCTATTTCTGTTTCTTTTCACAATCTCTTTCTGTCCCATTAAAACTAAATATATTATACTCCCAGCCAATGCTAGACATTCCCCCGCTGCTCCAAAAGAAAAAGTGAAAAAATATAAAAATGGCCATTTTCAGATTTATGTCTCACGGCCAGACACAAATATAATCATGACTGTGTGCAGTTGTTAGGGAGAGGCTATAATAGGAGGGACAGGGGAAGAAACTGTGAAAAGAACAGGACATGGGGAGAAAAGAAAAAAAACTTGCGATGGAGAGAAAAACTAAATTGTCTCATTATCTGAGCATGCCTCTTTTGTTTGTGTAGTGAGCAGAGCTACAAGAGTAAAACAAATAAAGACAAAAATGCAAAATACTGAATGGCTCTCTCTTGTGTTTTTCAGGCTGCTGAACGCCAACAAAATTAACTGTTTGAGAGTCAACACCTTCCAAGACCTGCAGAACCTTAACCTGCTTTCACTGTATGACAACAAGCTGCAGACGATCAGCAAAGGCCTGTTTGCCCCTCTGCGCTCCATCAAGACTCTGTGAGTATTATATGGCTTTCAAGTATGTTTCATGAACCTATCTAGACCTGCAACACTTTGGCTAGTAGATTATTCAACGGGCAGAAAATCAATGTGCATCTATTTTGTTTAAATACATTTTTCATTTCAGCTTTTATTTTTTTCAATTGAAAGTCCCAAATATCTCATTGGTCTCAGCTCACTGTTTGCCGTTTAAATTTGTCATAATGTGACAGGAAATGTAATATATTCAGTCGTAGTACTAAAACACACAACAACTTGGGCAACTGTAGCAACTTAGCGTTCCTCTTATTTTCCCAGTTCCCTTGACCAAAAAAACAATCTTCTCCTCTCTCCCTCTCAGTCATCTGGCCCAAAATCCCTTTATGTGTGACTGTCACCTGAAGTGGCTGGCAGATTACCTCTTTGACAACCCCATTGAGACCAGTGGAGCACGCTGCAGCCACCCCAGAAGGCAAGCCAACAAACGCATCAGCCAGGTCAAAGGAAAGAAGTTCAAGTGCACAGGTAGGACACCAGTTTTGTCACAGACACACCCTAAACACACACGTTCAAAAACACAAGTGCAAGCATGCAGGAAAGTCACCTTTTGATGGGTGATGAAAAATGCCAAGGTGCACAGTGTAAACACGTGTGGTTTGAAAGACAATTGACCGTTCATGTGTGCAATTAGAAACAGAAATTGATACGCGCTTACTAAAACACACAAATGCTTTCACATACTGTCCCTATCTCTCTCTCTGGTAGCATAGGATTGCTGATATTTCCTTTAATATGAGCCATGGGTCTCAGTAATTACAACACACGCCATTTAGTATATTGAAGCAGCACAATAACCAACTCAGCAGGGACTGGCCACTTGTGTTAGTGTGCAAATTAATTTGGGTCTAAGTGTGTGTGTGTGTGTGTGTGTGTGTGTGTGTGTGTGTGTGTGTGTGTGTGTGTGTGTGTGTGTGTGTGTGTGTGTGTGTGTGTGTGTAAACGATTTGAATTGTGCCAGGATGGTGGTTGTAAACAGATTTGCTTATTTTTTTACAAGGCCGTATATACACTAGCTGGGGCCCGCTGTCAACTGTATTAGTTCCCGTCATTTTAACCTCATGTGAAAGGGGATTGTGTTAAAGATGATCATGTAATAGAATAATCTGATTCAATCCAATTGTATGCTTTTAATCCTATTATAACCTCTTAACCTTATAGCATTCTTATGCTTCAATGTAAGGGAATTTTCTTTTTCGGTTATCACAGATGTTCTTTTTATTAGAAGCCTACACCACGGCCATGTAAAAATGTGTGCCTGTGACACCAACCATTTCATTCCATTAGATTTCAAACCCTTCTGTTCTCAAAAATGGTATGTCCCTGCCTAAACTGGGCCCAGTATAACTAATATGTTTGAATGGTGAAGGCTTTTATCCAGAGTGCTTTGCAGTACCATGAGATCATGTGGTACATTTTTAGCATGGAAGGTCTCGGTGGTAAACTATAAAGTCCCTAATGTTAGTGCTCTGCCCATGGAGCGAATGAAGATAACTAGATTACAAATGCTCTCCCGGAGCTGGCTATGGCTGTCCTCTTTGCTTGGGTCCTTCCTCTCTGCAGCCCCATGCCTCTCCCTGCATCTCCTCTTCCTCTCTGGACCTGTGTGGACAGTTTTGTTTCTGGTCCAGTCCCCTACCTGTGTGGATCTGCAGCTGTCTGTTGCCTCTGCTATCCTGTATGGACCCTGCCTCCCCTCCCCACCCTGACTGACTGATTGGTGCAGCTCTGTGTTGCCCCGCCTTCCTCCTGAGTGGATCTGCATTCTCATTGGTTCGTGCGGCTGTCTCTTGTGCTTGATCTAACCATGTGGCCCCGCCTACTGTGACATCACATGGTTCCGTCAAGCGCCAGGGACCGCTGAGCACACCCACCCACCTGCCTCTCCCAGCCAGCCAATCGCACGTCTCGGAGCAAAAAATGAAGGGCTTCAATATTTGACCTCTGTTTGCATGCATTTATGTCTAGGGTTTCTAATACATGGGACTATAACTGTGCAAAGAAATAAATGAACATCAATGGGCCATACACAAGCATTACTGTAACATCTAAATATTTCCATTAGCGATATATTGTATCTTCTCTATATCTATGATTCAAGCCATTTAGAAACGTTGAATGATTTAGAATCCACCTTGAATGATCAACTGCCGGCATACATTTAAAAGTATGAATATTTCTTTGTAGGGACCTGCCTCCAAGGTTTCTTAATTATTTTGTTTAGTATTTAAAAGAGACTTCCCATCCCCAATCAGTTGGAAGGCTTTGGTATTGCTCCCTTGCTCCCTTGCTCTTTAATTTTTTTCAACTTGCCAACCACCAAGGTTGACAGTAATCACAAATATTGTCTAAAAATATTATTCTGCCACTGAAACCAGACGATTCAATAACAGACAACATTCAAAAAAGCAGTTAAGATTAAAACCAGAAAGAAACTGAAATTTGACCCAAAAAGGGTTTGTGCCAGCAGAGACAGGAGATAAAAGATCAAGCTGCCTGTACCAATAGAAGAGTAGTCTGATAGGAGAGTGGCCCAAAACAGACAAGGTTAAATTGACAGAGAACAGGCCAACAAGGTTAGAACGACAGAGGTAGGGGAAGAGAGGGAGGTAATGATAACCGTGAGAACTATATAGAGTGTATATGGCTCCCCCGATACAAGTGCTCCAGGATGTAAACCAGGTCTATTCCACAAGCGCTAGCGGTCATAAATAATATCTCCTCACATTATATCTAAATAACAGAAGTGGTTCCTGGCTCACCTTGTAAAAACAAAAACATCCAGGGTTAAACCACATTTATCTACAATGTGATTCCATAAATCCACATGGATATCTGTTTGTTAATTTGATTTACAGTGCTGGCCATGCAGCATTTCCCCCTCCCTGCATCCGCCCTGCGCCTGCTCTATAGTCCCGTATTATAGCAGTTGGCGGCCTGTTCCTTTTTTTAATAGATGGAGTAGATACAGTTTGATGTTTCTTGTAAATAGTCGGCTAATTTTGATTTACAGCATTTGACAGCTGAGGTTTTCAAGCAATCAAACTCCAAGGAGAGACAGTATAGACAGAAGTTGATATACTATCTGGCAGTGGGAGCAAGGCATTTGACATGGCTACATTTGAATGTGTTTTTGTTACATTTTGGCTGCATATCGTTTGTGATATGTGTCCTTCAGTTTAAGGAACCTACTATAGAGTCTGTCCCTGCGTTCCAATACCCGTTCAACATGCCCTTGTTCACTTGCCCTAGGCACTTGCCCTCGGTGGAATCCCCGCCGCCATCTTAAGTGTCGTTCCAATTGTCTGGAAACTGAAGTGAACTTCGTGAGATAGACCCTCGGAGGGCTGAGTGATCAAGTGAACATCCATGGTCACTTCGAGGTGGATATCACCCACAGTGCATTGCAGTTCGTCTTCTTCTTCTTCTCCTTTTATTTTCCGGTAGACTGTATGCTTTTAGGGACATCGCGGCCACCCGCAGGACAAATATATATATATATATATAAATATTCCAAAACGCCTCAATTAGGCTATCCTATTTCCAAAGGAACAATCCAGTGAATGTATTGCAGTTTATACATATTGCTGCTATAACACCGATGGCTGCCAATTAGAGGACTATTTAAAACAAATGTTTTTGGTTGAAACTAACATAAATAAGAAAATATGTTGGAGCAAACAATTTACATGTGTAAGTAACATTATCTTGATAATCTGAGTTACCGTGTCGAAATTCAATGTTTGTTATGCTATGGAAATGGCTTTCTGCAATATAGACTACCTTTGCAGAATGTTATAATTCTGTATTATTTGCATTCAGAACTACAACTACCTATGTAACTGACGGTACCTTGCGACTACAAGGGCAAGTGAGCAAGTGGGTTCCATTTAAATCCCCCGCTCCTCCCCCGCCCAGTCTCCCTCCGCGCTCCAAGTTCCCTCCGTGCAACATATGCTGTTACGTCATACCAAGGGCTGAGGGTAAATGAACGAGGGGAAGTGCAACTACTTCTTATGGAACGCAGGGTAACATTGAGAACTTTCTGTCTCTCTGGGGTCCCCCTTTTTCTTCTTCTTTCTGTCTTTCTCTCTTCCCCTCCATAATTTTTCTTCCTCTGTTGTCCTTATTGTCCTCTGCAGGTCAGGAAGATTATCGCAGCCGTCTGAGCGGAGATTGTTTCCAAGATCTGGTGTGTCCTGAGAAATGTCGTTGTGAAGGCACGGTGGTCGACTGCTCCAATCTCAAACTGACCCGTTTCCCCGCGCACATCCCTGAACACACCACAGACCTGTAAGTCAGCCGATGATTTTCCTTTTATCCAACAAACAGGTACATTTATTGTATGCAACACATGAAATATCAGTTTGAAAGGCCACGTGACCAGTCAAGAATTTCTATTTTACTTTATCATACGTTTGCACATACCAAAACCCATACCTATACACATTGTAATGTTCAAGTGCAATCATGCTTGGGCACAAACACAAGTGTGTACATTTTGCACAAATGCAAACATGCAATGCACGCGTAATGCAAATCTTCCTTTTCTCTCCCTGTCCCTCTGCTTCTGCCAGAGGAGTATCATGAACGTCAATTTTCATTTTTAGCTCCCAGAGCAAAATGTCTTGCAACAGTTTTTTTTTCCCATCTCCCTCAAAGTCCCAAAGGAGGCATCATCATGTCTATAGTGAAAGGGTCTCACACTGGAATACTGAACAGTCTCTCATGGATCATTCATTTTGCTGCTGAAAAAATTGAAAGGGAGTAACAGATAACCGGCAACCGTAATACTGTAAACTGAGTGAGAAGAAGGTTAAAAAAGTCTGTGTGTGTGTGTGTGTGTGTGTGTGTGTGTGTGTGTGTGTGTGTGTGTGTGTGTGTGTGTGTGTGTGTGTTCTGAATCCGCTAGAGTCACCTCAAGAATCAACACGTTAGCATGTATAACGGTTCTGAAGTAGAGAATTAGGATGATTTGCATAAGAAAATAGTTCAAAGTACATTTAAGCTCCGAAAACTATACCAGGTAATAGCATAATATTGCAATGATCCTAAAACACGCACAAGCTCAAACCAACAACTAGATTCCTAAATCAAGAGAAAAGCGTGTTTCCGCTCAATTAGCCAGCACGGTTTCACCTTGAAAAACTGGCCCTGGATCGAATATCCAGGCAGGGGGCAAAGTGTTACCTAATAATGCTGAATATCTGGCAGCTTTAAAATGTTTGTGAAGGGCAGAGAGCTTCCTACCTTGGCCATCACTGTGGTAGGCTAGTAATAATGGAGAATGGGTGCAGATATAAGGCACCACTGCAACATTAAGGCAGAAGCAAGTTGATTGCCACAGTGTTACATCTGGAGGTTTAGCTGTGTCCCAATGAATTTGGCCATGGCTGCCACTTTAGGTAACTAATAATGTCATTATCCCACAGACCATTAGCCCCAAGTCCTGCGGTCTATATCTCTCATTGCTTCTGTTGCTCTCTGTGAACTCTTGTTTCCCAGGGTGCTTCATGTCAAAAACATAAACTGTGTCCTTTACGGTTGGTTAGAGGACATATCAAAGTTTCTGTTGAACACACCCACCCTCTCTTTGTCTGTCTCGGCCTCTCTCACTTGTTTCCTTAAGAACACAACTGGGTTTTTGAAGGTCATGAACATGACACACACACACACACACACACACACACACACACACACACACAAAACAAACCCCAGCCGCTGTGCCCTGTATAACCTGCCTTATCAGGGGAAATCAGGGGAGCTTTTGGCTGAGCTGAAGGCTTATATATATATTTTCGCACTCCTCTCTCTCTCTCTCTCACTCTCTCTCTCTCTCTCTCTCTCTCTCTTCTGTCTATCTTTCTGTCTCTCTTTGTGACCATTCCCACTAGCCGTAAACATCCTTGACATCAGCGTTGAGAGTGTTTCAATAAATATGAAAGAGAAAAGGGGGGATTATAAATGGTTCATCTATTCTCTCTACTTTCAAAACATGAAAATCAATCGCACTGCAACCCACTTTGTACTTTGCAGTATTTTATTTCAGTTTGGCTTCATCCAGGTTGATCAATCTTTTAACTCCCCTGTATCTCATTATTAATTGTCCTCTCCAGCTGAACTTTCACTGTTTTCCCAATTTCTCTCACTTTACCTCTTTCACGCACACTCTTACTCAGACACACACACACACACACACACACACACACACACACACACCGCACGCACACACACACTGAGTGAGGCACACACACACACACACACACACATAGACAAAGAGCATCCTTTTAGCAAAATCCTTTTAGTACAAATTACCCCAATAAAGCAGATGTCTCACTAACTATCTTTCAAACTGTTTGCTCTTGGCTTAAGGCGGTGTGGGGTATTGATGACTGCATAGAAAAGATTCATTGCTATGATCCTCTTCTCTTGTAATCGTTTCACATCTCTCTTCCCCAATATGTTCAATGATGTTCTCTCCCTCCTCTAGTTTGGGGCCACATCATACTTCAACAGCCACTAAAGGCCTCTTAACCTTCATGCGGTCATGCAGCCTTTCTCCCTTCATCTCGTTTGTGTGTGTGTGTGTACAAGTGCATGCTCATGTATGTGTGTTGACTCCAAAGCCATTTGTTTCATGAAAGAATAAATGTCCAACTCCCTCCCTCTATTTCTGTGTCTGTAGGAGGTTAAACGACAATGAGATTGCCGTCCTGGAGGCTACAGGGGCGTTTAAGAAGCTGCCTAACCTGAGGAAGATGTATGTATACGTGTGAAGCACTTCATTTCTTCAATATCCTGTTGTTAAGGTGGGGGGGTGCTGCTGTAGTTGTTATTTGTTTTAAGTGTATTTGTTCATTAAATCATGCAGGCATTTACCTAATTTATCCTCTTTGAAAGACATTTAGAGGGGCAACCATGGGAGTAAAGTGGGAGATGTGGTTTATTAGTTTTTGTAAACTGCTTTAGCAACCACATATTTTTGTTCATGCTAATAAAGCTATTAGGATTCACCTAGAGGGACTGCCATGAAGGGAAAACATGCAGAAGGAAGGAGCGAAGATAAAATACAGCAGTAAGGAAGGATGAAAGAAATACGTAAAGGCCATAGAGAGAAAAATGCAAGAAAAATATGTACGCAAGAGGGGGCAGAAGGGGAAACGAACAAGACATGAGCAAGGGGAAGAGGAGTGGCGGAAGACAAGAGGGTGATGGAGAGCAAGGGAGTCTGGCTGGGAGGTATGGAGGAAGCAAATATTAAATGGAAATAGAAGATGGTCCTTCGGTTCAGATTTACAGTCACAGTCACTCCTTATCTACTCTAGGTTTGTGCCTGTGTGTGTGTGTGTGTGTGTGTGTGTGTATGTCAGGAGTGAGATAGAGAAAGACAGAGCAGAGACCAGCAGTTGATTTATTGGAGAGGAAATTGCTAACCATCTATGTCACTGACGATATAGATTGGCTAGCACTCATTTCCATTTTCCTTTTCTCAATTCCTTCCCTCTCTTCATCCTCAAATGTCTCTAAGTTTGTCTTGGTGGTTATTCTCCTCTCCTCTCGCTGATAAGAGGAAGCACAAAGCTAGCTATGAATGAAAGCTACTGCAGTTGTGATAGCTATCATCTCAAGTTATTGTCTCTGCGGCCAAACGCTCTCTTTTCATTTTCATTTTTCTCATTGTGTGTGCAAGGAAGAGAGATAGCAATCATGCCCAGTTGTCTGTGACCACTTGTCTCATTTATGCTACTTTTATATGTATTTGTGTGTGTGTGTGTGTGTGTGTGTGTGTGTGTGTGCCTGCGTGCGTGCCTGCGTGCGTGCGTGTGTGCTACAATGGTGGCTGTAAGCTGTTATAAGAATATCTGTTGTATAAGATTGGGACATTAAGATGAAAGAGAGTTAACATTTGTTAGTTCGACGGACATGATTGATTACTGCAATTAGCCACTGTGTCTGCGTGTGTAACACTTTGTCCATATGTGTTTGAATGTGTGGTTATGTTGTCCTGCTGTTGGCCTATAGAAAGATTGTAAAGGCTACCCAGCATGCACTGCAATAAGAACAAACACAAGTAGATAAACCTAAATCTGACAAACCTAAATTGATGTATTTGTCCTTCCTGCAGTAACCTGAGCAACAACAAGCTAAGGGACATCCGTGACGGTGCGTTTGATGGAGCGGGTGGAGTTCTGGAGCTGCTGCTGACAGGGAACAAGCTAACTGGACTGCAGGGACGCATGTTCAGAGGCCTCACTGGTCTGAAAACTTTGTAAGTCTTGTTTACAGTGATGTGTGTGTGTGTGTGTGTGTGTGTGTGTGTGTGTGTGTGTGGGGGAGGGGGGGTGTGTTGCTATTGTGTTCGGCACTACATATATGTAGTTAGTGGTCTGCTGAAGAAAGTTTACATATGTATAGGCTACATGTTTTCCACACAGGTTTGATTGTGTTCCCCATAACTCTGCAGAATACTAATCCTAATGCTAATGAATTATTTGAAATTAAACCACACACCAGTCGTTTGCATTGCCAGTTAATGTGTGTCAGTCTTGTTTTCAAGTTGCCATGGAAATGAAGGCTTTTCAACTGTTCTGTTGTTGACTCTTTCTATATTTGGTGTCCAGTGCTTATTTTCCTTCAACAAAAAAGGCCAGAAAGTGTTGCCGTGGTTGTGACTGCTAGCCGTGAAAGCATCTAACTTTTTGGTGGATATTAACTTTGTATCCCCCAGACTGCAAAGAGAGCGCCAGGATTGTTTACTCACTCAGCCTGAAATCAAGGCAATGACAGGCTTTAATTTGGCCACCCGCCATGAGAAGGCTTCTGCCAATTAGGGGTTACAGGATAGTGTACGAAATCATGATCTAATGTTGTCTGTGTATGCTCAGTAATGACTAGCTAATGCCATCATGTATATATATGCCAGCTAATGACTCTCTAATGGCATCATGGCTGTCTCTGTATTATGTTAAGAGGCTCCCTGCTCCAGTAATAGCCTTTGCTAACTAGGTTAGCCCATCCCAGGGATAGCTAATGTTAACTAACTCAGTTAGCCTGCTCCCATAAGAGCGCATGTCAAAAGCTAATGTCATATCACAGTCTCTGTCACAGTTGCCCAATGGGGACTGCTTTGGGGGAATTGGGAATTTGCCCCTGCTTTCTGTTTGATATCCAGTCCATGTCATTACAGTTTGCGCTCTTTTATGCTCTTTGTCTCTTTTTATTCACCCAAATGATGTGAATGTGGTGTTTTTTTCCATTCACAAACACACATCATTCATTAGCCCCAATATTTTTGTCAGGGTGGACATTAAGAACACCTGTCAAAAACAACCTTCAAGTAAAATTTTAACTAAGAAGAATATCAATATTCACAAGTTCCATTTAAAGCTCTGAGAAAATCTGATTTAGGAGGTGGGTAAGGCGTAAGGATGAGACTGTGAAGTGCATCCTTTAAATACCTAACTTTACTGTAGTCAAGTTATTGAGGTGAAGCTAAATGCTATTTTGCTAAAAAAAAAAAAAATTGCCTTCATTTGTTGAATCTCTACGGTGTGTGTTTCCAGAATGCTGCGGAGCAACCTTATCGGCTGCATCGACAACAGTACATTCACGGGTCTGAGCTCTGTGCGTCTGCTGTCGCTGTACGACAACAAGATATCCGGCATCGCCCCGGGAGCATTCTCCACCCTGCACTCTCTGTCCACCATGTGAGTCATGTCCCTTATTTCTTATTTCCCTGTTTCGCTCGTTTCATTTGCATCCCATTATGCTCGCTATCTCTCTATGAGTGTACTTACATAGGTATCTTCAAATCTACTCTGTCTCAGCTTCTTTCTTTATCTCTCTCTCTCTCTCTCTCCTTCTCTTTCTATATACTCTAATTTCGACAGTCTATCTCAGCTATGGCAGTTATCTACCATGCAAAACGTACACACACACACACACACACACACACACATACAAACACACACACTTGCACACATGTTGCTCTCTGGACATTGTTTCCCTCACCTTTCCATCATTATCGACAAGAATGGTCTGAATCCATGGACATTTGTTGCACCTACATGCACACACGGACACACACAAAAGAGTATGCCAGAGTTTTTATCTTACCAAAGATGCACATACCTGCTGTGAGCAAGACATGCTTGGATGGCGTATACGTTCGTGTGTGTGTGTGTGTGTGTGTGTGTGTGTGTGTGTGTGTGTGTGTGTGTGTGTGTGTGTGTGTGTGCGCGTCTCCCACCATCTGACCACCCAGATGTAAAGGGTTGCAAATAATAGATTTTCTCAGCTCAATAAAACATCACGGGTTGACTTTTATATATATGGCCATGAACACACACAGACATGCCATGGCAAAACACCCTCACACCCTCTGCACTCTCTCCTTCTTTTCCTCATGCTACATTTTGTTCTTGCTCTCTGTCCTGCTATGTACCTGTCATCTTTAATTCAAGCTGCTACACTGAGTTTTTCGGGAGAAAATGGTGGAAGGCAAGAGGGGACAATGGAGACAGTGGAAAGATAGATGGATGCATGGATGCATTGCTGCATACAGACAGGTTTGCTCAGAGGGGCTGTTAGTAATTATCACTAACAAAAATGGAGAGATATTACAATAGCCTCCTCCCTGTCATCTTAACATTCTCATTCTTTAGTTTTGCACCGGCCTCTTTTGTAACACCTGATTTGTGATGCAACACCTGCCTGCTGTCTTCCATGAGAGCAAGACAGATAGCTTTCATTTCTAGAGCTTTTTTTTTAACACTCCCTATGTTCATTTCCGTATCTTTCCTCGTGTTTCTCTCTTTCTCTCTCACTCCTATACCATTGCTATTATCCTTCTCCATTTTTAGCGCATTGTTTTCAAATTGGAGGTTTGTCCATTTAATTAAAAGATTAACACACTGAAAAAGGAAGGAAGGGATTTAAGCTTAGGTCTGGTTGCCTCGCAGTGAGGTCAATTCATTACGAGGAAATGAGGAAATAAGTCCTCCCTATCTGTAGAAGCACACCATTAATATTGTAGAACAAACAGCAACCTTCGGGTTTATTAGCAGACACAGTGAAAAGGCAATATGCTGCCTGCACAGTGCACAACTCCTGACACAATTTGGAGGCACACCGTCATTGTTAAAGAGATACATGTGACCTTTTAATGTCTTACACTTATACTCTCTTGTCAGAGGGAGGCGGGACAAAGGAGGGGAAAGTCATTGTTATACTGCCCTCACAGCTGACTGTTGATGTTTTAAAAAGTCATCACTGACCTGGTTCGACTCTAAAATAGCAGAGATTTGATAACAACAACAACAACATAGTATAGTAGTTATATGAATTTCACCTACAGGGTTTATTTATATAGGTCATTTGTACTTAATTTTACATTGGTAAACATTTGTGTAAATGGGATTAGACCAAAAATGTAGGTAAAGATACATTTTGTAATGTATAATACATTCTATAAAGATCTCTGCACACCTGAGTGGATAGATGCGTTGGAGGAAGTTGCACCAAAGCTATAGGAAAAAACTCCCAAGATTTTTTCTCTAGTAACAGATAATAGGAAAATGGGATTTGACCGAAGACTGTGCCCCCAACACCCTTGATACTCTAGCCTGTTTGATGTGTCAGCAGAACTTAAATGGGCCACTTGTCTAGTACGTGCTGTTGATGGCTCCTCCAACACTGTTCAGTTTATATACGGTTCAGCATCAATATTACATGAGCAGTCTTAGAAAAGCAACAAAAAGCAAAGAGAGGTTTCTCTTTTCTTTCTCTCTTTCACAGTTTCTCACTGCCCCCTTATCACTTTCATTCTCCATTTTCATCTTCTTTGTACTTTGATAACTGATAACCTTTTTTTCTTTGCAATTGTTTGGTTGTCTTTCCCTCACGGCCCCTTCTTGTCTTCCATCTGCATTTAATCAAGTGTATGAAAGACCAAAAAAGATCAGCTATATATAATCCACACTTATTATTATTCTTATTTGTATTAAGTGTGTCCTTTTATATTAGGAATTCATTATATCGTTGAAACATATTTAACTATGATTGTGCAGTAGGGTTGGGCTTTATCCATTTTTTAATACCTTTAAACCTTCCCCAAATTATACCCCGGTATACGGTACGGTAATACCTTTACGGTATAGGCTTCCTATTGCTACATTTTGCAAAATGTAATTGAACTAATCACTATGACCTTACCTCTGCCAAATACTTATTTTCACTGACAGCACTTGAACACATCACAACTATGAATCTACGTGCCAAACGAGGGAGAAGAAGGACATTTTGTTTTTTGAGAGGCTCACAGATTTTAGGTGTTTCCATCTCTGGCGGTTACCGCTCTTTTATGCAAATCTTGCGTACAGCTTTGTCCAGATTAGCTGGTTCTCCCTGGTCATTTGGTCGATAACCAAAATGCTGCCAAATTGCAGCAGTGGCATTTTATTTGGGGAACAACTCCATTGCATTTGTTTTCTGTGTCTAAGAGGCCGTCACGTGATACGTGTGTGGCAGGTCTGCTTTTTGGACTTTCTTTAAAGTTTTTTTTAAGGTTCTTTAATTGACAAATAAGACCTACATTATTAACATCAGTTTTGTCAACACTTGTAAACCATCTTCAAACACAGACATACACAAAGCATTTATTATATACATGCACCATGCATTACACACCGCCACATTTTTTTTATGACGGTATCCACGGTATTTTAAGGAATACCTTTGCTATTTTTTAATACCCGGTATAAGATATTTCCTTAATACCTCCCAACCCTATTGTGCAGCAAAATGTATACCACACACCTAACAGTAGTGGCCATTTATTTTATTTTTGTATTTGACCAGGTTTCAAGGATTTCCATTTCTTTGTCTTTATATCTTTGATTTTCTTTTTTTGCATAGTAACCTCCTGTCCAACCCTTATGTGTGTGACTGTCATCTTACCTGGCTGGGTCAGTGGCTGAAGAAGACCAGAGTGGTGAGTGGAAACCCTCGCTGTCAGAAGCCAGCCTTCCTGAAGGAGATCCCCATACAGGACGTGGCCAACCCAGACTTCACATGCGACGGTAAGCCTCTCTCTCTATCTCTATCTCTATCTCTATCTCTCTCTCTCTCTCTCTCTCTCTCTCTCTCTCTCTCTCTCTCTCTCTCTCTCTCTCTCTCTCTCTCTCCGCAATTACTCATCTAAGTGTTTGCTTTTGATTTGTTCAGGTTTTCCATTGACATAGTTGTTATTAACATTGCTCACAAAATGAGCGTTGCTTAAAGATTAACCATAAGGATTCTATGGGGGAATAAAGCTAGAAATGCTCGACCTAGCTCAACTATATGACATGTGTCACTCAGGGGGCCATGTGTCAAGAACAGATAGGAGCATGAGTCTAGTGATTGAAAGGTGAATTAAACGTCTTGGTGCATCAAGTTTATTTCCCAATTACTGAAAACATTCTCCATTCCTCAAGAAAGCCTTTATAGAGGACATTTCTTCATTTGGTGATAATTCCAAGCATAACTTTTAATAAAGGCTTTTGTGGGACATGAAAGTCGCAATGAAAAAAATTGAAAAATAAAATGAAATTTCTGCAATGATGCACTGGGTGGTGAGCAACAGAGCCTATTTGTCACATTCTTAGGACTACATCTTACATGAGGGTTTTAGTGAGTGCCCTGATTTCCTTAATACAATGCTCTAGTTCCTGTATCTCCCTTAAAAATAATAAGGAATATCAATTGTTCTCAGGGCGGTTTTACTGATAAATCAGCGGGTTGGTTGGCTTTTGGTTTGTACTGGACTGGACTGCAGTATGCCATATTTACAGTTCTGGTTCTCGTCTATTGTGTTACACTTTAACAATCCTTCCAGACACTCATTGCATAAACTTCCATCATCCCATGCACTTAAAGCCAGCAGATACACATACGCACACATCCTCAGCGGGGTATTGTGAGGACAAAGTCATCAGTAACCACTGGCAAACAGCAGCCATAGATGACATCAGCTTGTGGTTTCGTCAGTGACGTTGCTGTTACCGCGACGATGCCTCCCTATAGAGACCAAGGCCGTCGGCTCAGCCGCCAAGTTTGACGCCATAGACAAAGTGTGGTCTGGCTGTGCTGTCTTGTTACATCCTTCTTTTTCCCCCTTTTTCCTTTCATTATAGCTTTTCACTTGAAATCTTTTTCAATCTCCCCTTTTCTCTCTTTCCATCTCGTTCTGCCGCCCTCGCTCCCTTCCGAGTTTCTTTGAATTCATTACACATTTCTAATTTCCTGTAGCAGCGCTGCCATTTACTGGAAATGACTTGAAAGTAGTTAGCCGGGTCAGTTCAAGTACTGAAAATATAAGATTGTATCAGATCTTAATATCCATTCTTGCCTTGCACACACACTCACTAATCTACACTCACATTTGAATGGCTGAGATCACACTCAAGCACTAGTACTTCTTTGCTTATGAGAGCATTACAATAATTAGACATCTAATATTAACTCTATGCTTATTCCAATACTAATCAAAACCAATGTAATGTAATTTACATAAACTAACTGATTTAAATTAATCAGTACAAATGTTAATATTCAATATGGGTTACTTTTATCTCATATTCACAGACTTGCTTGATGATAGTAATCAAAGACCTAGATCATCTCCAACCTTAATGGCGTTAGCGGTTTTGGAGAATGTTTGTTAACAAATCACATTTGGGCAAAATCTCTTTAAAATCTGCTACCTCTCCATACTGTGTGCACCCTGAAAAAAAGCCTAGGCTCTGTAAACTTCTTCTTCTTGTCTCAAAGCCCAACTGTCCTCAAAGGTTTGAACATATCCTGCTGACAGTCAGACAAACAAAGTAGCAGACAGGGGCAATATAGCCTCCTGACAACGGTAAAACGTCTTTGCACTCTGACGGTGTAAATCTCAAACTGGTTCTCTAACTAATAGAACCAAAGAGAGACCACACACACACACACACACACACACACACACACACACACACACACACACAAAAACACACAAACACACCACACACACACACACACACACACACACACACACACACACACACACACACACACACACACACACACACACATGCATACAGCCAAGGTCCCCAGTTCCGGCCTATTTTTAGTTGAGTGAAATGACTGTTAAGTTGTCTAGAGCTAGCCGGGGGAAAAGTAAAGTTAATTGAATTTGCAAGAAGATTTAAATGTTAGTCCAATCAGCCAACTGTAGAGTGAGTCAGCCCACGGCTACGCCTCCCTGTGGACTCACAAGATCCACACATCAGATAAGACACACACATATACAGTTCACTTGCGCACACTCCTTTACACGTTGGGCACATAAGCACCCATTTACTTGACCTTTAGACATTAGCACAATTAGAAAACTACAAAGTAATTGATAAAATGGCCAGAGGACAGGGATATAAAGCTTTTTAACAAACGCAATGTGCACCATTCTGGGCGTGCATGAATAAACACCTTAACGTGCATACAATCATGTATATAATCTTTGCACATGGCGGCAAATTGGCATAAATGCACACAAACACAACATACTATAAACATCATAATGGTTATGAGTATTACAGTAACTTTGCCTTTCTCATTCTCAACCCTTCTTCCTCTCTCCACACACTCAAGTACATGCACACACCCAAACCCGGATTGCAATCGTGTTATGATTGGCTTAGTGTCCAGTTCTCATTATCCATCATTATGGTTTTAACTCAGCTTTTACATTTGGGACTGGGGTGTGTGTGTGTGTGTGTGTGTGTGTGTGTGTGTGTGTGTGTGTGTGTGTGTGTGTGTGTGTGTGTGTGTGTGTGTGTGTGTTTGAAGTTTGAAGCCAAGAACAACGCTGTAGTCTGTGATCCTTCTTATCTCTGGGTGTTAAATGATTACGGTCACTCAGATGTTTTTTATCCCAGCCATCTGTTTGTGGACATTTGTGTGTGTGTGTGTGTGTGGGGGGGGGGGGGGTGCATATTCAGACATGTCTAATAGTACAGCTGTTAAGTTTTAAATAGTTTTTTAAAAACCTTTCATTTCTTTACAGCAAGACTAAAGCTGTAATTTCAAAGCCAAAAAGCAACAGACTTCACATGTTCAAGCGCAGGTTACGACATTTTTAGAAGTATATCATGCAAGGTAAAAAAAAATATTAATATACAGGATATTCACAGCTGACACATTGCCGGTAATATGGATGACTGCAGATGTTGTGCCAGCTCTCTTTTTGTTGCTATATATTTACAACATGTTTTAAAGTTGTTGCAGGCTGTTCTATCAGGGTTTCTCCAGAACCCTCTGAGGGTTTTTAACATGACTTTGACCTCCCTGCAGGTCCTGATCTAGATGCTGAAACACACTAGTCTAGCTGATGTTAGCAGCCCCCTGGACATTTGATATGGATTATAAAGTATTCTCTTTAAAAGTGTTGAGCCCATTTCTTCCCCTTTTCCCCTCTGACTGTTGCTGATTTTCTCTCTCACACCTCTGTACAAAGGTTTTAATTTTTCTGTCCTTCTGTGTATCCTTCTCATGCCTCTCCGTCCTTCTCTCCACCTCTCCCTAATGTCCCTCTCTCTTTTTTCTCCTCCCGCTCTCTCTCTCTCTCTCCAGGTTCTGAGGATAATGGTTGTCTCCCTGCGTCTGGTTGTCCCGACGTCTGCACGTGCTCAGACAGCGTGGTGCGATGCAGCAACAGAGGGCTGCACTCTCTGCCCAAGGGCATACCCAAGGACACTACAGAGCTGTGAGTCACGCATGCGCACGCACACACAAACACACACACACACACACTTACACACACACACACACACACACACACACACACACACACACACACACACACACACACACACACACACACACGCATACACACAATCTCAAACACAAGGATGTACACCTTCACATTTGTTCAAACAGCCACACAACAGCCAATCAATATCAACAGACATTTACTATACATGCACCCGAACCGATTGATGCAGCAGTTTTTCCTCTGCTAGTTGAAGAATGAACAAACCATTTACACACTCAAACACACAGTCTCTCTCTCTCTCTCTCTCTCATTCTTATTGTTTGACTTGATGGGTTCATTGGTAAGTTCATTGCAAATTTTCTAAAAGACATCTACGACGCACAGTTAAATACTGCCTAATGCATTATAAGGCCAAACCAAAGGAGACAGGAAGACAGGGTCCTTGAGTGAATAAAAATGTTACTTAATATTCTGTTTCCAATGTCATAATTCCAAACATACCTTTTAAGCATGTATTTATTATTTCCCTGTATAGTGCAGCTGCTACATTCTGTTAAATTCAAGTCAGTAGTAGTCCTTGTAATAAAGAAAGAGACCAATAAATAGAATGTCTATAATGGTTGTATTTGTTGAAATTGATGAAGGATAGAACAAGGGTAAAACAAAAAAAAAAGGATGAAGGTGAATTATTGCACACACATGCACTTGTACGTGCGCACACACACAGATGCCCGCACACACACACACACACACACACACACACACACACACACACAGAAAGTATCTTACTGTGAAATAGGCCTGCTTTGCGAGGTCAATAGCAGTGATTAGGTATTGATCAGGCTGAAGAGGACACTCCATCATACTGTCCACATGACCTACTTATGACCCGAGAGAGGAGCAGAGACCAACGGATCATATTATTTCTCACACAGTCATGAACACAGAAGGCTCAGTGGATGAATATTGTGCATTTGCAGTGGTTGAAATATGTGTTAGAAGCTACAGGATGGAACTAATATGAGACATTTGTAATCTTGTCTTCATTGGTTGAAAGAAATAGCCTCCCACAGTCATGCACTTTTTTAAATGGCAATACTGTGGTCACTGTTAAGTAACCTACGGAAATCCTGTACAGAATGGATGGTTGGATGAATAAACTTTTGTTTCCATATTTGGAGCGAGTCATGCTAGCTGTTTCCCTCTGCTTGCAGTCTTTATGCTATGCTATACTTAGCTAAGCTAATATGCCTCCTGCCTCTCTACATCAGTGCTAGCTGATCATCCACTCATTTTGAAAATATAAGTTTATTCTGTTGCTGTTAAGATTCAAGTCGTGGACACAGCTGACTCAATATTGAAAACAGTATACTCCTCTGGTTAATGTTATATGCCGTATAAAGATAGATTTGGGTTAGGCAACAACACCTCATTTCTCATTCCAGCGACATAACCCAAAGTTACAACCCGCTACTCTCATATGCCTTTCCCGTCCTCCGTCTCCTGCACTCTTTAATGTGACAGACGTTTGTGTCTACATACTGCATTAACTATGCACCTTTTCCTTGCAGTTACCTGGAGGGTAATATGCTGACATCTGTGCCCAAGGAGCTGGCAGGCCTGAAGCAGCTGTCACTGGTGTATGTACCACTCACGTAACCTTGAACAGAATACAAATATGCCAAATCCTGGTGCAGACAGTTTAGACAGCTGACATTGATATACATACAGTAATCTCTGTAAACATGTGTTTTATTTGTGTGTGTATTTATGCTTGTATCTACACAGAGACCTTAGCAACAACAGCATCAGCACCTTGGCCGCGTACACCTTCAGCAACATGACTCAACTGGCCACACTGTAAGTTACCGATGGCAACGCACACACCTAGTCATTCGTACACACAGCTCTGCCCATTTCTTGATGTCATAAATGGGCTGTGTGTGCGTCTGTAAGGGCATACACCACCACATAAACCCATGTCTTCATCTCTTAGCTTTGATTAATCTTAATCTTCTTTCCTCCCCCTTTCTTCATGTTTTGCTGCTTCCTTTTTTCTCTCCCACTACTTGCATTCTCGTTTTCTTTTTCTTGCTTTCTTTCTTCTTCCATTCTCTACCCAACCCCTCATCCCAGGCATCCTCCTATCATCTCCTTCTATCATCATGTTGCTTTACCATAGTAAATCCATTTCATATCTTCCCATTCACTTCTTAAAGTTCTCCAAACTGCACTTTCACTTCAATGAACCTGTTATACTGTTATAATCCGCTTTAGATGTAAAGAGTCACTGTAAAGGCCCCTCTATTCAACTCTTTTCTGCCATTATATCTTACATACACATTCCGTTTATTGCTAGAATCATCTGATTTTTGGATTTTTTTTTGCCTTTATCTTAACTATGACATGGATTAAACATCAATTTACAGGAAAGTGTGTGCCCAGGGAAAGGACATCTGCTCTTTTCCAGCGAATGTCCCATTTCATATTTCTTAGAATGGCACTCATTCACGCCTGGGAGCCTCCCAATGCAACCACAGAATTTTCCTGTTAGCCCCCACGATAGCATCAGTGGAACACGTTATGAGTTAAATGCCTCGCTCAGGCACACCTTGCCAAGAGCGGAAGAGGTAGCTGTAGAAGAGACTATTTCATTTTCCACATACAATTTTCTTAATCTGTGGATTTATGAGCTGTTTGGCACTTTTCTCTAACTCATACGCTAGTGATCCTATCTACTGAGACACCTTTAGGCCTATTGCTTATCAGTATTAATGATTATGATATACTTTATTGGATCATTAGCCAAAACACATTTATTTTCTAGACCATTATTGTGGTGAAGATACATATCAGAAAGAAACATTCAGCTTTTAACACTAGGATTTATTTAATTGGACCCTGTTCAGAACTCACTTGTCTCCTGCCTTTTCATTCGTTGCTGAGCTTAACTTTTGTTTCATTAAATGGTAAATGGTAAATGGACTTGACTTATATAGCGCTTTCTAGCCGATTTTCTCAGCCCCAATGCGCTTTACATATCTTACCACATTCACCCATTCATACACACACTCATACACCGATGGTAGAAGCTGCCATGCAAGGCGCTCTCTGAACCATCGGGAGCAATTTGGGGTTCAGTGTCTTGCTCAGGGACACTTCGACATGTGTCGGGGAGACGGGGGATCGAACCTCCGACCCTGCACACCAGAGGCGAACTTCCTACCCACTTCGCCACTGCCGCCCCATTATCAACCTTCCAAAAGCCTCAACCTGGCCTCTGGCAGTTGTAAAAAACTAATTTGTCTACTTCCTTTCAAATGTGGGCCCCTTGTTTTGTTTCACCTTGTTTTCATCGTGACCTGTTCTGTACTAATTTACTGTAAAAACTGAATCTCCTTTGTCACCTCTCATATAATAGTTTAGTGATGAAACCATTTGAAATGAGTACATGCAAGAAAATGTTTGTTTGGTGAAAAACAGCATCCCTAGTTAGAAAACTGAGTATTTTTGTGACCTTGCTCATGTCCTCTGTCTTCCAGCATCCTGAGCTACAACCAGATTCGCTGCATCCCGGTTCACTCCTTCGACGGGCTCAAGGCACTTCGCCTGCTGTGAGTCACAAGCTTCATCTTCAAGTGCCGCAGTGGATTCAATATGCAACTCTCCCCTTCGCTAGTCATAGCACTGAGCTAAATCAAAGTTTAATCACTCCCTCGGTGCCCGGCCGAGTGCCATGTTAAGACCTAGTCACGAAAATGAGCCCACAGCCACCCAATCATTTGTTGTTTCAGGGTACTAAAAAAAGATAAAAGTGACAATCTCTCATCTCCTCTTTAATACTCCCCTCGCTATCTGCACAGCCTGACCCTTCTCTCCCCTTGTGTCTGCTACGCCGTCTCTCCCTCTCTCTCCTCCATCCATCCATCCTCCCCCCTCCTCTCTCTCTTTCTCTTTCTCTCTCTTTCTCTTTCTTTCTCTTTCTCTCTCTCTCTCTCTCCCCGCCCAATGTTGTGTTTGATGAATCGACCTTCAGCCTCTTTTTCTCTCAGTCATCCATCTGGTTGTCCACCCTCTGTCTCACACACACACACACACACACACACACACAATCTGCACAAGAACATGGCGGCCCGACCATCCTTTCACACGCATAAACATACCCATACCGTGTATGCGGTACACACATAAGTAGGAACACACACTTGCACCTTCATTGCTCCTATGTAGCAACTCAAATTTAACCAATATTAATTGGTATATTTAATATGTATGTGGTAGCTTATCACCAGACTGAAAAGCAGTGTCTTCATCCCTAGTTAAGTTAAATCCCTAGAGGTTTGTTGGAAGGAATTTATAGAGCAACATCTGCTCCCTTCACTGCCACTTAGAAGTGCAAAAGCCTTGTGATTTGGTTACAATGGCAAAACCAAAAGATCTCTTAGTACATACAACTTTCAACTTAAACCCAATGATTGAAAAGCTGATCTGAACTTTTTTTCTCTGCCTTTTTCCGACATATTAACGATATTTCGTATGAGGCTTTCACCTTGCAGACGTCTAGATCACTTCTTTTTCTTCCCTCCATTCTTCCTTTCATTTAAGTTGATGTTGCCGTGGGGACTGATCCCTCGCTGCCACCGCATAGCAACTGGTTGCCAGGCAGCCATCACTGTCACTTCCTCATTACCCACAACCCCCTCTGGGTCAGCCTTTACACGGGGGCCATTAGACCGCAGTACATAGATATACAAACACACATACACAGGGTGGTGCTCAAGAAGGCATAAAGTTTCACAGACATTAAAGAGATGCACACAAAAACTGGTACACTTGCATGCAAAGCTACGCACACTGGGACACACTGACCTGAACATGCACACACTGAATTATGCACAAAAAAAATCACCCAGACATGTACACAAACACACACAACACACACTTTTCCAATAGTGGTGGTTTGATAGCTGTCCCCTGCTACAGCCCCTTCGATCTAATGGAATGTGAACTTATATCCAGCAGGCAGCACACTCAAATGGCAAACACAAAGCACACACACACTCTGCAGTGTCTGAGCCCTTAGAGACAACATTTTCTGATACACACACACACACACACACACACACACACACACACACACACACACACACACACACACACACACACACACACACAGACACAGATCTACACGCTTCAACACGTGCACACGAAAGGCACACAACAGAAACGCACATGCTCACACCAACAGCCTGCAGTTTGTCTCTGTGTCACTTGTCTTTTTTACACTACCACACCATGGCCTGTCAGATTGCCATATTAGACAGTTTATATTCCATTCAGAGACGAGCTTTATTGGCCAACAATGAAAGGGCTGCTGGCGTGTCTGCATTTGAATAATTTAGCATGCAGCAGGTCAAGGTTGGTGTTTTAGTTTGCTGAAAATGTAGTGTTTTAAGCGGCTGTTTTGTCAGTTTCATGTACTTCTGACATGATGAATATGAGGCTGTAGGTTTGTTCAGGTATTTGTTGTTACAAAAAAGACAATGGTGCACTGTCATCTGTATGGACAAGCCTTAAAGCCACTACGAGTAAGTCGGCACGTTGGCGACACCTTTGAACAAAAGCGGTAGTATTTTAACGACGCCAGCTGTCGTGAAGCTGTTTTCTAGCTCGTGCAGGGAGTGCAAGATTCAAATAATCAGGAAGCAATATGGTGCGTGTCCGTGTGTTGAAAGTGTGGAGGGCACCGGACTCTTTTCGGCTCCGTGAGTCTATGGGTGACACAGCATCAACTAATGGCAGTAAGTGCTAAACACACCTGATTGCAATGAGTTGATGCATTGTCACCTCTCACGGAGCTGAACGAGTCCGTGTCCTCACACCAAGCGAATGAACGAGAGATGGCAGTTAGTTAGTATGGATCACGATGAGGTGATGTGTTTATGTTGTAAATAATGACTATTTCAGATGAATAATGGTCATCTGATGATGCTGGTGAGGCAAAGTAAACTTTGTTTTAGTAGGCTACCGCTCATTCATTTAGGAGTAAACACTGCAGTCTAGTTTCGCTGCGTGAAATTGTGTAGGCCTATAGCTACGTTGCTTGGCAACGCCCTCCCGCCCGACAATCACTCTCCCTTTTAGCTTTTCTTCATTGCATTTTATTTTTTTTATTTTATGGTTCAGCCCTGTTATCAGTCATTATGACGACAAACAACTGTCTCAAACAAGGCTCCCGCTCCCCTTCCCTCACCTGGAGGGATAGGCTTCTCAATTCACGTTCCTGCGCCACGCTGAAATCTGTGACCAATACGGATATGTGACCATAGAGCATGCACGCGTGAACCGAAAATCGGACTAGGTGTACGACCAGATCAAATGCAGTAATAAAAACTATTTAAAAACGTCTTTCTTTGCACTGATGGTCTGGTTTGCTGTTAAAGGTAATTTATGATTATGAGAGGAAACATGAGGCTGTTTAAAAGATATTTAAATGTTACTCGTAGCCGCTTTAAATGCAGCATTAAAGTTGAATCTAGATACAAATCATTCAGTTGATACTAGCAGCGGTGTTAATTTAAAGTACAGTAGACGTGACAGTGATGGTGGCAGCATTAGTCATAGGTCTAGGTAGGTGGAGAAGATGAAATAGTTAACTGAAAGGGTCCTGGATTGCAGTCAAAGGTTAAAATGCCAGTTCACATGCTTCCCAAAATCTTATCCAAAAATTGTTAACTGCAAATAAACACCGAAAACAATTAATTAACTACACCTTAAAATGAACAATGGGTCAAAAAGTAACCTTCTCGAATTTGTAACAAGGTCAGTGTTGTGTCTCATTTGTCTCTCTCCCTTCCAGCACTCTCCATGGTAACGACCTTTCCACCATACCAGAAGGCGCTTTCAACCACCTCACTGCTCTGTCCCACCTGTGAGTACTATATACAGTATCTGATTGCGTCCCCGGTTGCCAGTGTTGCAGACTGTTAATTGTTTGTGTGTGTGTGTGTGTGTGTGTGTGTGTGTGTGTGTGTGTGTGTGTGTGTGTGTGTGTGTGTGTGTGTGTGTGTGTGTGTGTGTGTGTGTGTGTGTGTGTGTGTGTGTGTGTGTGTGTGTCTAGGGCTCTTGGCGCCAACCCCCTGTACTGTAACTGTGACCTGCGCTGGCTCTCTCAGTGGGTTAAGGCTGGCTTTAAAGAGCCTGGTAAGAAGAAAAATCCCTCTAACAATCGTGGAGCATTTCCTGTTATGTACATTTCATAGTGGAAAGTTGCAAAGTATGCTGTTGATATGAGCAAAGTGTGTGTTCAATTTATTCATTTATTTTTAGGGATTGCTCGTTGTACCGGGCCTCCTGACATGGCTGACAGGCTACTCCTCACCACGCCACTCAACAGATTTCAGTGCAAAGGTAAAATAGTCTCTTTTTTATTCATCCCACTGCTCTCCTTCTGTTCCATTATTACCACCCGATGCAGTATATTATATTAAGTGTCCATACTTGTTTAAACACTTGATCAATCCCTGTGTTCAGTGAGTTTAGTACACAGAAATAACGGATAAGGGGAAGCCAAAATCCTGTGAAGTGAATTACTTTTGTGTTCTGACTCTTTTCTACAGTTCCTTATGTCAACTCTAATTCAGTCACATAATCTCAGAAAAGTCTTACATTTTCTTAAGGATTTTTGGATATTTTCCTTGTTTAGATTGTTGAAGTATTTGGATTCTTGACCTGATTTTCTTCCCCCTTCCACTTGTCT